>OZ026589.1:17878409-18363409 GCA_964020215.1 Aurelia sp. 3 sensu Dawson et al. (2005)
GGAATAAATTTTGCTTAATTTTATTGGCCAAGCAAATCAGCAGGGCAAAATGTCCCATAGCACTTAGACAATGGTTTCCAGGGGAAATTACGTTGAATATACTTACAAAATAGAAGGAAGGCGGATTTTGTCACATTGATTGCTTTGTCAGGTTCACCACTGCCAAGAAAATGTCCAACTTTGATACCTCCAGCTAATGATATACCAAGAGGTAACTAGAAGAAAGAATGTTAGAGAAAACTAAGGGATTCTCTGCATTGATCGATCATTTGGTCGATTTGCCGTTTTTACAGTTCTAGGGAAATAAGGCCCTCAGTAGAGCAGCAAGAACAGCAACAATTCAACTCAATGAGATGAGCGTAACTTGAGGCTCGCCATTACAGAGTTCTCAATAGACATAATTCCACCCTGCTTTGCCGTTTTCTTTCAGCTCAAGCAGCATAACATATGTTTGCGGGCTCAATATCAAGATCCCTAACAGTGTGATCCCCCGCAGGAGCTTCACTGACAATTCATATAAATGTAGATGTAGATGTGAGGCTTCCTATGGAGTGAGGCTGGTCTTTGCATCCTTCTAAAGGCGAAATAATCATGTTCAATGTAATCAAGTTTCAAATACATCATGATCTCAATGCACTGTGCATCAACTATGGCATCAGTCTGATGGACAACCTTGAGAAAAGCTGGTACTCTCGGGTGTCTCATACAAAGGGGGACGCTTATTAATTTTCAAACTTTTATCCACCCCCTGGCCCTTACTAGGACCTCCCCCCATTTATTAATTTCAGCAAATCAATGTCCAAGGCTCAATATGATTTTTACACGAAATTTTGTTCGAAAGATAAGAAGTCATTGCAGTGTACTCGTACACTAATTCGAATGTTTCTTTCACAAAAACAGTTGAGGAAAAAGTTCTTTTTGTCAAAAGTATAAAAGTGGTACACGTTCTTGTTTTTACTTATCTGTAGTTGTTTGATTAGAGACTTGGTTTTTTCGTATTCTTACTTTGTTTATTTACATTTGTTTCTTGAAGACTTGAAGAGTTCAAAGCATACAAAATGCACTTGTTTCCAGCAGATAACGTAAAAACCCGTTTTTTTGCGAATTTCTGACCTCCCATTTATTAGGACCCCCCGTTTATCAATGTCTTTCAAAGATTCCCAACCCCCTTTTATTAAGACCCTCCTCGTACTAGGAACCCGAGAGTAGCCTAAATATTTGAAAATTGCGTCGAAGAGCAAAAAATATTTGGATAGCATGTCAACTTGACAAATCTCATAGATTACTGGCAGCACTTGCAGTACATTTCATCAACTTGCATATTCATGAAAATTGAAAAATCTCACGACAAATTAACAAACACTTGAAATATGCAAAGAAATTTTAACGCTATTTGCATGGAAATTCACAAATTATAGAAGCACCATGAAAAGCTAGTATGGTCGGCAAACACCTTCAAATTAACGAGCAAATGTGACTTCAAATATTAGAGTACATCAATGTAAGTTCTCCTTCATTTAAAGTAAACAAATATTAATAGGAGAGTAAACAGTAGTTAAGGGTCTTTTCAAAGACCAGGGAATCCCCTGCAAAGTAAACACGAACCTACCAATGGTATCCCAAGTAGGAAAGCGCAATAATAACGTTAATTTTTTACGAGCTTTTTAGACGATCGTTTGACAGTTTGAGGTTGAAATAGTTTACTTCTTGTTGATTCTGAATTTGGCAGAAAGATGGAGGAAATGGCGCTTACCTCAGTAACAAATACAACTTTAAATGGAAAGAAACTGCTCAATATTTAGAAGAAATGAAAAACTGCCTAACCGTAACAAAAAAGATTGCGGCCTTACCATAAACATAAGTGATATGAGGTTGAAGATAACAGTTTGCGTTCCAAGCTCTACTTTGCCTATCAAACCTAAAATATAAACGAGATGTGTCAAAGTTGTATGTAATACTTTTCAAACAATAGCCTAAGATAACAGACTCATCGTAATAAGTCCACAATGCAACTCTGGGCACTGTAATCTTTGGACAAAACTGTTGACTCTTGTAAACTAATAACGACCAAATTTACCAGTAATGAGAGGGAAATGTAAGATCCTGAAAGAGAAACGACGAATCAACATGAAATCCTAAAATGAGAGAAAATAATTAACCGCTGCTATCAAGAGCGACGTTGAATAACCAAAAACGAGTTTCGTCGCATACTCGTCAGTTTAGTTCTTGCAAAGAAAAGCTCATCGATACGAAAAAGTTGATTTAACACCAGAAGAACAAAAGTAAATCCAAAGCCACGTGACACTAACACCCAAGACAATACTTGGTTAAACTTTTGTAACAAGAAACAGGGATCTTTAAAGACGTAGACCTGGTGCTGTCTGTCTGCACTGATAGCAACAGCTGCGTCCTTCGATATACGGATTTTCTATACATCGACGGTTTTGCCTGAAATTGAAGCATGGTTCCCTCCAAAGGAATGACCTAAAGAATCTCCTTCACACGCTTATTTGTAAAACCTCTGTTTACTCAGGAAGCCGATTTTATCCCATAGAATCACAACGTTAACAAACGAAAGCATCAAAGATTTACGATATAAAAATGGTGAAATGATGTGGAACAACGGTAACCCAACTGAAATTTGATGGAAAGTCCATCCATTTTCGAAGTCAATTTCTTCCCTGAAAGGGATTCTTACGCGATCAGCATTTTCCAATGTCATTCCGTCAATCAAATGAGTTTCAACTGATTGAAAGAACGAGAAAATCTAATGAAAACTATCGATCTGCAGAAAATCCGCACATCAAAAGGAAGCCGCCCTTGCAAACTGACGAGCCTAAACTGGGCGAAATCTGAAGCTGACTTAATGAGGTGTATGTGGATTTTTTGATAATGCCTTTGGAGCACCAAACATTCAGTGGTGTCGCCAGCCTTAAAAATCGCGTGGATTTAGTAAGAAATTATGAGCTGAAAGGTATAAACAGACTTTGCAGACATTGTTTACACCGATTCCGCTGGCGAATAAATACTACCCATAGAAAAACTGGGGTGGACATATCCATCCCAGTCCACATCCTGGCGATGCTATTGCAAGCATTGAATGAGTGGTAAAGAAATCTCAGGCAATGCACTCACCCATTAGAAATACTCCAACTTCAGCAGTTCCCCAATCAAATATGATCATAAGCGCTCCGGGCAAAGCCAACTTTGCAAATTGCCCCCATTGTTCCAGACATTCTAGTGACCAACCTAAACATATGAAAAGTAAATAATGACAGAAATATAAGAGCCAAAGACACTGCTAAGAAAAATGCTTATGATACCTAGAAAGAAATCTGAGGATATGGCTTTGTCTGTCAATGACCTATTAAATATTCTATGCGGACACTGAGAATAGTAGTTAAAAGAAAATAAGGGGGAAGCAGGAAAAGAAATGGGCAGAATGAAATAAAAAATTTATTGAAGGGTTTTATTGATACATATTTATCTAACTGGATGGAATTGAGATAAAAGTTGATGAAAAATTTTATTTTACTTGTTAATGACCACGTTTTGTGTTGCTTGATGAAAATTTGTTTGTGTTTTTAAATTTGAAATTTCTTGGACTCTCATTCCATGTATTTAATCCATAAATTTTAATAAAATTTGCTACAGTCTATGAAAGGAGGATACTTGATTACTTTACACTCAGTATAATAAAACATAGATTAAAGTTAAAAGCTGATTTGCTGCCAAATGCAAATATTCCTACCTGGCCATGTTTTGAAAATCTTTTTCCAGAAAATGTATCCAAAAATTGCTATGCATAGAATAAGGTATGACAAGTCAACAGCAATACCACTGCCCCTGGGGATTAACAGAAAAGTTAAACAAAAATTTTTTTCATGCTTCCAGTGACATGGATAAATTTGTAATACAATAGCAACAGTTGCTTTAATCAACACTCAATTCAAACTGATTAGTGACTGTAGACAAAGGAAATTCTCTCAACCAATGAATCAAAACAAATGTGGCCACAAAAAAGTTGCCCAGAACCCTGTAGGGCCAACTCTCGCATTGTGCAAGTGAAAGGAGGTTTTTAAGAGAAGTATCATCCATATAACAAAGGAAGAAAGGCAAATCTAAAGTTCTGTCTCATGGATTTTGTTTATTTGATACAGGAGGTGTGTGGCAATCATTTCATTTACACCCTAAATACCTGAGAACTATATAACATTCTGCTCGGATTCTGAATCAAATAAACAAAATCTGCGAAACAGAACTTTAGATTTACCCTTCTCCTTTCATTATAAGCACATAACTCCTCTTCCCTTTTGCACACGGCAAGAGTTCACGCTACTGGTTTTTGGACAAATTTTTGCGACTGTGTTATTTTGATTTACTGGTTGAGAGAATTCCTTTGTCTGCAGTCATTAATCGCTTTGAATTGAGGTGTAAATTAAAGCAACTAATGCCATTGTATTATCAAATCTGCCCTTGAGTCACCATAAATCATTTGTTTGAATATAAAGAGAAGCTTTTTTTTTTTTATTCATTTAAAAAAAACAACAAGATTAATTAACTACGTGCCATCCATAGTGGGAAAGGACTTATAGTCAGCGAGTCCCCACTATGTATGGCACTTACAATTTAATATAAACTATTCTAATCACGGCCGTAGGAGAGGGACACCCCAGGAGCAAACATTTCGCCGCCATTGTGTTCGGCGCTTGAGATTAACGAGCAACGAGCATGCACCGTCGGAGGTCCATGCTTGAGTAGATTCCATCGAGAATTAAAATTGTAGTGTCACCAGGCCATCTCCCTCCTACAGCTGTGTTCCAACGAGAAAAAAAAGAAAGCTACACACACTAACACACAAACAAACACACGCACACACCAAAACAGAAACTACGTACACGGACATATGAAGATCACGAAGCTCCTATTCTCAAGGGCTATTAATTTTCGTAGTCTAATGAAACAAAGCGTCTGGATGATTTGATGTATTCTAATGTAAGAGAAGCTTGGTTTGTCCTTTGAAATACCGCCAGTACACAGCAGTGTAACTGTCTCCTTGTGCTAACATTCATTGGTCTCCCAGCTGAGATCTATTTCATCAATTCTGCAGATTTCTTTCAGGACTTTTATCGAACTTATCTTGCTTTTTTAAAAGCTAGATAAGTTTGATAAAAGTCCTGAAAGAAATTTGCAGAATTGATGAGCTAGATCTCAGCTGGGAGACCAACGGATGCTGGCACAAGGAGACAGTTACGCTTACGAGTCACTTGCTAATGCGTGAACAAGATGAACTAAAAGAGTTAGGATTGTTTGAGACAAAAATGCATTGGGAGTACAACAAGGTATTTAAAATTACTTACGCAATGCCATACTTGAGCAAGTACACTAAGATTAAATTGAATAAAACACAGCTACCAATGCCAATAAAACCAATGACCACAAGTGGCAATGCAATTTGCTAGAACGGTGAAGGAAAAATTCCAAATAACTATTATGTAACTAGAAATGATGCAACACTTTATTCTGGGAAAGGATCATTGAAGAATGCAATCTAATTTTAGTGGCTTTGCTGTTTACAGATTCATAAAAATTTCAAGATATTCTAAAATCTATTAAGAGCTGTAATGCAACCACTAATCATTTTTCATGCAAAGTTATCCCAAAAGAGACAATCTACAGTATCAAAACAAGGCTATTTAACCTTTCAATGCTATCCTTGCCATTTTAATCAGGAGTGTTTGTTTTAATATCTAACTTGGGATTTCTGGCTTTGATGCTATTTCAAATATTTTGTCAATTTTCTTTTGAAGAACGTTGCATGATCATAAACAATGGCAGGGCCATCAAGAAGGGGATAGCCAGGATAGTTACCAGGGGGTCTGGGCTCTTTCGGGACCCAGGACAATATACAGTATGAATGTTTTCTTTCTTTTCAATTTTCCTCAAGGGGCATTTCTAGGCCCAGGGGCCCACTCGCATTCTCAGCTTACAGAAAGTCTTTGCACATGAGATAACCAAATTTTCCATATGAAATTATGCCTTTAATAGTGTATAAGAGGGTGTTTCCATCTAAAGGCATCATCTTACTGGTGCATAGAACGGTGTAATCCGAGAGAAAAGAATGTGGCCCAAGCCTAATAAATTTTCTGGCACCTTTGGGGCTATGGGTCTCTTCCACACTCACCCCTAGGGCCCAACCTGTCTCTTGACGGCCCTGTAAAATAGTTTTGGAAACAGTAGCATCAGAAGGTTTATACAGCAAGTAGCACACAATGAAAATTACAATTAATTGAATTGAATTGTACTCACTTGGCATACAAGGTAAGACTTCATTGTTCTGAATACTCCTTGGAGCTGCAATAATGGAGAACTGTTTTACAGCAAACAGTGAACTTGAAAAAATGCCTATTTGAAAAATGCTACAAAATTTCCAGCAAGAACTGCCGCAAGGGTGTCACCAGGGTGGACTTGACATGATAGGAATTAGGCATTTTTCATCATGATGCATTGCGTTCTAGTTATGAATCCTTGATGATTCTATAGGAATTCTAATAAAGAATTCAATGCATCTTGGTCAAAAATTCCTTGCCACCATCTTTAGCGCGATCGTCTATTGAGGTTAAATTTCAGTTTTCTTTACACTTTGGGTATATACTGTATCTCAGCACAGTTATAGTTAGGCCACATGAAGATGCTTCTGTTTGCTACAGTTTGGACAAGACAAGGTTATAGTTACATGAAATGATTTGCTTCAGTTGGGTTGAAAATTTCAGGTCAATCTTACCACATAAGCAGGTGCTCTCCATATAATAAATTGGCCAGCCAACCTAAATTATTAGAGAATGAAAAAAAATCAATTGATTTAGAAGAAATCCTCATTGAGTTTTAACGGGATATTGATTGGCCAAGGCTGCATCTTGAAATGATTTTCCTGCACATTAAATTAAAACATCAACCAGTGGCACACACTATGGCAGACAGTGTTGCAGCGAAGAGATGTGGTCTTAATTTTGAGGAAAGATTGTGATCTTCTGTCATAAAACAATGAGCATAAACAATGCTTAGCAGAGGGTCCATCACTAAGAGTAACGAAAAATACCTTGATACTTCCTTGTCTTGATGAAATCCCAGCAATATTTTCTCTGAATTGATCCAAAGAGGAAGTATGCTGAAGATCACAATCAATTGCAGGATCAGCGCTCTTTGTAAAATCACTCCATATCGTTGGAAATTTCCAGCTCCATATGATTGTGAGCAAAGTGTTTGTGTTGCAGTGTCTAAGCCAATGAGAAGGGCAACTCCGGTGATATTGCAAAAAGATAATGCTAGCCCCACAGCAGCAAGGGGAGTTTCTCCATATTGCCCAACGAATAGTAATGTTATCAAAGGAATCATGTATTCTGAAAAGTCACTAAACACCAATGGCCATGCAAGTTTGACAATTGATTTGGCTTCAGATTTGAAATCTCTTGGCTTGATTTTTGCACATGTAGCTGACAATATGCAGCACTTTGCCATATCAGACACAGTGTGATTTTTAACTCTACAAGACATAAAATCATTGGGACCTTATTTACATTCATATCAGATTGCCCTTTCACTTACATGATAGCACATTCCAATCCGATATGCCTCATACCATTGCTCAGTGGCAGCGCCACGGGGGGGGGGACTAAGGGGATTTTCCCCCTCAAATCCGAAAAGTCCGCAAAGATTGCCAAAGAAAAATGGCATAAAATTAGTTGGGTATACCTTTAGATTGAAAAATTATGTCAAAATCCCTCTGATTTCTCTCGGATTTTTCAGAGCTGGCGCCGCCACTGCCATGCTGGATTTTCAAATGAAACTACTTTGAAAGTGGCATGAGGCAATCTTGTTTTGCGTAACTGGATGAATCTGGTCCTGCATTGCCAATTTTTCTGCCATGCTATATCCTTTAACTTGCTGTTGCAGTTCCAGCATCAAAATTTTTGTGAAACAACAAAAGGAAACAATATGTCTACAGTATGAGCAAACAGAAACAATGAAGTGCAGTAGTGCCATCATTAGAAATAGAAGGTTAGATTGGCCTATGATGAGACTTGATAAGCAAACGCCAGTTAGGCTAGCCTTATATGAATCATTACAACCAGTGCACAGAAAGGGGGTAGACCTAGACCATGCTTTTAATTTGAATAAAGATAATAGAAAAAGATCTCGCATTGGTTGATATCAAACTAAACTCCAGCAGTGGCAGCACCAGCTCTTAAAAATGCAAGAGAAATGGGGGATTTTGACATAATTTGTCAATCTAAAGGTATATATACCCAACTAATTTTATGCCATTTTTCTTTGACAATTTTTGTGGACTTTTGGGATTTTTTGGGGAAAAGTCCCTCCAGCCAGTTGGCCAATGGTGCCACCGCTGAACTCCAGTATGGAAAGCTAAATTTACATGTGCCTGACAGTGTGCTGATGAAACTATGGAAAAAATATAGAGAACCACAAAGTCTTCTGTGCACTGGATATGTCTAGCTTTTTCATTTCCAAAGGACTAAACTTAAAGAATAAGACACCTCATGAAATAATTGTAACACTTTGAGGGATATTTTAGTGAAGGACATTATATTACAACGGTTACCGTTAATTATTGTATTTTGTAAAAATTTCATGAACAGAGCTGAGCACTTGAACAGGGAAGAGGAGATGCCAAAAAAACTCACAAACACAGAATGGAGGCCTACCCATATATTCTACGCAAAAACACACAAACATAACTGCCTCTTTTTGGCTGCATTTTTGTAGGCAGGCCAGTAATCATCATCTACGTGCTACAATAGGCTCAGAAATACTCACCTTACAAAAAATCAAAATGCACGGCTGTTTGATCAAGTTTTCTCTCCTTGCTTGCTCAGTCCGGTCCAAACGTAGTATACTACGACCTCGTAGTATACTTCGATGATCGTAGCATAGTTCGACGTTCTCAGGCCAAGGACGTAATATACTACGATGACAACTTTTAAACGCGGCGTGCACGAAGGCTAGGAGCCGTGCACAAATGTTTAGACATGTAAACAATGGCCTAGTATGTTATCTAAAATCTCACCATTGCAAAAAAAAATCGACCTTTGTTTTCATCTTTTGTTGATCATTCTTCAATGACCACTCGTTGAAACAAACCCTTTGTGGCCTAAATTACCTCCATGACTGTTGTTTGAGCAGGGATTGTGTTATTGCCCTGAGGTCGCCATAACAAGTCCTTGTTGAATCTCAGTCTGCCTTTGGTCTGCCTTTGGAGGTCAAGCGTAATGCTCCTCCGCAGAGGTGAAGCGCAACTTTTGCGTAGGAGGGACCAAAAATTGCGGGAAATTGGACTCAAGACACACGTGGTAATCTACTGATATCCCAAACATCCGTATTCGTCAGATATTAAAACTGCGAACAAACGAAAGGAAACATGAAGGTTGGTATGAAATTTGAAATATTTCTTAATTTTTAATCAAGACATCCAGATTATTTTTACGACAAAACATCATATGATTAATACACTGCGAAGTAAAAAGTTTTATCTTGACCTTATTTGTCGTCATAGAGGCATATGCCTTTGGAATCATTGTAGCAAGGGCATGGTTTATGTGTGTGCACTATTTCTTAAAGGTTTATACGTATCTTTTTGTAAGAAAAAGAAACTCTACTAACAGATCTCCAAGAAATAAAGAAACTCCCGTACTGGGAAAATATAACTTAAGAAACTATTTGTTTTTATGAAGAAATCCTTAACATATTTTTTCTTTTTTTCACTTGTTTGCTGTATCATACCTGTAAGGTACTGGAGTACAGTCAAAACATTGGAAAGGCTTCAAAAAACCATGTTCTGAAATTTTCTTGAGGAACAGGCAGTGAACATGAAGATTGCTCTGAAGCCTTGAAGAAACTCGTACGAAACTTTGAGTACTCAAAATCTGATAATCTTAAGAAACTTTCAGTAGTGGCCCAAATACTTGGTTTCTTATAACAAAATACGTGTATCTCATCTCTACTTTTTAGAGATCTGGAAAGGAATCAAGGAATTTCACCAGTGATGGGCACATAAGCAAAGAGCCAAGAGAAGCAAAGGATAGGGCCGATGCTTATTACCACAGGTCAAAATTTTTGATAAAAAAAGCCCAGGAAATAGAGGCAATAACACAATGCAAGGTTTCGTTAAAATTGTATCCAACGTGGAAAAAAGGAAAGGTCAAAAGCTATGTGTCTGCAGGGCTTGACCTGGAAGACGATTCTTACAATTCTTCAACAATCGCCTCTAACACCCAGGCTTTTAATGAAGGTCTGGATGAACATGTAACACCGACGAAAGCCAGGGCAACAAGCACACCTGGCCCATCTTGCGATACAGTGACCAGAAAAAGAGTGGCCATTGATCCTAATATCTGCCAAATTTGCAAAGTGGAATACGTGAGCGATGCCGATATTGACAGCCATTGGGTTCAATGTGCCAAAAATTGTAATTACTGGGTCCATGCAACTTGTTGTGGAATATACTACAAAAACGATTCAAGTGGCGAGAAGAATTTAGGAAAGTGGAGCGAAAAGCATTTCTTTTGCAAGCGACATATGCCGCATGACTAAGCTCACACACATTAATAATACTATATTTGCATTACTATAAATTTATATCATCATATTTCTACAAGGTAACTCTTAAAAGTAAGGCACTTTGAAAATGACCAAAATCTTGTTTCCATTATAAAAATTGTCTTGCCAGGTTCAGCTAGAAAATCGAACTTATTCATGTGATACGTATTAATCACTGCAGTCACTAGTAAAAATGAAAATCTTAGTAATTCCAGGAAACTGTAGGAAGATCTTTTCCTTTTGCCTACTTATTTCCAGCAAAAGAAAAGCAACACTGGTGACTAAACTGGAACTTCAATAGATATTCAACTGCCTAAGCTTTTCAAAGTTGCCTTGTTACCTTAGTATGTAAATTTCTTTTTCACGCACGCATATCAGTATCTTTATCACTACAAAACGTTTTTATTATACACCTCATTGCTTAAGCCTGATTCGCAATAGGTCGTTTAGATTGTTAGGATCATGCAAAGAACATATAGACAAAGACTCAAAAGTCTGAATCCTTCGTCTTTTGGGTGTTTCTGCACGACCTTAACGAGCCAAACAACTTGGTGTGAATCAGGCTATTGAAAATATATATTTAATGGGAAAGAATACTTACGATTTGTAAGAAAATGGATGCAAAGAAACAAAATTTTTAAATCAGCACACTAAAATCTGGTTCACGCTATGTCTTTTGAGTCATTAGGGTTGTGCAGAAAGACCCAAAAGACAAAGGACGCGAACTCTGAGTCTTTGTCTTTTGCGTCTTTCTGCACGACCTATACGGTCCAAACGGCTTAGTGTGGACCAGGCCTAGGATCTTTCAAATTTATGTTCCTTTCAGAGTTGATGGAAATTTTTAGTCAAATTGAAAATGTTACGCCTGGTTCACACCAGGTCTTTTGGGTCGTTGGGATCGTTCATAAAGAACCAAAAGACAACGGACTCAAACCCTTAGTCTTCGATTCGTGGGTCTTTCTAAACGACCATAAACGACCCAAAAGACCTACTCTGAACCAGGCTTTAGTCACACTCAACAAAGAATATGAATTTGAGAGGCCTTCTAATCTAAAAGTCGCGTTTCTTGCCTCAGTTTACTTAAAACATTTTGTTTAAATATATTATTCATCGTGTTCAAGTTCAATTTCGACATTTGCTATTTGTTCATCTTGAGATGTTTTCAGTTCATAAAAAAGTTCAACACAATCTGCATGTTTAAGTCTCTTCTCCTTTTTATTGAAATCGTTAATGTAACTTTTTGCGATGTCACGGTCCGGCATTTCTTTTAAGATTTCCCGGATCAATGCTTTAATTTCAACTTTAGTTTTGTTTTCGATCTTATTGTGTTGTTCCCTATCAGCTGGTGTGATGAACAGTGGTGGCAATTTTTGTTGTCCATACATCCCTGTCTTAGTATAGCTGACTTTGTAAGCTTCATAGTTTTCGATTGCTTTCGTTTTAATGTCACAAAGTTCGTAGTCTAGCTGTGCCCCACTGACACTTTTCATTGCCCGTTTGTTTCTTGGGTTGCTTGCAATAAAGCTATTTGCTCTGAACAGCTTCCTTGACATCAATACTTCGGAATCGAATTTCTTGGGGCGTTTTGCAGAATCTTCCTCGCTAAATCCAGATGCTGCTAGAGCAGAATTTTTCATTGCTCGTAAATCGGATGCTTTCCTACAAACGCGCAGCCATGTTTCCTCTGTAGGCATTCCAGGGGGGAGAAAGGACTTTACAAGCCGATTTGTTTCTTCGTGGATAAAGTCAGCACCTTGTCCCCTATTTTGGACACCAGACACTGAAAAACTTTCTGTTGATTCGACGTGAGCTTTGAGTAATGGAGGATACTGCACTCGATTGCACAAATCTCGCAAATGCAGAACTTGGTACTTTGGATGGTGTCCAACAAAGAACAAAGGGGCAAAGACCACCCTGGCAGCCATCATTCTTCTGCTGTGATTTTTTCGTGTGGCCTCAGTGTAGAGATGGAATGCTAACAGGTATGAAAATGTTACATGATACAAGAACATGTAAGTGTCATCCTCCACCTCATCCTGCACCCATCTCTGGTACCCTTCTCCGGTAGGGGCTATCGATTCTGACAAGCATTCCCTTACATATGGTAAAAGCAGCTCGGAACTTAAAGCCTGCAGTGACACCTCCAGAACCTGTCGCGATCGATGATGGTCAACTCCATTTTTGAACACATCTTGGGCTCTTGGTGTCCGGAAACCCAGGCCTTTTGCCACCGTTGACAAGAAAGGTTCCCAGCACACTTTCAGTAACTTTTTGGCCATGTTCATTTCGATATGTCCAGGGCCCGGTCGCAGAACAATGTCACCAAAGACTCGGTCATATGTGGCAGCACTGCTGTGTCCCTTAGAATGTTCTTCTCGGTCCTCCTTTCGTACTTCTTCGGAACAAATATTACAGAGGTAAAGATTATCCTGTAAATTTGATGCATATACGTAAGGGACCCCATCAGAATGTAAGGAGGTCCATTTCCTGTCGTAACCAACAGAGGCAAGTTTGCGAACATGGTTCAGTACATGCTTTACAGCCTCGTAGCTATCAGGATTTTCCATCAGTGGTTCTCCTACTGACACTAATGGAGGGCTTTGTGGATGCATGGAAGGTGTTCGGTAGTATACATCGAAACCACTGTCATAATAACTAGGATTATGCTTACAGCGAGGGCATAACTGATTCTCTACTGCTTGAGGATAGACGTGGCAGCATTTGCTACAGACAGTTGCATCTTTTCGGTCATTTGTTATGCCGATGTCCACATAGTCATGCATACTGCCATTTTGTCGCTGTTCTTCTTCTACGTTCTTCAAGCCTTCTTTTATGAAGGCTCCACGGTAAAGTCTGAATTCTTTCAGGCATTCTTGTTCGAATGTTTCCACTTTCCTCATGGTTTCCGCTAAAGGCTCAGCGTCTAACCAATTCTTTGGCATCAGGCTTTCATCATTTTGGAGATTTGTCTCCGGTTTTGGCACAATATGGCCTACGGTCGTGCATATGCTAATTGGCACTTTTGAGCCTTCTCTTATCCTTCCTGAATGCTTTCCAACTTTCTGGTTGTTGTCGATAGTGTTCTCAACATCATTTCTTGGGTATTCATTCGGAGGACATGGTGCAGTGATGACTTTGTTGATGGTTGTGTACCCACCAGAGCTTTCCCAGCTGCCGTTCAGTTTTACAGCTGTTTTGGAATTTGTCAAGCTGTATGAAATCAAATTTCTTTGAAAAGCAAATGGTGTTACCAAGAGAAGATTTCTTGCATATAATATTTGTTCAATTGCGTGTACGAGTGCCATTGTCTTCTTATTGCTATCCGTTTCTTCGTTAACACCAGAGCAGCCATACAGAAAATTGATCAGGACAGGATTACGATCTGAGAGCCAATTCTTCAGGTCCATATTGCCTAATGATCTTAGATCCTTATATTGATCGTTTATACTTTGCCCATCTTTGTATGTCGCTAAATTTACAATTTTCCCCAGTGTTCCTGCAAGGTTTGTTAGTTCTAGCTTCAAATCGGCTGACAGTTTTTCCCATTTTAGATTCTCTAATGCTTCTCGTGTTTTTCTGATATCTTTCACCAGCTCCTTGGTGTATGAATCGGATGTGGTATTCATGTCAATATCTTCATCAATTTCTGCACTCTCATCTTCAAAGAGTCCCGAATCAAGTTCCTCTTCAGGCTCATGTGAAACATTTACGCTCCTCGTTCTTTTCTTCGTAAAATTGTCTACGGCAAATTTGATGCAAGCCGTGCAAATGTATGATTTACGGTGAAGAAGACCACGAGCTAACAGTTCTGAATATCCTGTTCTTCCTTTAAACCAACTGACTCTTCTCAACTTAAACGGAATGGTCCCTTTTTCGGTGAATATGTCATGGTTGAGGCAGCCACATTCTTCCTGAAATTTTGCGGGTCCACTCTTTGATTTTCCTGCATTCGATCGAGTATTTGAAGCCATGAGCGAACCATGCGATGAATTTTTACAACTGAACAATAAATGAATTTTCGATCATTTTTTTGGTTTCAATCGTTCCCATACCCCTTTTGTAACTCATTTTATTATTCAAAGCATGCTTAACGTCACAGTGAAGCTAATTAACACCTTCAAATTCAAAGAGTTATTTATTGCTACGTTGTCATAAACTTCTCACTAAGTTACAAAAAAGAACTCATTTGACTAATCACTTGTTTTGAAACGTCTTTGTTGATGGTGGTAATTTGATTTGTTTTAATAAGCCCTATTTCAACATACTATTGCGTCCTAAAAAACTACTCTTCTTCTCCATTACAAAAAGCGTTTTTGTTCCAAGCGTCATTAATTTTTTTCGTGAAAACGTCATGAAACATTCCAGCACGCGAGTTATCGTTAGGGTACTACTTCTCGTTCATTCATTCATTCATTCATTCATTCAACATTAATCGGTCAAGCACCTGAAGAAATAAAAGCACATCTACTTACGGTTCAAAGATTTGATATAATTTGAGTAAAGTCATGGCTGCTGCTCAAGCTTTGGGAGAGAATTTGTGGAGGGAAGTAGCCGTGTTATGGTCCATCAAAGGATATCATTTTTTCAAAATTCGTCCTCATGAAAGCATTTCTATGCTTGTTTTACCGGAAGAAGGTAACGCAAGAGACCCTTCTGCAATGAAGGTGATGATGCCCGAAGACGTGCCAGCTGAATTGTTGGACAAAAATACAAGGGAAGGAGATTCGAAACGTCCTCCGCAGAAAGTGAGGGATATCGTCGGAAAGCAGGTAGGGAGGGTTCCTGCTAATCTGTGTCGCGTTTTTAGAAGATTGGTAGAAAAGGAAATGTTGGTGGATGGAATAACATGCAATTATGGAGGAACAGTCCACCGAACGATTGATCCTGTGTTTTATCAAAGGTTTGAAAGAGCCCGCACAAGATTTGGAAGGGATAGACCAGGAGGAGGGGCTGAAATCAAGTGCAACTATATGATGCGGATTAAAGAGCAGCACTTCGAAGAGGCGAAGAAACTATTTGAGGACCGATTGTCGAGGGAAGAGTTGGAAAGAGTTTTATTCTAGACATAATGTTGGAAAAAACTGCAAATAAACGCTAAAACATACTAATCATTAATGCGTTTTTTTTTATAACAAAGCTTTATAATAAAGATGCTGAGACCGAGAAAAGCCCTATTTTCAAAAGCTACTAGCAACGTACCAAGTTGAAACAAACATGCAAGTGTGTGGTGACTTTTGTACCTCATAATTAAAGGCAAAAATTAAGGCCAATTGAGAAATGCACACCTTAAAGTTTGGTAAAATTACTGTTACAAGTATATGTCATAAATGATCATAAAGTGTTTAGGCCAACTCTCGGTATCGACATTCTTTTTATAAAGAGTTTGATAATAATTCAAAATCAGCCTTTACTCTGTTGCCAAAGTAAAGTTTATAGTTGATTTGTTAGGAAGTTGAGATTTTCCTTTCCATCAATAGTTTTACGACTAGCTCATTCTCCTCTTTAAGTTTTCTTTTCAATCATCGTTTGGCCAAATGAAACAGTGTAAATAACCTATTCAAAATACGCATTACTAAAATCGTAGTATACTACGACATTGAGGCATTACGCTATTTGCTTATCGAAGTATACTACGATTATAGATCATCGTAGTATACTACGTTTGGACCGGACTGTGCTGCCTTTCGATTGCATCAGCTGATATCAACCAACCAACTGTCTGAGTTGTTGCTTTTTGCACTTTTTGCCGCCATTAGACCACTGAATCTCGTTCTCATTTTGTTGTGCAATAATCATAATTTCCCTACATGAAGATGAGGCAAATGCCTTCATAGTGGCTTCTGCATTTGCCTTCATAGGGGCTTCTGTATTATAATATCTGTGGTTACGCCAAAATTTTTATCGATGAAAAGGTCAATTTGGGTGTGCTGATTTCGATTTTCAACATCAAACTTCCAAAAACCAAACTATTTCATAGACATACATAGCCGTTTGAAAATCTTGTTTTTTCCCAAAAAAGTGTCCAGCGATCTGGAACGAGTTTTTGATTTGTGACGTTAAGTGTTTGGGTGACAGACTGGAGATACTTGGAAGTCAGTATCAGTGTATTATAGTGTAGTTCTCAAGGGGTTTTCAGGATTTCATAGAAGCCTCTCAGAAAATGCTTACTCTCATCTGCATCGAATATCACGAAATCATCATTCTCACACTGTTTGGGCAATTAATTAGTGTCTATTAAACACCTTAGCTCTATAAAATGACAAATTAGCACTCAATTTCGTTTCGTTGATAAAACGGGTCGGCAACAGGGCGATCATATTCAACCATGGTGAAATCATGGTGAAATTGGATCCTGGCTATTTGGATGATTCAGTACTGGAAACAACCGAACACAATAGATATCATTTCACTGTCTTTATCGAACTGCTCGCTTCCTTGGTTCCTCAAGTTACCCACGAAGCGTCGCAAAACCAAACATACCGTAACTCTAAGAAGGAGGAGACCAAACATACGATTTACAGTTTAGAAATGTAGCATTTGTGCCAAAATCATGCAACATCTCATAGAGCATCGTAGGGAGAGAGCAGGTTAGTCACAGTCTTCAGGTTTAGGCCGTGATGTTCAGAAATTTTTCTGGTTGGCGGTTAGCATCGCAACTGGCAAAGTTTATGTGGATGGAGCGAAGCTGGTATGATACTGGATAACAAACTTGCTTTGGTAAATTTTGATTTTGTTTCTAATGATATTCATTAGTCTAAATGGACAGGGCCGTCGCTAGAGGTGTCAAGCTAGGGGGGTGCAAGCTCTCAGTTTGCCGACTGGTGGGCATGGCTTTTGAGCGTTGCTTTCTTGTCACACACACATACTCCTTGTTGAGGGGCTCAAGTTCCTCTCCATTAGTGGCGTAGCCAGGTTCCTGCCTTTAGAAGGGGTAAATTGCAAATGAAATGGGCAGAAATGGGGGTCCGGGGCTTGCCCCCAGAAAATTGTTTGTAGTCCACATCCTATAGAATGCTGTAGACGCTATTTTTTTTAGCCCAAGGCTCCCAGAACCATTTCAGAACCTAAGGATAGAAAGGCCAAGTTCAATGAACTCGTCGCTAATATCTCGCGATTTGCACGTGCCCAAACTCTTAGATAAAACAAGAATGTGCCCAAAGGAAACAAGAAGACGAACTTGAAATTTGGCTTGTTTTAAAACTCTGATCAAAGTCTAGAAAGAACAACGATGCTCATGCAAGGGAAGAGTGGCTTTTAACTCCACTCTTCCCTTTTATGAGCATTTTACTGAATACCTGGAATCCGAAGAGAATGCGAGCGAAGCAAGCTGAAAACTTTTAGAAGAGCACAAAGAGTTCCCCCATACTCAAACTTATCAAGTTTTTTGAAAATGATCACTTTAATCTATATTATGTGCTAAATAGAGGAATACACATATAAAGTTGAAGAGATGCCTAAGTCAGATTCATTGGATCATATGATTCATTGGATTTAACAAAGGTGCGGTGCCTGTACATCATAGCAAGCTAGGCGGTACTACGATAATACACTGACGCATGTATCGAAATGCGAGCGTAGCGAGCAAAAAATTTTTATGCTTTTGTCTTAAATCGTGCCAAGATGTCTCTAAGTAAGTAGGATTTGTAAATTGCAGTTGAAATGACTTGCCGACTGGTTTGTGCTAAATTAACGTGCAGATTTCAGGAATTTTCTCAATTTGCCGACTGAGTGTAACTTTTACTTGATTTGCCGACTGAGATATGGCCAGGGGGGTGCCGCACCCCCTGCACCCCCAATGTAGCTACGGCCCTGTAAATGGAAACCAAAGACAACCCTGGTAGCTGGTCTCAGAGTTGTTTAATTGATATTTGATTTGATTGCACCTTTAATTTCTAGCAAAGGGGGTGACCTCTCCACGATTAGTTTATCTATTGAGAGGGCTCTTCCTTAAGAAATTCCAAACATACAAATTTCCTACAAATCACTGTCTATATCGTTATTTACATTCATATTTTGTTGTTGTTGTTATTAGATGAAATTTGTATTATTGGAATAAAAAAAGAATGAAAATGAAACTTGAACCTTTGGTGTGGTAGAAATGAAGACAGCGTAACATCATAAGGCTGTTCATAGACATCGTCATCAGCTTCGTTCCCCAATGAAGGCCTTCACCCCGCTATAGATGTCTAAAATTTTTGCAGCACAGATAAATTTATTGCTATTTCAAAACCTAAGGCTGTGTGCGGGGTAGCTGAATATAAAAAGGTTGCTGCGAGTCGTGCTTTAGTATGTGCCTTCCTAAAATATACAACTTGACAAAGGCTGTTTATCACATTGACGAAATGAAAAATTCTTAAAAGAGTATTGAAAATTTAGTTCTCGGGGTATTGAAGAAACCAGGAGTAAGATTCCTTGGTTTTATTCAGTTAAAGGGTGAATAAACAAGCAAATTTGACTGCTTTATCAAAGGTTTCATCATGATTTCACATATGAAACATTGTACAGCCTTGTTTGCACCCAAACACTCACGTCACAGGGGTCTGGTACTCAACCGTCTGACCGCGCAGAGTTGCCGCCACTTTTGGAAGTGAGTTGAAATGGGGGCTGGTCAACCCCATTTTCTGAAGAAATTAGAGTCCAAATTTAAAAATAAAGTACACCATCATGATCAGCGATGTCTATTGCGAAATATAAGACTATAAGACAATAAAAATTTTCACGTCATATTCAGTTTAAATAAACAAACAACATTTAACCAAAACGAATTGTAAATACCGCAAAATAGTTAACATAAAAAAATTACAGTAATACTTGAGATTTTTAGACACTCTTTTCAAAGGCAAATCTTTTTACTCGAAACCAAAAATTTATTTTTAAGTCAATGTTTCTTCTCAAAGACTCAAAACCAAAACTCGCGTTTCGAAAGGAAATCTTTCTTTTTCGAACTAGATACATTCATTCAAATTTTTTTGGGGGCTGCCCGACAAAAATCTATTCTTTTCAAAAGTTTTCCCAACTTTGGGCCGATTTTCCGCCCAACTATGAACGATTTTTCACACCCTCCTTGCACCCAAACATGATGCATGATGCCCAGAGAGGGCACTCAGCAAATGCACATACGGGGAGGTAAGTCCGATATTTTTGGGCTAGAACATTGCCAAAATTGATATTTTTGATGCTTTGCCTTCCATATTCATGTCAGGGACCCCAGTATCGAATACTTTAGGGGCAGAAACTTTCGCGGGCAGAAAGTTTCGCGATTTTCGCCTTTTTCGGCATTCTTTTCGCGAAAGTTTTTGCTCGCCAAATAACAGAAAATTTTCGACTCGCGAAAGTTTTTTCTATCCAATTTTTTTCATTTCTTCAAGTCTTGCTTTGCTGTTCCATAATCACTCCGACCTTTAGTCTCTTGGGCTATAAAACTCGATAAAGCCTTGTGAATTGCCACCGTGACTGTGAGTAGTACTGAAAATGAATGGAAAATTGTGTTTTTCCCCTCACATTTCTTCAATCGCGAAGGTTTTTTCACGCAAAATGGATCTTTTTTCTTGATCGCGAAGCTTTTTGTCGCGCAATTTGTGGGATAAAACGTCATTCGCGAAAGTTTATGCCCTTAATTTCGCGATTTTTTCTTCTCGCGAAACTTTCTGCTCGCGAAACTTTCTGCCCCTAAAGTAGGTTCTTCTCGAAGGGTCTGGGACAGAGAAGCATAGGGCTCAAATCTTTCAAATCTTTAAACAAGTGTGTAAAACTGTATCACATCTTTCTTTGAATTAAAGTGCTTGAAAGAAACCATGGGTAATATGCTGTAAATCTGTCGTGGCAATTTTTCATATCTTGATTACTTTCAAAATGGCGGCATTTTGATAATTTTCTTGCAAAAATTCATCAAAAATTTTGAAGAAATTAAAATCATCATAAATCTTGAATTATTCGAGGGAAACTGATAAAATCTCCGAGAAAACCATAGTTTCTAAAGTATGGTTGCAAGCAGAAATCTGTAGCTCTTCTAGCTAAGGATTTAGAAATTTGATGACGTCACAGCCTCAAAATTAATAAATGCCGCCCACGGGGGGGGGGGGGGTTCTTCCATAGTAAAGGTACCTGGGGATGTGCCGCCCGCGAGGGTATACTTTTCGGACTCCTAAGTCCTAGTCTAGCCAAGGGTGTACTTTTTGGCAATTTTAGTCGAGTTAAGTCTAGGCAAGGGAATGCTTTTTGGGAATTTTGGTCAAAGAGATGTTAAAATTCGGTAATTTTGGTAAAAAAACCCAACTTTTTTGGAGTTTTGGTCGAAAAAAGGCGAAAATTTGGCAAGTTTTGCCTAGGAAATGCCAATTCAGAGCACTTCTGAAGGAAAAATTAGTCTAGCCCGAGGGGCAAATCACTTTTCAAAACTGCGTACGTGATTTTTGTGATTTTGAAATCACATGATTTTTTTCTGTGATTTTTTTGTGATTTTAGTGATTTCTAGTGATTTTTTCGTTTGATTTTTCAGTAATTTTTCAGTGATTTGTGATTTTTGGTTCTTTCTGTATGTGATTTTTTTGTGATTTTGTGATTTTAGTATGTGATTTTTTTGTGATTTCACGGGAGGTGTACGAAAAAAATCAGTGAATTGCCCCTCGGTCTAGCCAAGGGTATCATTTTCACAAAAATTGGTCTAGCCAACGGTTACATTTTGAAACTGTGGGCGGCACCCCCCTAACCGAAATTTAGCCGAGAACCCCCCATGATGCCGCCATTTTGAAAATAATCAAGGTATCAAGGTGCCACAGCAAATTTACAGCAAATTATCCAAAATTCCGTTCAAGCACTTTAATTCAAAGGAAAATGTAATGGAGTTTTACACCCACCTTTTCAAAGATTTGAGCTCCATGCTGGACACAGAGCTTTCGAAGAATGAAAACCGTTTCAGATGCAAATTGAATTTGCCTCGTAATAAAAACCAAACCTAGTTACCGTGAATGAAAAATCATTGATAAATGGCGATGACACAGTATTTAACAATTTCAGTATTTTTCAAATTTCAACTTTTTTAACAATGAGTTTTGGTTGGTTTTGGGTTTTATCATCCAGGGAATGACACCTAAACAATAGGGGGATTCTGTCAATAACGCAGGGCTCCAAGAGATCACCTTGGGAACACAAAAGACCTGTTGTTGTCATATTTGAAAACATCAATCTGTAACCATGGGAAGGAAGCCATTTCATTCTCCAATGATTTCTCAGGTGGGAAAGGATTAGATTAGGGTTGTTAGCAGCAATCGAGTAATCCACACCCAAATGATTTGCAAGATATCTCCCGCATGGGATAAATGTCAACAAAAGCTCGCAGAGAATTTTGAAGTCGCTGTGAACAGAAGGCAGCATCAGGTTTTGTGCTGGAAGGAAAGACAGATCGTAAACAAACTGAATGAATATTGCTGATTGATTGTTCATCATTACGTGCTAAAAAGTCGATTGTGTTAAAAACATTGAAAATATGGCGAACTTAACCAATGCGACTGTTTTTTGCAAGCCTCCAACTTCGTATATGTGCGACAAGAATGCAAGTGGAGCTCTTCTTTTGCCAATATTCAACGAAAGTTCTTGGAGCAGAGAAACTCGAGGTTTCCTCTATTTTATAACTTTGTTATGGTGTTTTATGGGTGTTTCGATCGGAGCAGACTTGTTCATGTGTGCGATCGAGATGATTACAAGCAAAACAAAGCGAATTAAAGTCGCTACAAATGTCGAAGATGGAAAGAACTTCAATGGAAAAGCTTTCGAAGAAGTTGAGGTCAGAGTGTGGAATGACACCGTAGCAAATCTGACATTGATGGCATTGGGTTCATCTGCTCCAGAAATATTGCTCTCTATCATTGAAATCGTTGGGAATAATTTCAAGGCTGGGGAACTTGGACCCGGCACGATCGTTGGTTCAGCTGCTTTTAATTTGTTTGTGATTACTGCAGTCTGCATAGTTTCGATTCCCGAAGGGCAAACAAGAAGCATCAAATCATACAAAGTGTTCATTGTAACTGCATCTTTCTGCATCTTTGCCTATATTTGGCTGTACCTTGTGTTAAGTGTCAGCTCCAAAGACATAATATCAATTTGGGAAGCAGTCATCACTTTTCTGATGTTCCCTATTATGGTTATTCTGGCATACATTGCTGATAAAGATTTCTGCAGCGAAAAAGTCGACGCCACTGCTCAGAATGGAATTGAGCTTGGTAATTACTTGTAATTATTGTTGAAAAGAATTTATCGCTGTACCAGATCTCACCTTTGTAGAAATCAGAACCTTGCCCGGTCCATTGTTAGCCAGCTCTTTGAAGCTAAAATGTTTTACCTTTTCACTTCCCTATCAGATCCAGGAAAGCTTTAACTTGTGTGCAGTCTGCAAGCATGTGAGGGTATGCTTCTACAAAACCCCCTCCCCTGCCCTGCCCTCCCTTTCAAAACCCAAGCTGTAGGTCTGGGATTCGCTGAGATTTGTGACAATGAAGGAGCATTGAGGGAGTCAAATAAGCTCTATGTATGATGAACCTGACAACATTTCTGATACATTTTAGTGGAATCCAAACTTCATTAATATTTATTTTTATCAAAACTTTGAATCAAATCCAAAATCCATTGATAATATTGTCTTTGGACAATCCATATTTTCTGTTGGGTAAGGACTTTTTAAAGGGGTGTGGCCATTTCCCATGATGCACAGTGATGCCCAGCAGCCATGCATTTGGTTGAAACCCAAAAATGCATTGCCTGGAGTCCTTTTCATTATGGGTATCAGTATTAACTCCCTGGGTGTACATTGACAATTGGTAATCTTCTGAATGTGCAGCCAGAACAGTTGGGAGTGGGTTCAATACCTGGTAGGGCCCCACCCTTGAACATCATGGCAAGGGGTTGTGGACTCTCCAAAAAAATCTTGTACACTGTTTGAAATAGAATTTGCCCATCCCATAAAAATTTTGCCTCCTTCCTAATTTTAGTTGCCAAGAAACCCTTCCAAGGACAATCTTGTCTAATGTATCATTCATTCATTTTGTTTGGTGGTTTTCTCATTCAGATTTCATGACAATCCATCCACTTCACCATCTTTAATTTTAATCTAACAACAATAGCCCAGTAGCAGGTACAAATTCCATTGCCAAAGCCACCAGCAATGATGATGAAAATGCATATTGGTTTTTCCTGAACTCTCCTAATGTGGGTCAAACTTTCAAACAGCTTAGCTTGTAATCCAATTTTGTTTTAGTAAGCAGCTTCAGAACTCAAAGAACAAGCTTATTGATATTAACACCTGACCTATGGTCATCCATCATCCTTTTCATCATGTTTTGGAAGTGAAATCCTTGCAAGGAGAAATTTGTTGAGTTATTTCCTCAAAACTAAGAACAGTATGAAAGACTGACTGATTTAGCTGTTTTTGTTTTCATATGTGCACTCCCCTCTGTAGTTTTTATACAGACATAAAAGAACGGGAAATGTATTTCATCTGCTAGGAGTTGACAGCAAGACATCAAGAAGATTTCAGATTGTCTGATTATATTTCCTGAAACAATTGGGAAGTCATAAAAGATTTAAAACCAAGGTAGTGATGAGCATGTTGGTCACAAAAGAATCCAAAATTGCCTTTCGTGAAGACAAAAATCTCTTTTGTAATGTTGAAATTCTAAGCTGGGTCAGCAGCTTGATATCTTTTCAGTGTATAAAAGTCTAAACAAAGAGTCTGCATTTTATCAGGAAATTGTAGGCAGCTTTGCTGTCATCATTTGTCAAGGTTGGATGAAGGAGTAAGCAATGATGACTTTTTGATAAACAAAAGTTCTGTTTGATAGCTTTATTCATATTTTGGTGACAGGTGCATAAAAGACAGGTGGATATCATGTATTGTCAAAACTCAGTCTTCGATTGATTTTTAGAGAATGCAGGTCAAATTTCAAGTATGGATGTGTCCTGCAGCCCTTTCCACACAGTATTCTTTGACAGAGTTTGAATGAAGAACATGTTGGTCCCAATGGATCCCATAAATTACATTCATTGAAAAAAGATTCCATGAAGCTTGCATAAGTGAAATTTTAATTTATCAAAGTAATTTTCTTGCCTACCATATCTTTGTTATCATCTCATATTTTCAAGGTACAATCTTTATATTGTAATAGGGCATTTTATACCCGAACATAGTACAATGCAAGTCTGTTTCGAGCAGGGGCGGATCCAGACCGAAGTTGAAGGGGAGGCAACTTGGAGAGGGGGCGCCAAAATTACAGTGAAAAGTTAGCGCGCCGAAGGCGCGCGAAAATTTTTGGGGCTTTATTCGAGAAAATCATCTGGTTTTTCTACAGAATAAGGCCTTAGTTTATATGTTTCGCCGCATTCAGAACGAATCACTGAAGAAAGAGTGCATTCGGGTCAGGAGAAGGGGCGCTTTTCTTGCCAAAAAGGGGGCGCCAAAGCTGAATTTTCATCGTGAAGGGGGGCAGTTGCCCCCATCTGCCCCCCTAAAACCGCCACTGGTTTCAAGAAAATTGTGCATTATTTACACTGCCAAAATTTTGCAGATTACCGCAAAGATTTTGGAAATTTCTCGGTTATTCCCAAAAAAAAGTTTGATTTAAAATTAAAATGTACAATAAAAGCAGCATAAAATGAAGCCATTCAACCAACTCCTCATTGAAGCAAACTGATGTTTTGACAACTTTTCAGCTTCGTATCTCATCCATTTCGCACTCCATTTGTTTGACAAACAGAAGACAAAATGATGAATATTTGCCCATCGAACGGTTTGAATTAGGTGGTTTGAGAGAAAGTCGTCCTTTTGTTGCATGGCTCATAGGAACGTTAATTAACTATCTTTGTACAAAGTCGAATATTTTGACAAATTTATACATTAATGATTGAATCGACGTACAACACGCTAAACAACTTTGTTTTCTATTGGCTCACAGGAACGTCTTTGCAGCCATGTTTTAGGCTACCGTTTCCATTTAAGTTTACCCCAACCTTTAAATGACCATTCCTTCTAATTACTTACTTCAGAACAAACAATGCTATACTTTACTTGCAGAGGGACTAATTATTTTAATCCTTACTTCAGGGACGATGGAACTCCTAAAGGAAGATTATCTAAAGAAGCACCACCCAGACGTTGTTACATTTATGAAGGTGAGCCAGATTAAGCCCATCCTTTTAGTCCGTGGTTTTAGTCCCCGGGTTTTAGGCCCTGGTTCCAGACGTGTGCTTTAAGGCCCACCATCGTTTATGCCTGTGGGTTTAGACCCATGGTTTAGGTCCCCGTGTTTTAGGCCTGTCGTCTTAGGTCCGTGATTTGGTGCCTTGAGAGTGAAATGCTTGTTTTCAGAAGCATTCAGTCATGCATGGTCTGTATGATTTAGCAGCGGCTACTGTAATCAGCGGGTCACTAGCTCATGCAATGCACGGGTCACCAGGTCATGTAATCTGCCGGTCACTATTTTTGCGGGTGGCTCAGCGCACTGTTGCTCATCACGTCGTGTGTGCTGTGAAATAGGTGATGGCCTCGCATGATTGAAGGAGATTTTTTATTGCTGCCAGGATCGCCATTGACACATTGAGCAAGAATACACATATTTCTCTTTTATAAGAAACTGCATAAATTGTAAGAAAATCAACTTTCATATCGCCAAAACTTAAGAAACTCCAGTACTGGAGTACTGGGAACACATCACGAGATACGAGATTTTCGGCGAAGGGAGTGATGACCTGTGGATTACAGTAGCCGATTTCGCAGTATTTAGCAAAAGGGTCTAGAGGGAGCAACATCTTTCTGGTAAATGACCAGTTTCGACGATTTTACGATTTTTATTGGCATGATAAGCATGCGGGATTAGAACACGATTTATTTTGAAGTTTGAAGCTTATTTGCGCAGTTTATGTTTTTAGAGATTGCCTTGTTTTGAATTCACCAGGAGGGGGGGAGCAGAGGGAGCAATCTGCCCAAGGGCCTCGGGGTCTAGGGGATCTCCTAAAGTAAGATAATCCACTGTTTTCTGCTCGCTTTGCTCTTAGGGGGCCTTAGTTCACAGTTTTGCCCGAGATCTTGCAGATCCTCTCGACGACCCTGGAATTCAGTGATACGGTTCTTTCTTGTTGAGGATACAAACAAGCGAAGTAGTGAGCCTCAAGCAATCTCCCAAAATGAGCTCCAGATAACCTGCGAAGTAATGATTTACCTTAATGACGTAATATGCAAATTAGCTTGTCCGTAGAGAACAAGAGAAGAAACAATAATAAGCTGAATCACAATGTGCCAAAACAATAGGGTCTATATTTCTTCCCAACAATCAGTACCTTTCAAAGTCGGCAGCGGAGATTTCAGTTTGATTTGAACTTTTTCTTGCGATCCCTCCTGTTCATTCACACGAACATCTTCCAAAGCAGGAACCCATTTTATTGTTCTTAAGAAAATTGTCGATTGCAACCATTATTAATAATTTATGTCGATTCTCGTTTCAAGTCCTTTGATCTTTTAACATTTTTCAAACATGTATCCTGTAAGCAGGTGATTTTCATCGCTGCTTTTCTTTTCTTATTAATAACAATTTATACCTGCCGACCTAATATTTTACTATCTTTTGTTGGTGGGATTCTGTCTTTTGATTCGAGGCGGCTATAGACTTCCCGATCCCGAAATTTGCAAATGAACGGATCTCTTCCTTTAGGTGTATCCGCTTGTTCAGAAGTGTCTTGCTGTATATAACCTGCAGGCCGTTTGGAGCCATAGTTTCTTGATGGTACATAGCCATAGGGATGGGCAGCACTGGGGCCACTTGCCGGCTTAAGATTTCAAGAAACAAGGAAGTGCCCTTTTTATTTTCGGGAAATGGCCCTTTAGCTTAAGGGAAAAAGTGTCCTTGAAGTGTTGTGCTCCCCCTTCTCCCAAGTTTGACGACGTCTAAGTTAAATTTCCTGATCTATCTAGCGGGCTTATATTGACCCGGCTCTTAACCATAGCAAAGTAGATCTTTTGACCAGGTAGTCCATTATTTTGCTGTTTTACTGTTTGTGCATCCAAAGCAAGCTATTTTCCGAGATTACCAATTTTGGAAATGTACATTGCATTCACAGAGTTGCTGCCTTCTGTCTTCATCCAGACCAAACACTTATCCATGAAACATTCCTTGGAGTGTTAAAGGCAGTCTGTCACGTCTCTGATTGGCCTCGACAAAGTCAGGTCAACACAATAGATTTCTTTGTGAATTTGTGTATTTGAAACAAAGGAGGGCAAATCGTTTTGATTTTCTGCAGCCGTAGAAAGTCAGAGGATTAGCAGCCATTCAAATTTCCTATTCGTTGTATTGTCCAAATCACCCAATCAAATGCGTGACAGACTGCCTTTAACCCTGCTTGAATCGTTCAACATTTATAATCTGATGTTTTTATTTCACTAATACAAAGGACTCACGACCAAACGGATTCTAAACAGGGACTAAAATCTTACGAGAAATCAGAAGAAACTTAGAACATCTTCCATCCTACGAACGTCAAAGAAAATTTGAACGTCCCTTCGAAGGTCACTTCGAGCGTCACTTCGCTTCGAGAAGTCGAACTTTGAACTAATGAGCCAATCAAACGCTGCAAACAGGCACGTGGGTTGACCATATTAAGAAAGTGGCGATCTGATTGGTCGCGCCGTGAACGCGGCGGACTTGGCCTAATTAGTCTCTGTATTGAAGCGTAAGGACATAAGTCCCTCAACTGAAGCGATAACGTAAGTTGGAGGGACTTATGTAATGCAGTCTAGCAAAATATCGTTCGATTTAGATTCTTTTCAGAAGAGCTAAAAGGTCTATTGGCTAAAACTGGATAATCTTTATCACTGTTTCATTGTGAATCCCTTCCTCTCTATTGGTTGTAAGTCCGCATTTAGTCTCCCTGTTGAATAGGGCAATAACACAACTCTGAAGGTTTTGGTAATTAATGCCGCTGGATTAACACTTAACTGGAAAACACGGTCTTTTAAAACTATTGCATTATTCAACATTACATTTTGACAGATAGACAGACAACATTACTGAATAAAAAACTGCTATGTCTAAAGTCCCACAAAGTTTATCGCTTGGCGATATTCAGATCTTTTTTGAGATTAAACGATCAAATATGATTATTTTCTCATTACACTGACCGCCCTTTGAGTTAAAAATTGCTGGAAAAACAGTAGATTCATAAATATATTATAAACTGCTGAGTGGAAAACTTTAGTTTTAAAAGATTCAGTTATTTCTTATCATAAATAGATGAATTAATGTGCTTTTTAAATTTATCAACAAGTAGGCCGTTTGACGACGGATAAAAATAGCGAAACTTCTTCCTTGGAAATATGTTCAGGCCTACTGTTAAAAACAGCGATTTTCTTAAGTAGGAATATGTTCAATCTTACATTCAAAATAGCGAATTTTTTCCTCGGAAATATTTTTAGGCCAATTGTTTCTATGCTGTCTTGTTAGGCCGTTTGATGACGGTTAAAAACAGCGAAACTTCTTCCTTGGAAATATGTTTAGGCCTACTGTTAAAAACTGTGATTTTCTTAAGTAGGAATATGTTCAATCTTACATTTAAAATAGCGAATTTTTTCCTCGGAAATATTTTTAGGCCAGTTGTTTCTATGCTGTCTTGTTAGGCCATTTGATGACGGTTAAAAACAGCGAAACTTCTTCCTTGGAAATATGTTTAGGCCTACTGTTAAAAACAGCGATTTTTTTGAGTAGGAATATGTTCAGTCTTACATTTAAAATAGTGAATTTTTTCCTCGGAAGTATGTTTAGGCCTATTTTTTCTATATGCTGTCTTGTATGGACATGAAAACGCTTGATTCGTTGACAAGCTCTGAACCATCGGAAGATTTTAGCAAACTTTGCGCCTAGAGTGGCTATATCGCTTCTCTTTGGTTGTTTTCAACTCCACTGACGTTGTGTTTTTGTATTTTGCCACCTCAAAGACATCACCAATTTTGAAATGTTTTTTGTTTACACATATGGCAATAAAGCACCAGTAACTGGTGTGATGTTTTATCTGAGTTTCATGAAAATTCGTTTCTAAACTGATGTAATCAAGCAAAAATCTGAAGCCTGTCTGGAAAATGTTCCATGTTTACCTTTCATTACGTCTTTCGAAGCTATTTTTGCAGTTCGACTTTCCCATTTTCGTTTTGACATTTAGTGAAACGGCCACTATTTCATAAGACTGCTTTTTGATTGAACGGCCATTTTCTTTTGGAAATGGAAAGTAAATAAGTAAATTTGAAGCAGCAACATTGAAGTGGGACTGGTCAAAGAAGCACATCGCAAACTAGCTCAATTCATAGTGAAGGTGTTTTGGCGTCGTGTAGTAATCCACTGACTTCGCAGCCAGAACAGTCAGGGGGACGGGGTTAGAATCCCACCAGCACCTTTGAGTGTCGTGACAAGGGGTTGCGGACTCCATTAGCGCTTAGCTATTTCTGCAATCCCAGCGCTCGGCGCTAAAAACCGCAACTTTACCTTCACCTTCAGAAGAACAGTTCAAAGTACGAAATTATAGAAGAGCCAGGGGCATAATTCAAAACAAAACAAAACATTTCTGGGGCTTTTTGGCAGTTCTTTTTGTCTTTTTACGATCTAATTGCAATCGTTGAAAGTGTATTCTTTCATTTTATAGGAAGTGACTGGAAACCCAAGAATCAGTGAAAAAGAGGCTGCAAAGTTGATCGCATTGAGGATTGAATCAACCAGAACAAGAAATTATGGGTACTACAGAGTTGGCGCATTGAGAAGTTTTGGTGGTGGCCGCAAAGTTGTTCCACGTGTTGAACCGAAACTTCAATCGGTAAGTTGGATCGATGAAATGCTCTCTGATACCAGGTAATTCAAAAAACTTCACGGAATAGATCGCACATAGTTTCCTGAAAGCAAATGCTGTGAACGCAAACAAGGTATCAACATGTAGCTGGAAGGCTCAACTATCTTTTGAGATGTTGCTTAGTCAATTTAAGGTTTTCCGAAAAAACAGTTCCAAAGATATGGAAATTCCTTCATTCATGCGACTGTTCCGTCGTTTGCCAGTCGGATGTTTTGGAAGATGTGAAAAAGCTGAATTCCAAATTTGCTTTGGAGCACGAAATCTGAATGGGGAACAGAGGTCAACCATTTTGCAAACAAGAAATTTTCCCAGATGACTTCAATCCATCGCTATGTTGAGTTTTCACAAAATATTGACTGGAAAATGATGGCGATCATTTCACTCAAAATGAGGACTCCGGGATTCGACATTGCCCAAAAGGACCATGCAGCATCTCAAAAGTTAGCTGAGCCCTTCAACAAAATTGTGATACAAAGTATTTGATAATAGTATTTTATTTCAAGGAGTCAGTTATGATCTAGCTCGTCAAGTTTCTTTGGGTCACTCGATTGTATTTAAACCACCTGGTGAACAAATAAAACTTCAAAATAACACGTCTTTAAGACCCAGCAATTAGAAAAATGCCTGTTAGGGGTTTTTATGGGAATCGAGAAATCCACGTTCCATTCTAGTCCATGTTTTTTACCCATACCCATCATTTAAGAGCATAGTCAGGCTGACTTGGAACATTGTAGGCTCTTAAGGTTGATTTCCACTCAGTAGAATTTTCCGATTGGACAGGAAATCCTTTGTTAATGTGTGAAAATGTTGCCGTGAATTTGAATAAAATGTTACGCGTGACTAAGATTTTATTGTCTAAAATTCAGTCCGCTCGGAAAATTCTACTGAGTGGAAACCAGCCTTTATATACGTGAGTTTTTACTGTTTATATTTAGGGAGCAGTTGCCTTTCAAACGGTACTGTTTTTTATTGATTCGATCGGTATTTTACTCACTCTGTAACCCGGTAGAAAATCTCACATAATCTATTGACCTTGTAAAATATCGATAATATTATTTTTGACGTCATTGCTCACAAGCTGTGAAAGTATGATAATCCTGCAAACCACAACGAAGGGAAATAATGTCTTTTATCAGCAGAAAGATTTCGTGAGCGTATTGTTGCAATTAATCCGGATCTCAGAGGATGAATCAAAACTCATAGCATTGGTATCGATTTGTTATGTGCAGTTGCAATCATGCTGTACGTAATTAGATGTCAAATGAACAAGAATAGATTTTGTATTGATTGCATACAGACTACTCGCTCATCAGCTCATCGACCGAACCAGAAATCTTATTCATAAACCATGGGTAGTCAGGGCATGTTCTATTCGCTGGACCCCAAGACCCCAGGACCCCAGACCCCAGGACCCCGGACCCCAAGACCCCAGAAGTAAATGTAAATAATTTTCATCATGCAGCTTTTTATATCAAAGTGTTGGAAGATGGGTAAATAGAGAGGAAAATAGGAAAACTTTGTGAGATAATTTGAGCACTGAGATTGTTGACATGTTGAAAGAGGGCAGTGATTGTCCTTTCACAAGGCTGGTCTCCATGAAGTGGTAATAGGCATGAGAAATGGACTGATGTCTTGACACTTCTTCAATCAGAATTGCATTTTTCGAGCTTAATCTTAGGTTTCTTGTAAAATAAAAGGTGTGCAAGCTTGATTTGGCATTATAACATACTATGAAATTAACATTTTGCCTGGATATAACCCTGGGTGCCAGAGCCAAAAAATATTGAAACTGGGCAATCCCAGGAAAGAAATTAGAGATTACTGTTAATCTGAAGTATTTGAAGCGTTGGTGGACAACAAAGCTTCACCTTTGTCGTGAACAGTTCACCTGGTCAAAGAAATTGTTAGAATATGCGGAAAATAGGCCTGTTGTTTTGTTATGAACGAGTGACGTTTTACTTCCGTTTTTATTGCACGTTTTTCATGCTGTGAGCTGCAACATTATAGTTTTCTTAGTTTGAGGTATAATCGCAGTTATGTTGACGAAACTTTATCTCCATCGTTGGTAGTTGCGCGTAAAACTCCTGATTTTAACAGAATCATTGGAGACTTTGCAATACTTCTAACTTTCTATTCTGCTGGTTAGCTTTCACAACATGCTGGTTTTTCATGTTGCGGCTACAGTTTATTCTGTATTGGTTTTTATAAGAAACTTGTTTATAACAAACCAGTACCAGGATGGCCGAAATTTAAGGAACTCCATGCAGAGTTTTGAAAGAGCTAAGAGACTTTTCTTGAACAATATCGTTGAGTAATGGCATCAGCTGTTTCAGGCCAGGGCTTTTCATTGCAAGAATTTCTCTGGTGGGGAATTTTCACAGTGCAAGTGTCTCTCCATCAAAAAGCGCCCGACCCGATATATTTCAGGTTAATGAAAGAATCTCTAAAATTGTTTTGAGGAAACAAAACAATGTCCTTAAAAATTGCCGTGATTTATAAGGAGTAGTTGCCCTTCCGTTGTTGGCATGTGTCTGGTACAGTACAGTAGTCAAATGGCTCTTTACATGGTAGATTTATCAGTTTTCATTTGCTAGACTATATCTGGTAGGGTTTTCCAGTTTTCCTGCATTTTCACTCATTTTCCACCACTTTGATATCAAAAACTTACATGACGAAAAGTATCTTTATCTATTTCTAGGGTCGGGGTCTTGGGGTCTGGGGTCCGGGGTCTTGGGGTCTGGGGTCCTGGGGTCTTGGGGTCCAGCGAATAGAACATGCCGGTAGTCAGGCAACGCTGTTATGCTTCACATGAGCATAGGGGGTGCTGAAATTTGAAGGGCTGCATGATAAAATTTCCATTGTTTACAAACATTTTGACCGAATTAAGACTGATTTCTGCCCGATTATGGCCGATTTTTGCAAATTTTTCCAGCGCTGGGGGGCCTTCAATCCCCCAGCCCCCCGCTCTCCTACGTCTATGATGCTTCAGCTTGTATTGTAATGCGGAAGAAAATGTATATCATTCTGCGAAGGAGGTTTGTTTGCTGTCTCCTCTGTAGCAGCGTTGTTCCTCCGCAGAAGCGTAAGTCTGAGGTAACCAAGCTCAACTGCAACATCTTACCACACATGCATAAAACATGGGACAAATTTGTTTACATGTTTCACGTTGGGGATAGCCCCATTTTTGAGGAGTGTTGAGTTCACAAAAGGATTTCTAAAGTTTAGAACGAGTTAGTTAACTAGCCTAAACTAAACCAGATTATCAAATAATTGGGAATTCTAATTGATCAGTTCAACAAATTGATTGCTTGTGATTAGTTACAAGTCAACTTTTTTTAGACAAATCTGGTTTTAAATATGCGGCATATGTTTGTTTCTTGCTTGAAAAAGACCATGTGATGTTATTATAATTGCACGCTATATGCATGGTCAATTATCATACCATGAACTGAGGCAGGCTGATAACATATTCCTATGGCTTTGTGGTTTGAGACATTTCTTGTGCGAAGGCGCACTAAGACACAGAAATACAAGTGAGCTGTATTCGAACAGCTTGAGAGCGGTTGGGCCTACCCACGCTCAGTTGTGCACATCAGTTGGAGACAGGGCGGAATGGAAAACGGGACAACGAAACGAGACACAAGGATCAAAACAAGGTAAATAAATGATCAATCAAAACATCCGTGTCCTATCACCCTTGATCTGATTTGTATGATATTGGCATTATCCATGTTGTTATTTTCAAACAGTTCTAAGCAGCTGTATAGATAACCCAGTAACAATGACAAACAAGTATTGTTTTGTTGAAAACAGGTCAAACAGATTCTGCTGTTGCGTATGCGTCCAAGAATGAGATACCATAAAAAGGGCAAACATAACATTTCCACCAAAATGATCAAATTGCAGCCATGACCAATCAAAATGCCGCCTGAAAAAACTTTGGAAAATGACGTCAGTTGATAATCTACTTAGCCACAGTACGGGAGAGTAGAAAAGCACCTCTCTCCTTAAAAACTCACAACTCACACTACCTATTGAATCAGTTATATTTATCTCAATTTAATATTAGACATCCTGAGAGTCAGTTCATTTAAATGTCATATTTCTTCTACGCAGATTTACGATGAGCTGTCAGATGTTGAAGAGACAGGCAGTCATTTGGCAATTGTTGATCTTGATGGGACAGGTATGACGTTTTTCTTCTCCGCCTATCCATCGTTTAGACTGATTATTTTCGTCTAATTTTTGCTCCATTGAATTGAATTGTTATTCACTGTTACAGTCATTACGCTAAAACTTCGTTGAAGCGGAATGGGTATCGTTGGGGGTATCGTTGGGGTAAATGGAGCGAAAACAAGGACTCGTGTAATAAGTCTGTCCATCATTGTGCCTTTGTAGACAAGGGAACGATTACCTGAGGTGTATATGTGTTTCCAAAAACAAGTTTCCTGAAAAGATTTGTATTATACGAATTAATTTGACACATATTTGCAATTTGATGTGTGGATTGATTGAAATATTTGTCATTTCGTCAACGATTTAGTAAGTATGGCCAGTTCCAATTAGTTGGAAGTGCTGGGACGTTTACATGAGCGAGAAAATCATCTTCCCAAGAAAATTTCAGCAAATGCCCAGAGCTGTTTATCTTATAGGGGTGTAAAGCTATGGAATGGCCTGTCAGCTGAGTCAAAGCAGGCAACCTCCCTGTATAGTTCAAGAAAACTTTTTATAAAATGTTTTTTCGTTTTTATTACACGTTTGAATTTTAAACATTGTTTATTGTAAATAGGTTTTGAATGCTGTAAAAATAAGATTTTATAGCTTAATTTAATTGATAGCTTTTAACTTTATATCTTACATTGTAGCACGCGCAATAGGAGACGCCGGAGTTATTCGTACGAATAATTGTCTCACCTTGAATCTTTTTTTGTCTTGTTTCTGTATCTGCAAACTGAGTAATTTGCCTCTGCACATGAGCTGAGGCCAATCGTTTTGAAAGTGTGGTGGCATACAACAACAACATCTTACAATGCGCCACCGCAGCGAATGACGGGGGAAGCCGAAAGGGCAACCCTCCTTAAAAGAATTGAATATGAAATAGAATATGAAATATGAGTGGTTCTTTCTTGTGAATATATTTTGTTAACATTGGATAGCGTTTTTTGGGATGCTTACCCTTGATTTACCAAGCATACAAGTCAAATCTTTCAATAGGGCACAGGGAAACCCATAAATCTTCCAATTTCACGCTTATCAGCCAATGGTGTTGCCGTATTCTCGTCACATGACCGAAAATAAGCTCTTTGAGACGAATTTTCGAGTACCCTTACGAAAATCAAAATGGACATTCGAGTAATAAAGATACAGAGCTGCTTTTGCCACAAGTCGATTCTACAGGCCCTACTCCATATTTTACATTTTGCATTTCAAGAAAATCTCATCAGGGATCAGCACTACATTGAATTTCATGCAACCGAAAATAGGCCTATATTCAAATATCATTCGGGAACGCAACAAATAAGATATAGTTTCCAAAATTTCACACCTTACGTGAATTATAGCAAGGAATAAGCTGAAGATGTTTCTTTGCTTCAGTTTCCCAAATCCTTGACGAGTCTCAGCTATTTGCGACGAAGAAAGCTATTGGGCCTACCTTTATCCACTGCATGATGCCATTATTCTGTTTCAAATCGGCTTCTTTGCTGTAGCAAGGTAGCAGAGCTATTCACCAACAACATAACACCAATTTCCACTATTCTCCGCTGAAAAATTGCCATCAACTTTGGTAAAACGCGATGAACTTTCAACAGCTCTTCGCCACACTGTCTATTCCAAGTTTTGAAACAGTGTGCTCACGTGGAAAAATTTCTGTTATTGTGAAAGCGCTCTTGATGTCATGGTCAAGAGATAAGTCTCGTATCACCCTCTCTCTACAAAGACTTAGCCTTTGTTTTAGTATGAAAAAGTGGAAGGGATTGAGGCCGGGCTTTCAAAATTATCTTTATTTTCTAAAAAAAGGAAAATGGTGAATGCATATTTCAAATGAATTCGAATTATTCAAACGACAGGGGGCCTAGGTATCTTCGCAAGCTCCAATACCCTTTAACTTCCATGAAAAAAACTCTCATATTCATTCAAATTATTTTGAAATATGCATTCACCATTTTCCTTTTTTAAGAAATACAGATAATTTTGAAAGCCCGACCTCAATCCCTTCCACTTTTTCATACTAAAACAAAGGCCGAGTCTTTGTAGAGATATGATGAAACGAGACCTACCTCTTGACCATGACATCATGAGCGCTTTCACAATAACAGAAATTTTTCCACGTGAGCACACTGTTTCAAAACTTGGAATCGTTAGTGTGGCGAAGAGCTGTTGAAAGTTCATCGCGTTTTACCAAAGTTGATGGCAATTTTTCAGCGGAGAATAGTGGAAATTGGTGTTATGTTGTTGGTGAATAGCTCTGCTACCTTGCTACAGCAAAGAAGCCGATTTGAAACAGAATAATGGCATTATGCAGTGGATGAAGGTAGGCCCAATAGCTTTCTTCGTCGCAAATAGCTGAGACTCGTCAAGGATTTGGGAAACTGAAGCAAAGAAACATCTTCAGCTTATTCCTTGCTATATTTCACGTAAGGTGTGAAATTTTGGAAGCTATATCTTATTTGTTGCGTTCCCAAATGATATTTGAATATAGGCCTATTTTCGGTTGTATGAAATTCAATGTAGTGCTGATCCCTGATGAGATTTTCTTGAAATGCAAAATGTAAAATATGGAGTAGGGCCTGTAGAATCGACTCGTGGCAAAAGCAGCTCTGTATCTTTATTACTCGAATGTCCATTTTGATTTTCGTAAGGGTACTCGAAAATTCGTCTCAAAGAGCTTATTTTCGGTCATGTGACGAGAATACGGCAACACCATTGGCTGATAAGCGTGAAATTGGAGGATTTATGGGTTTCCCTGTGCCCTATTGAAAGATTTGACTTGTATGCTGATTTACCATTCGTGTAGGAAACAGTCAGATAATGGCCTAACAGTGTTATGGCTATACAGTTAAGTCCCGCCTTTAAGAAACTCGGTTCACAAAAACAGCCTGATTGGTTTCTATTGTTAAGATATACTTCTTCAAACAGGGTGTGTATACCATGGTATAAGAAACACTTTTATATTCAAAGCAGCTATCAAAATTGCTAAGAAAATGACTCCTTTTCTTCTTCTTTTTTCTTATCTTTTATGCTGCAGTGCCTAGGGTAAGAAATTGATGAATTGATCTTACAATTGGCTTTTTCCACAGGATTTGCAAGGGCTAAGGTCCAATTCACAGCTACTTCATATGCTGTTTTGGAGAGTGAAAAGATTGTTCATATTGGAGTAGAAAGGAAAGGAAACACTAAGTCTGCTGTAACTGTCCAGTGAGTCACATTTTCTATTTCTGATAATTTTTAGATATCAAAGTGCCAAACAACCTCATTTGAAAGGTTGGTACATCCAAGTGGTCGTAATAATCGAGGAATTCCACCATAAAGTTTTTCTTTCTTTCTGTCTTTCTGTCTTTCTTTCACGCAAAAATAACGATTTCATCTACTTTCTTATCAGTTTCGAAACCATTGACGGTACAGCCGAGACAGGATCTGATTATATTGGGAAGAAAGAATTAATGCAATTCAAGCCAGATGAAACTCACAAATACATCGACATTGTTATTATTGATGATAATGAATGGGAACCAGATGAAACATTTTTCGTTAAATTGTGGAGTGATCCCCAAGACAAAACTGTTGGCATTGGAAAACACAGTGTGACTGAAGTTACGATCATTAATGATGATGGTAAGATGATTCTTAAATCATGATTCTGTGATTAGTGATATGTGATTAGTGGTTAGTGATTATTGATTGGTGGTTATTGATTGATGATCTCTAAGACTGCTGTTGGTGTAAAACCCAGAAGAATCATTACTGATGATGGTAAGGTGACTCTTGGTCCTAGCATGATTCTGTGATTAGTGATTAATGATCGTTGATTGGTGATTCTATGATAAATGTTGCGATTGGAAACAGTGTCTCTGAATTTATCATCATTTTCTGATGATGATAAGAGTAAAGTGATTCCTTAGTCGAAATCAATTGAAAAGTACGTTGGAACAGCACCTTCCAACTTTCCAAGACCTTCAGTTATTCTGTTTTCTTGGGTCTGTACCAACATAGTCTTTTGAATAACCAAAAGACTATGGTACCAATGAAGCCACAAAGCGAGGCTTCGCAACAACCATTTGATGATTAAGAAGACAGTTTAGCCCCACAATAGACGTTTTAGCTATTCTACAAAGGGTCTGGATGGAGCAATATTTTTATACTTTTTATGCGAGAGATTTGATCTAGAAGCAATAGAGCTTCTATCACTATTGTGCACCATTCGAAAATTCTTCAAAATGCATAAGAATATCGTTCAATTCAGATTCCTTGTAGGATGGCTAAGAGATCTTTTTGTAGGCCCAAATCATTTTCATGCAATTTGAAATATATTATGTGACCACAAAGAATCTCGGCTTGCATCGGGTTTTTTAACCGAGCGTTAGCTTTCTTGTTGAATATTTTTATTTCATTTTCTCAACAGAGCCAGGCGTTATTGAGTTCACGAAGCCAAGTAACATCTACAAGGAGAGCAGTGGTATTGCTGAGATAGAGCTCCAGAGAACAAACGGTGCGGACGGTCAAGTGTCCGTCAAATGGACAACCACAGATCAATCAGCTGTCAACGGAAAAGATTACGTTGGCGGAGAAGGCACTATTGTTTTTGATCATGGGGAAACAGTGAAGATCTTGAGCATCGAGTTGATCGACGATAAAACATTCGAAAAAGATGAGACATTTATGGTGACATTGTCCGATCCAACAAGTGGTGTCCAGCTTGGCAGATTGAAGCGGACAGTTGTCACAATTGTCAATGATGATGGTAAGTTTTTCGTTAAAATTCTACTGCTTTTAAAGGATAGCAAATTATTTCATGGAATCAGTAGACTTTCCCCAAGTCTATTCCGTTAATAGAAAAAATCGGGAAAGGGAAAAGCGAAATGCTTTGTTGATAACTTTCAGATAGACTTATTACAGATGACGAAATAGACTTGGGGCAAGTCTATGGAATCAATAATATAGGCCTGTTTTGAAGGATTTGGGGGTGAAAATGTTTTGTAAAATTACTTTGAATTTGAGAACGATCAGATCGATTTTGAAAAACAAAATTTTGGCATTTTTGAATTCTTGAGTACGCATGCTTTCGTAGATAATTTTTGGACCTATTTGATGCCATAGATTTGAAATTTATTTAAATTGATGAAAAGTAGTGCTGTTAGGCATGAGTTGCGAAGGTGAAATTAAATTGTAGGTTTTAACCCCAAGCGCTGGGATCGCAGGAGCAAAGAAGACTTAGTCGAACCCGGCGTATGAGACACTTGAGGTTGCTCTTTTTATCTGCTCTGCCAGTTCGCCACATTACGACAATAAGGGCAGCTTGATTCGTGATGTAACTAAAAGAACTGCAAACTATCTTTACATCACTAGAATGACAGCTAGCAAAGAACAAAAAACGATGTATTTTCGTGGCGCTATAACTTGGAATCAACTTTCGACGGATATAAAAGAAGCAATTCGCTTAATTCATTTAAATGCAAACTAAAACGCCACTTGTAGCCTGCTATTTGAATGTAATATTTCGTTCCATTCACCAGTTTTGATTTTACTCCTTTTTATTATTTCATTATATATACTTTAGTTTGACTTTTTAGATATACTTGTATTAGGTTATTTTAGGTTTTAGATCTTAAGTTATTTTAGGAATATATCATTGATTTTGTAAGTTTTTAACACGGCCCCCCTGTAAAGCAGTCTTTGATTGATGGGGCCACCGTGTGTAAATAATTTAAAATGAAATGAAATGAAGAATGGCTACTGCTCAACAAGAGCTCATGCAGGAAATATTGAAAAACCGAGCGGCTTGCGCTTTTGCAATTTTGTTATTATATTATTACTTTTAGATTATCGTCGAATGTTTGACAGAGTTGTCGGTTTAACCCACCTTAACTTGGACAAATTCGCGCTTGGATCTGCTTCATGGGGACAACAGTTCAAAGAAGCCATGTCAGTTAATGGTGGTGATGTTGAAAATGCGACTGGCCTAGATTACGTCATGCATTTCTGCACTTTTGCTTGGAAGGTAAGAACAATGCCGGTGCTATTTTCGTGCTTCGTGTTTTTGTTGCCATGAGGTAGATCTTGTTTTTCGCTCAAAATGGTATTGCTCTAGTGGTACGGTATTATGTAGTGTTAATAAGTATTATGTATTGTAAGTTTTTAGAAGGAATGTATAAAAAAATGTTGTCGGTGATCTAGTGAGAATTGAAAATCTTCCATACCACCAAAACTGCATTGCGGGTTATTTGTGATACAAAAGCCTTATCAAGGAAAGCATGTGTTCCAGTTCTTTAGTAAACATTTGGGTGTATAATTCTGTGACATGATTCTTTAAACTGAATGACTTGAAAGTATTTTGCTCTTGGACTGTTCTGAAATCTACGAAATTTTTGGGATTCCAAGGCTTTTCTTCCTTTTCATAACTTTTTTGCATAAAACCTTAAAACCATCGAAAATTCTAAACTTTCTAAGAAAATATAGAATAATTTCCAAGAAACCAGTGGTTATGAATGATTACATGCAATATCGTATCAAGCACAGCTCCTCGATTTTCCTCGTTTGCGATTTAGGTATTTGATACACAAAATAAAATGCGTCTTTTGCGAGTGCGACACGGCGAAACGCAACATCTGCGAAGGAGCAATGAGGAATGAATGATGCGCCAATGCTCCATTGCAGATGCCGCATTTCGCCATGTCTCACTCGCAAAAGGCGTATTTCGTGTAGTTTTTCCTACCTTTTAAGGGGGCTCCCTGTGTTTGATTTGGTATTTCTTGTTTAAGCAGATCTGTTAATTATTATTTATCATTAACGATTTGTTTACAGTTGGCAACATAAAAATATAGCTAAAGCTAATTAACGCCAACAATTAATCACACAGGTATTACCAGTTTATAGAAGTCACAAATCAAATCAAATCAAATCAAATCATCCTTCTTTAAAGTTGGTATGGCATAGTTGTAAGAAACGAATTAATGCCAACCATTTACAATATGATTTACAAGGATGTCTAAGAAATGATATTACAAGCTACATAACATAATGGTCAGGCTACTTACAAATCCTAAAATTACATTATTCACCCGTCCAGGCTTTGATCTTTGTTTTAAAGCTTGTAACTGTTGGTAGCTCCTTGATTTATTTAATCTGAAAATTTGCTTGAGAGCTAAGGGCTCTGAAACGGCCTAGCGCATTTCAGACTCGCTTGGTTGAAAGCTCTCAGGCCCTGTTCACACGAGAACGCTGTCGTTCCGTTCCATCTTCGCTCCAGTTTCTAGAAAGCATGTTTACACGGGAACTGAACGATTGCGTTTGCGTATCAGTTTTCGTTTCTGTTCACACGAGATTGCAATCGTTCCGTTACACAATTTTTTCTTCAGTCCTTGCCGTTTTTACCAGCAACAACTACATCCATGCATGCTCTTATGGCAAAAATCTTTTCGTTCTGTCTTTTGGACCAGCCAGTCTTGCACCTCATTGCCTGTTCACACGGGAACGGAACAGAACGATTACGGTTCCACTTTTCGTATCACTGTTTTATCGTTCCACTTTTTGGAACGGATCGATGTTATTTCAAGCGTTCCCGTGTGAACACAACCCCTGAGCGTTTCACTTTTCAGAACGGAACGATATGGAACGGAACGATTGTGTTTCCGTGTGAACGGGGCCTCAAATTCAGACTTCATTCTTTGAGATCTTTTCAGCGATCTGGATTGTAACTAGTTTGTTTGTTCATCTTTTTGCAGTTCATTTTTGCATTTGTACCCCCGTGTAACTGGCTTGGTGGCTGGCTCGCATTTGTTGTTGGTATCTCCTTATTAGGTTTGCTCACTGCCATAATTGGAGATTTGGCTTCCATATTTGGTTGTTTGATTGATCTGAAGAAGGAAGTAACAGCTATAACTTTCGTTGCACTTGGTACCAGTCTCCCTGATTTATTCGCCAGTAAGAGTGCCGCTTGTGGTGAAACGAATGCTGATGCTGCCGTTGGTAACGTGACCGGAAGTAATTCAGTCAATGTATTCCTTGGTCTTGGTACTGCCTGGGTTATTGCTTCGATCTACCACGCGTCTAAGGTAATTTTTACGTTTCTTCTCCGCCCCATTATAACATGGGAATAAGGGTAATTGATATATAAGGGCATGACATCATACTCGAACCTGAATAATAGGGCATTGCCCTTTATTGTGTGCCCTTTATTATGAAAAGCTTATGAAGCTACTGGGGATCTCAAAGAGAAGCACAATTTGAAAAAATCACCAACATTTCGTTATTTGTGCAGGGTCTACTGCAGTAAAAGGGAAGTTTGGGGTAAAATGGGTAGGTCAAAAAATTTTTGCTAAAATTTGTCTCACAGTTTTCCTCTAGCTACGACCGCTCGCGCTAACTGCCTTGACATGGTGAATATGGGTTTAACCAGGAGCGGTGCCAGCTTTGAGAAAGTGGGGTTAACAAGAGGTAAAATTGATTGCCTGAAGGTATACCTAATGTTTTTATATCGTCTTTGCTTAGGAATAAATACCGACCTGAGGAAAGTGGGGTGGACATGTCCACCCCGTGGCGTTGCCCTTGGGTTTAACAGTTAAGGATCTACTGTTTTCCAGCAATCAGCTCTATCCACTTTACCTCCAGATCCTATAAAAGAAGTTTGCGTGATGTTATCATCAATTTATTGCAGGGCTCACAATTTGAGGTAAAATCAGGATCACTATCCGTGAGTGTAGCAACATACACAATATGTGCAGCAATTTGCATCAGCTTACTTGTATTACGCCGATTCTTGAAGCCATTTGGTCGTGCAGAACTTGGAGGGCCTGTTGCCTTGAAATGGATTACTGGTATTTCAATGGTCATGCTTTGGTTCATCTACGTTCTTATATCATCACTGACATCATACAAGAAGATTTTTGCATAATACGTGAGACATTTTGTTTTAGGCTATCTTGGTAGAGTAGGTATAGAATGCATAATGAATAACAAGCCATTGGCTGTTGTCAGTGTGAACAGTAGACAGATGCCTTTTCGTCCCTTGTTTCCCTGCGTTCCTTGGTCAAGAGCGACTAATAACATTACTCTGAAATAGTGGGCCCACTTTAGGCCCGCATAGGGTGGTTCCGTATTCACCAATCAAATCGCTAGAATTCAGTTTTTAACCAATCAGGGACCGCAATTCAGAATGTTGTTGTTGTTGCTCAGAACGGTTGAGGAAGCCTGGAGTTCTTGCAGCTTCCATGGATCTATTTTGCTTCTACAGAGGAAGATTACTGTCTGAAACGTATGCATTTTGCGCTTTGTAGGTCAAGACAACATCATTCTTTGTACTAAAAGTTTCCTTTTCAATGTTCGAGCTCTTTAAACCAGATTTTGAAGCGATTTTGTTGAGTGTACGAGAACTCCCACCTTTTTAGGCCATTATGAAAAAGTGGGCCCATTATATAAGCGTAATATTATGAGTCCCTATTGACCAAGTGATATCAGCAAGTCAAAGAACGCAGGGAAGCAAGGGACGAAAAGGCATAAGTCTATCAGTCTATGTGAACAGCTTGACGTTCTCGCAATTTGTTTTTGTCGCCAGGCAATGTAACATCACAATGACACACGGTCTCGCAAAGATATGATTTATCATGTGACAACTACACGAGGCTGCGATTTGTTTATTCTCCTAACCAAAACCCGAAATTATAGCTCGGGACCTTGTGGATTTTCCCAAGTCGTCTTGTAAGAAAGAAAGAAAACAGTCTCTTAGACGACCGGGACAATTCCATAGACTTATGAAGATGAGTCCCTTGTATCCCTGCGGTGAACCTTGCGCTTGAGGGACTCATAATGAAACAGTGAAAAACTTGGCCCTATTTTCATCAATCATCAATGTAATTCACAAATCTGGCAATCTGATTGTTACTGTAGGAATCGCGAAGTTTGGGCCTAAATAGGGCCAGGTTTTTCAGAGTAATATTATGAGTCTCTGTTGACTGAAGCGCCATCATCAAGTCAAAGAGCACAGGGAAGCAAGAGACGCATCGTCATAAGTCTAGCAAGTCCAGGGGCCTTATTCTCAAGAGCAATGGGCTGTAAAAACTTTGTATGTGGAATGAAAATGCCGTCACATATCACTGCGTAATCAACCCGTTGTGTTGAAAATATACAACGAAGTAAAGACGCCAAGTGTGATTGCGGCCATTGCTAGGCCGTGTAAATTCTTTTAAAATCAAATTTACATTCCCAGTGGGGGAGAATCCCACTTTTTAGCAGTCACAGATCCTATAAGTGGATACCCAAGGGGCGAATGGGAAGGAATGAATTTGAACAGCCGAAACAGCTGCCAGTTGAACAGGCAACTGAAAGTCTTAGCGAGGTGATGCTAGAAGAAACGCATGGGGCCTGCAAGGGTTTTGCGAAAATGATCTTCGAAAAAGGTATCGTACAATTCAGTATTTTTATGCTATGTGAGAGCTATTTGAGATTCACTGAGAAATACATGCGAAAATACATTAGCCTCGTTGAAGGGGCTATACAGGATTTTGGTAAACAAAGGGCACATACAGAATTTCGTAGGCCTAGCTTTTTATGTGTTTCCAGGTGTATATCAAAGATCTGATTGTGTTAACTAGTTCTAGTTAATTTATTAAAAAATATCCTCTTTTGAAAAATCTTGTACGCCTTTTTGGAAAAGTGATACACTTTTCAATTTTTTTGGAATTTCAACTAACACGACCCCTTTAGGATTCAAGTACACACACCGTTTTTTCAAACGGTCAAAAAGGGTCCCGTGCTTTTGGCATATCGTATTCGTAAAAAGAAGCAAAACGGTGTATCACAGAGTCTGTCTCAATTCAGATGTCACGTGAAAATGTTCGCGAATGGAACAAATGAAGTGTTTTCTATGAGCAATTTCGCGGTATCGCAAATTTCCCGTTGCATCTAAATTTGAGAGAGACCTTTGTATGGTTTGGCCTTCGAAAGGCTTCATCCAATTTTTTATGAAATAGTGCAAGAAATGAGGCATATTTTGATGCTCAGTTGTATCACGCCATTTTGTTTCACTAATAATGATATGTAATGTTGCAAACGTAAAAACCAAAATGTTAAACCCCATGATATTTCATGGTGATTCTATCTGTATTTTACTTTCTCTTTAATGTTAGAATATGTAGTAATATCTTACATCATACTGACATAATTAGATGTAGATAATGAATGCTGAAATACTGCAATGTTAAGATTCTTTAGTTTGCATTAGATTTTTATTGAGGAAAAGATATTGGTATACGTTTAGACTAGACTTATGACGATGAGTTCCTTGTATCCCAGCGGTAAACCTTTCTCAACAGGGACTCATAATGAAACAGTGAAAAAGCTGGCCCTATTTTGTGCAATCATCAATGGAATTATGATGGAATCACGGCTTCGAATCTCGATCCCGTGGGAGTGTTTTCAATTCTTCAATCGATTCGAAAATTCTATCACATTTACACCATAACAATAGTAATTCACAAATCTCGCAATCTGATTGGTACTCAAAGAATCGTGGAATTTAGGTCCAAATAGGCCAGGTTTTTCAGAGTAATATTATGAGTCTCTGTCGACCGAAGCGCTATCATCAAGTCAGAGAGCGCGAGGAAACGAGAGACTCATCGTCATAAGTCTACAGTTAGACTAGTTAACACTGCATATGAACTTTTCATTTCATTAATTTATTATGACAATATGAGTTTCAAAATTTGAGGGCTTAGGCAATATCACATTACATTAATACTTTATTACTTGAAATTGTTGATGCATCCAGAAAGCGCAGCTTTGTAATATTATAGAGGGTGTTTTTCGGCGCAGTGGTGTAATCCTCTGACTTTGCAGCCAGAACAGTCACATGGAGTGGGTTCGAGACCTGGTAGGGCCCCACCACTTAAGCGTCATGACAAGGGGTCGCGGACTCGATTAACGCTTAGCTACTTTTGCGATCCCAGGGCTTGTACCAAAAACCGCAACTTCACCTTGTAATAAATCTCAGAATGAAACGACGATTAGAAAAGAAATTTCTTGCTACTAATGGGTATGAATCGTAAAGCAAGGACGAGAACAAAAATCATCATGTCTTTGCACTTTTAATCAGTTTCCATCCTTGATAAATGATTTAATTATTTGATTGGCACGATTGTCGTGGCATGCGCTGATGAACAGTCAAAGATCTTACACTATTTCACGCATGCGCACTTGCACAGACCCTACCCCATTAGCAGGGTAACGGTACAACTTCAGATGCGTAACAAGTAAATTGCTGGGGAGACGAGATGGTTTTGTCCGCGGAAACTAATGTGTCCCCCCGTGCAGTGCATTAAAGCTCATGCAGTCCTTTAGGACTGACGGGGCTACCGTGCTTAAAAAGTAAAAATGAATAAAAAATTAAATAGATAAAATGTGCCCGTTAGAGCTTCGACTCCAAAACACTACTTTGCATGAGCTTAACCCACCGCATGGGGGGACACAAATTCCTCGAGCGAAGCATATCTCGTCTTTCCAGCAAAACCAACAGCCATGACAAATAATGTAATTTCACTGTAATTATTTCGTTGTTTATTGTTTAACATCAGGCTATCATTCTATTTTTTGAATGTCATGGCTCGTATTTACGATTTTAAGGACACTTGCACTATAAAGCATACTTAATTCAACGTTACTTAAAAATGACATTTGATCTCATGATATCATGAAGACAGAAACGAGTATTTGTTATTCCTTAACGGACTGCCTTTTGTTTTCATCAGCATCCATCCAATTAAACATCTATTCAATAGATGTCAGAATTGTATATATATTTGCAACACTAAAAAGCATCTATTTGATAGATGTGAGGAAGACATACATAATTTTCAGCACCGAAAAACATGTGAGAAGTTTATGCCTATTTGTAGCACCAAAAACCATTTATCTAATTGATGTGAGAAGTGTGTACATAATATGCAACACCAAAAACATCTATTTGATAGATGTGAAGGGTGTATACATAATTTGCAGCTCCAGAAAATCTATTAAATGGATCTGAGAAGTACATACATGATTTGTATCACAATAAAGCATCTGTTCAATTGGATTTGCCCAAGTCGTTGGGCAAGTCTACTGTTCAATAGATGTGAGAGGTGTAAACAGTATCTGCAACGCCGGAAACATCCATTCTTACATAAATTAATGTGAGGAGTAGCACCTAAAACATCTATCCAGTTGGTGTGAGGAGTGCATCTGTTTATGTAATTTGTGAGAGAATCGATCAGAATTTTCAATGTTTTTCTGCTAAAATTTCTCAAGTCATAATTCAGAATATCAGCTCAACTTTCGAAATCAATCTCTTGGGATCTAATTTTGAATTTCATTCTCTTTTTGAAAGCATATTCAAACGATACTTTATTACTATTTGAACTATGTTCTGTCAGTCCACCAACCGATAAATCAATCGGTATTTGAAGGAAGCTATTATTAGCTGCTGCAAGACCTCTTTGAACTGAGCCATCATTATCTAACATCCCTAATGCTGGAAGACGTAAACATGATCTGGCCGGCATTTCTGCTACTGCAGTACCTGCAAGTTTCCGCAGCCCCGGTAGAGATAATCTCTTGGGCGGGTGACTCTGCGTCCCAGCTGTTTCTGAATCTAAATTCTCGTTACTTTCAGTTCTTTTAGTTAGATTTATCACCGGCCGGGGATGAGTCCCACCTCCGGAAGCTTCTCTCTCGTTGCGTAACTCTGTCGAACTTGTAGAAGGCTTGTCTGAGTTTCCTGTGTTTTCCATTGTCTGCTTCTTTATGTCATCATCTTCCCTGGTGCATCGCACTTCTTCTATCGTGGCATTAAACTCATCCCGTGTGCTCGTTGTTTCATCATTTTCAAAATTGGGTCGCACAGTCTCTTTTCCATCCTCATTAATCAAATCTCCGTCCGTTTTAGTGTGCTGTTCACCCTTTGCTGTAGCTCTTGCTGTTTCGAGGGCATCGCCATTGTTTGTTTCGTCAACTGAAACGTAAGATCGATACTCGCTCAACACGAAACACGGCAATTCAACTGACTCGTTACTCATCACATCGCAAGCTCCACCGTCACTCGTAATTGTTTCGCCAAACAACGCACCAGATCTCCGATCTTCTGAACTCGAGGACATTACAAAGTTATCAACAGAGGAAAACGAATTGATTGACATAAAAGATAATGAACTGCTTTCTACGGCGGGCAGGCAACTTATTGGCCGCCTTGGGATAACTTGCGGAAGGGAACGTAGCTGTTTTCTTGCACCAAATTCAAAAACGTCATCACTGTTCTCCCTGCTATGCGCACAACTTTCAAAATAAGAATCAAGAGAAGCATCGTCAGAAATATCAATTGCTTTCTGTTTCACTAACCTTATTGATCTCGAGTTAATGATGTCTTGATTTGATGAGTCTCGGCTGTATTTATTAGGCAATGGAGAAGCCTCTTTCTTCAATTTTTCCCATGACATTGGCTCATTGTCAAATGATATCATAGAAGGGTTTCTTGATGCCATCAAGTTTCTTGATTGGATGCTCATTATATTGCCGGGCAAATCAAACGTAACATTTCTTTTTGTGTTACCAGATATGCAAAATTTGGCAACAGGAGAGCCTCGTCTGCTTTTACTGGTTTGAGGTTCCTCATCAAGTTGCTTCTCGTCTCTGACCCTTGCATTTGCAAGTCTAGAATGTAAGAACGAACGTTGTCCGTCAGATTCAGTTTCACCGCCAGCTTCTAGCCTTTCACCATCCAAACAGCCAAATCTCTCTTCACTGCCGACCCTGGCACTTCCAAGTCCAGACTGCAAGCATGAGTGATCTCCGGCAGATCGGAGTTCATTGCACATTTTCTTCCCATCTCGCATTTTGTGATGAGCTGTTGCGATGTTCTGCGGCCTCTGCACTTTGATTGTCTGATTGAATCGATTTTTCTTGGTTGCAGCTCTGTGTTCCTTGACAGTAACGTCATTCTTTCTCCCTGTAGCTCCATGGCCTTTCATGCCTCTAAAAGACCGGTCATGGCTATCAAATCCTTTCAAAAATACCGGATTTCTCAAGTTGTAACTGCCCATGCTCTTTGGTTTGTAACTCCTTTCGTCCTCAAATTTAGAACTGCCCGGGTTCCTTTGTTGGTATCTCCCAGTCTCCCACTTTCGTACAGAGCAACCTTTTTCCGACAACCCCAAATTTGATTTGTCAGACATTACAATTCCCTGAAGAGCATGATCTCTATTTTGCTCACTACTCTTCGATAATTTCTTTGTTTCTCTTTCCCTGCAAAGACAAACTTTATCTCTTTGTTCAGACTCAAAATTTTCAAACGTGCACATCAAATGTTCTCCTATCTTTCTTCTCGTAGATTCAGCTTGAACTGACCATGTTCGTGATTTTTGTTTCTCTGAGAAGAGATTCATCCGCTCCAAAATACTTTCTAAAGTATCATTTGCTATGATCTCCACATTTGTTTGTTGTATCATATTTACTGCTATTTTTCTCTCTTTTGATCTGTTCATTCCAATATTCTTTCGTTTGATGTTTTTGCAAGAAGAAGATGCCATTTTTGCTCAAATTGATAAAGCAATGACACACATTTACCAATATCACTAAAATATATTTTCGATCTCTTGCTAATTTTCAACACACGGTATTTTTCAAGATATAAAGGCATTTGTATGGACATATCTGTCAACTTTACACCATGTTTGTTTGAGAGAAATTTTTTATACGTTATGTATCTAGCGCTTTCTTGTGTTCATGCTCTTTTCATTTTTATTACTGAATTCTGTCTTCAATTTCTGGCTAAGTTTCAACGCACTATCGTTCAAGATCTGTAGGCACTTGTATGGACCATTCTGTCAACTTTAAACCATGCTAGTGCAGGAGAAATTCCTCTTCATATGATGTGTATCTAACATTTCGCTGCGTACATTGTCTTTTAGTTTTTGAAGCCAAGCTTTAGCTCTGTGTAAATTGTATATCCTTTATTTATTTTCAGAAATCCAAGTTTCGATATTCAAGAAGATTCTTGCATCTTTCTCTAATGCTTCTTCAGGATGCCCTCTCAGCTTTCAAACGCCAGTCTCCGTGTTCTTGTCATCCTGAAGCTTTGCCATAGCTCGTTTGAAAAGGTGAGTCATCTATTTATGTTCAGAAATCAAATTTTCGATAACCTGCAGCACTACGCTTCTTTGATTCTTCCTTAAAATGCTCTCTCGAAATTCAAACACTTTTCTGCATATTCCTATTATCTTTAGCTATGCTGTAGTTTGCTTTAAAAGGTGTATCTCCTATTTTGCATTTTGGGATCCTTCCAAGTCTAAAAATTCAGCGGTGTTTCTGTGTGTCCATTTTACCACCCTCCATGGTAGTTTTGATCAATGTGCACAAATTACAAGCAGGCACATCCTTCTTCAGAAGCATATGCCTTGAAAACGATGCCATAGAATATTTCCTTGGCTAAGCAGGAAATTCACAACTTCAGAAGCAAAATGATGATTTTCAAAGAATTCCGTTGAAATTGTCGCCTGCAAGTTCCGTTCGAAAACAGAATCGCAGAATTTAAACTTTCTGAATGATGCTGTAAAACGTCTGTATGGCGGATCCAAGGCAGTAGCACAAGAAAACTGCTTTCACGGCCAAAATGAATGCGCTGTAAAGTTTAACATTGTATTTCTACCATATGTTTCTGTCATCAGTTGCAGATTTTAAAACACTGATCAGCAGGAAATGAGTAAACATCTAGAAGCAATTCCATAAGGATGTTTCTGAAATACATTTTCTTTGCAAAAACATCAATACACAGGCAAAAATTCCCCAGATCGCAGCAAAGAGCAACTTGTGAAGATCATTTTCTTGCAAGTAATCAGCGTCTTCCTCTAATGTACATAATCTCCAACGAGGAAAGACAAGAAAATACTTCTTCGGGAAATGCAAGTTACTCTTGATGTGCAGGGAGCCAAAAGGTTATCACTAAAATTGCTCAATTGCTACACAGTTCTCTCTGAAGTTCCAAACGATTTATGCCTCTCACATGTTGATAATCTCTCAGTACTTAACGTGGATTAACTGCTTCACAATATAACTTCTTGTAGTGCACCGTGCCAAACCTAAAACTGACGAAGTTCTTTATTTCTCTTATAACATTTGAAGCTTACAAACGTACTACTGATCTTAGCTGCTTTTGATGCGGCATCAAAAACTTGCATCAGAAGCCGATCATCTTGCTATATGTTCATTTTGGAAGATCCATACATAATTTCGTATCCCGTCATCTGGATATCATCTAATTTAGAAAAGTCAAGAAAATACTTGCTGGAAAAAGAACAGCTGCTCATAAAACTGCTTTGATATACAGGATGCAAGAAGATAGATCGGAAGCCAATCATCTTGCTACATATTATCTCAGAAGATCCAAACTAAATTTCACATTTCATCATTTCGATACGATCTAAATTAGCAAACCAAGAAAATGCTTGCTTTGTAGAAGATTCAGCTCCGAAGCAGCTGAAAGTCAATATGAATCAAAGATTTACAATGATGAATACAGAAATGAGTTCAACAAAAAACAGATTCAAATTCCCTTCTTAACCTGTGCCTGTCTTTTGAAGTTGCCGCAAAGCCCACGTCGCAAGCGTCGAGCTTCCCACACGACTAAACATTGAAACCTGAAACCATATGTAGAAGCTAATTGGCAGTCCTTCCACAAGCCTACATGAGCGTCGTTCCAGAGTAACTCTGGTCGTTCAAACCATAAAATTGACAGCTGTCTTACTCTTGGCTTGAACGACTGCTGACGTGAGGCCTCTTGTCCTTGTCTCGTACTTACAATCATTTGTACCATCATTTCCCTTCTCTTTATCGTCATAACTATGATATCTATTCTATAAGGGTGCACAATAGGGTTTGGGGGGATGCGAGATGGGCCATTTGACGAGCGGGATACTGGATGTATGATTCTTGGCCCGGGGGATGGGGTACTTGGTTTACGAACATACGAGGAGGTGCCGCTGGTCGCTTGAAAATCTGAAAAGCTACCCTGTCCCGGAGTAAAATTCCTGAAAATGATACCCTGTCCCGGAGTCAAATTCCTGAAAATGATACCCTGTCCCGGAAAAAAACTTTCTTAAAAAATACCCTGTCTTTTACTTTCTTCAGACAAAATTGTGCCCTGAAATGAAATTTGTACGAAATCTATCGAAAAATGTGGAAATATTGCCTTCCAAACGACCTTTCAGAGTCAAAAATAACAAATATGGACCCTGTAATGGAGCTGATTTTTACAAAAATGATACCCTGTCCCGGAGTCGGAATTCTGAAAATGATACCCTGTCCAGCGGCACGTCCCCGTACAGAAAATATATGAGTACCCCCCCCCCCCCCCGAGATTCTTGGCTAGCAGGATACGGGATAGAGACAAGGCCAGCGGGATTGGGAACGGATCTGCTGACAAACTGATGCGGGATGGCGGGATGGTGAGATGGAGGGACCCTCTATTGTGCACCCTTATCTATTAATAGACCAACTGGATGCTTTCACTTTCGTGGGAGTCTCTGGTTTTTCGAGCTTTTTACTGAGTTGATCACCATTTGCGAGAAGACATTAAAAGAAGTCATTAGATAGACCAGAACTCCTAGAGTACTTTTGGCCAACCTCGACTAGAGCCAACTCTATTCCGTTGTGTGGTATATCAGCGCTAAAAGAATATAATGGCCTCTGTGAGGCAAGCCACTATGAGAACGCTGCGAGGGAGACACGAGAGTCATCCTCATAGTCGCGCTCGTAGTGGCTTTAACCCCCCACAGAAGTCGTTAAATTTTTAGTCTTAAAGCCGGTTTTCCACTAGACGCATTTTTCCGTGTGCAGCGGAGCGGCTGTTGTTTCTAAAACAATGCACGCGTACTAACAAAGATGTTCCTTTTCGAAGAAATTCAATGACCAAGGATTTTTAAAAATATTTTCAGAGCTGTTTTTCGTCAATCGCCGTGGCTTTCCCCCTCTCGTGGAATACTGAAGTCATGTTTCAGAGCCTTCGAGCAATTTGATTGGTTGGCGCCATAGGACGCGGCGGAAAAGTTGAAATCAATCCGACTTTCAAATACACGCGTAGTGGAGCGACCAGAAGTGGCCATTGTTAGAAATAAACAATACAATTACAATAGCCGCTCCGCTGCGCGCGGAAAAATCCGCGGAAAATTCCGCCTAGTGGAAAACCGGCTTTAGCCAACTGGGAAGCTATTATGTAAAAGAAGAGCCTTCTTGTGACTATGCTGCAATGGTCAATCTGGACCTCACAAGTATTGATTTTGTGTCGAAATTTTGAACATTTCGTGATGATGCGTCACCGTTTAGACTCAATCCACTCGTCCCAATGTTTTCACTCCATTCTACTATCAATGCAGTGGAAGCAGATTGTTGCGCAGGAGCATTTCCTTGCTCTCTTGGGACACAGGCTAAAGAGCAGTCAAGCTTCCTTGTGAAAAGATGACGTTTTTGTAGCCATTATTTCTTGAAAAGTAATAAACACTTGTAAAGTGTAAAGCAAGCTACATTGCAAGGGAATTGAGAGTTTTCACTTTAGCAAAGTTCACAAAGGAAACAGATGCTAGAATATTTCAACCGTTGTTTATCGATTTATCAAGATAATTTGGAGCAAATCTGTCAAAAGATATCAACTGGGATGCTTGAGGAGAAACCTCTGAAAATAAAAGTAAAGATCTATGCAGAGAATGGAATGATGTAGCATTTTTAGAGAGAAGATTGGTAAAATTTGACGAGAACGCAACAAGAACGAACTGTTTCATGGACAGAAATTGTGGAAAATTTTGCATCAAACCTTCAAACAAAAAAATTCCTAAATGGTGATGCAAATATTGACACTTTGTGATTACAGCTTCTTCTGAAAATTAGAGAAAGCACATATCAAAAAAGAAGTTTTGTAAAATCGTTGCGTCACAAGAAACTCGAGTTTAAGAATGTCATACTTCAAACCAGTTCAGCAAAACAAGCAAAAAAGAATTAACAGCATAAAACATGAGCCAGTTTTTCACAATCCAGCCATCTCAAAACAAGTTGCAGTCAGCAATACAAGAGAAGCTGGGAATCTTATCGTAAAAGAACGATTCATCGAAAGAGAACGAGCGAAATCTGAATATGAAGCAGGGAGAACTGCAAAGTTAGTTGCCGATACGGCGAAAAAAATCGAAAGAACGACGGGAATGCTACAAGCATATGATGACACGAAAGGTGTTATTGCGAAATGGAAGGGAATGTCGAGGAAAGGTGGGCAAAATGAGGATTTGAATTTGCCTGAAATTGTCTTGAGCAGCCCTCGGATACAACGATCAAGACTCACGACATGGCCTAAAGATAACCGTGAAAGGACAAGATCTGTTGATATAAATATGAACCATGTGAGCAGGGAAAGATCGAATTCAACAGAATCTTCAGCATTTGACTGGAAAACTGGGAATGTTTACCAAAACTCAGGGCTGCCAACGATAATCAGAAAACCAAGTGCTGCAACCTTTACAGTTGGTTCGTTAGATGCACGTCAAGTTTCAAATGAACTCAGTATTCACGAAATCAAGGACCGTCCAAGAAGTGCAAGCTCAAGTATCCTTTCTATTCTTGCAAGACAGAAGTTTGCAAGCCAAACACGGCACCGATGCGCTAGCACTGGGAGGTTTGAAGATTTCAAAACAACAGACACCAGCGACAATCGTAAACTGAATATGTCACGAGCAAGGAGCAACTCCACTTCATGCAAAGACTTTGCTTCAAAGGATAATGAAGCTTTTCATCGAAGTAAGCAGTTATCTGAAGATTCACAATCGCGCTCAAGAAGCTCGTCTTTATTATCACTACCAGATTCGAAGTATTCGTTTGACTCTGAGGACAGTTGGCCGCAAATGAATGATACAGTCTTTGAAGATTCCAAGAAATAGGACTATAAAGAGCTATTGTGACCCAAAGTCTGCAGCCATGCCGCAACTTCAAGCTGTCTGAAATCACAGTGGCCTAAGCAAAAGATGGGGACTCCGCAAGCGGCTATTCGCTCCAAAAATCTTGTACACTCTCGTAAAAAGTCCTAAAAATCTTCCAAAATCCCGGAAATCTCGAAAAATCTTGAAAATCTCACAGTCTGAGAAACTGAAAAAGTGTTAGAAATCTCAAAAAATCTTTGAAAGTCTAGGAAAAAATCTCAAAAATCTTTGAAAGTCAGAGAGATTTCAAAAATCCCAAGATCTCGTACACTAATTTTGGATTGATTTGCCCTTCGGGCTCCACACTGCAGTGGCAAGATAGACTCACGCCTTTTCGTCGCTTTTTTCCCTGCGTTCTTTGATTTGCTTGCTTGCTCAATATCGTCACATAATTTTAGGCTAAACTAGCGGGGGTTTTCGTACACTCAACAAAATCGCTTCCTGGTCTGGTCTAAAGAGCTTGAACATTGAAAAAGAAACTAGTGGAAAGAATGATGTTTTTCCGACCAACAAATCGCAAAATGCATTCAGTTATCTTCCTCTGTAGAAACTAAATAGAAGATCCATCGTAGCTGCGAGAACTCTTGGCCTCGCCAGCCATTGTTTGCATGCAACAACAACAATTGATAACATAGCGCCTCGTGATTGGTTAAAAACTAAATTCTAGCAAATTGATTTGTGAATACGGAGTCACTCTACGCGGGCCTAAATTAGGCCCACTTTTTAAGAGTAATATTACGAGTCCCTGTTGACCAACTGATATCAGCAGATCAAAGAGCGCAGGGAAACAAGGGATGAAGAGGCACAAGTCAAGTGCCTGAAACGAATAGATAGAACTGATTTTGGTCATGTGACTATGTTTTGGTTGACTTTTGTATCAGTTCGATTACTACAGTGTCCACCCATATTTGCTGCTTAGGCCAAATTTGACTTTTGCCTAAACAGCAAATTTTTTGAGTCTGAAATTACAGTATGCCCGTAAAGGACCCTGGGTAAAAATAGCCTCTTATATTTGCCGGAGGTTCCCTTGCAGCTGAAATATCCTCGTGGACTTTCACACTAATTCAGTTTTATAATAGGGTAGTTTTTTGTTAAAATGGGCGTTGAGTACAAGTTCCTTGAGAAATTTCCACTTATCTAGGATTCAACAATCTGAAAATAAATGGGGTGTCGGCGGTGGTAATACGACACTCCAAATGCGTTGCCGAACGAAGCAAAACTTCTCGAAAACCAACATTCATTTCATTTCATTTTAATCTTATTTAACGCCTGTGGCTCCTGCAATGTGAGCCAGCTCACTTGAAAAGAGGAGGCATGAATAATGAGGCATTGGGTGGCAGAAACTGGGTCGTATCGGCTAATTTTTTCTATTACAAGCAAATGAGGAATCACAATTCCTTTTGATTAAATTTGTATGCTACAATTAAGTTCATTGTTCTTGAAGAATGCTTGACTTGAATTAATGGTATTTGCAGAGTCATGTTTGGTAATCACAGTTTGGACTCTGGACTTTGAGGTGAAATGGTTGACTAGATTGAAGTTCATTGTTTTCACAGATTGAATTGTTACAACAAATCTGCCACCATTCTTGTATGGTGGCCTGACCGCTTCTTCATTTGCTTGGTAATTGACTGCACTTTTTTAAAGATTTACGTGTCAACACTTGCTTTTGCTCCTGAAAGTGTGTTCCTCAGATAGACATATACCATTAAATTTGCGCTTGACGTATACTTCTTCATCCTTGCAAAATTGCTCTTTTCTTTTAAGTTTGTTGTACCTGGGTTGCGACTTCCACTTAATGATGTCTTCATTGATTTTGACGGGCTTCTTTGTTTTTGCGCATACGCTTTTTGGGGATTTCCCCTTTTTATTAAATACGCAACGCTTTTGGGGACTTCCCCTTTCAATTAACGATTTCTACAAGTATTTCCAAGGAATTCCTTGGTTACGCATACGCTCTTTGGGGGTTGCCCCCTTTTAACTAATTAAGCATACGCTTTTGGGGATTTCCCCTTAATAATTTCTACATTGGTCTTGAAGGACTTCCTGCCTTCTTTGCGCACACGCTCTTTGTGGATTCTTCCGTTTTGTTTTCTTTTCAATACGCATTTGGGGACTTCCCCTTTTTGTTAACAATTACATCAATACATTTTCAAGGACTTCCTTGTTTGTGTATACTTTTTGGGACTTCCCATTTTTATCAAACTTTCAACAACTAGATTTCCAAGGACTTCCTTGTTTTTTTTTTACATTGGGGACATCCCCTTTCATTTTCAAGGACTTCCTTGTTTTTTATATACTTTTGGGGACTTCCCCTTTCATTTTCAAGGACTTCCTTGTTTGTGTACACTTTTTGGGACTTCCCATTCATATCATACTTTTGACAACTTCATTTTCAAGGACTTCCTTGTTATTTATATACTTTGGGGACTTCCCCTTTCATTTTCAAGGACTTCCTTGTTTGTGTACACTTTTTTGGGACTTCCCATTTTTATCAAACTTTCAACAACTTCATTTTCAAGGACTTCCTTGTTTGTATATGCTTTGGGGACTTCCCCTTTACAATTAACAACTTCTACATTTCATTTTCAAGGACTTCCTTGATTTTTATATACTTTGGGGGCTTTCCCTTTCATTTTCAAGGACTTCCTTGTTGTTTACATACTTTGGGGACTTCCCCTTTCATTTTCAAGGACTTCCTTGTTTGTGTACACTTGTTGGGACTTCCCACTTCAATCAAACTTTCAACAACTTCATTTTCAAGGACTTCCTTGTTTGTATATACTTTGGGGACTTCCCTTTTTTTTACTCAAATTACAACAATTTCATTTGCAAGGACGTCCTTGTTTTGTATATACTTTGGGGACTTCCCATTTACAATTAACAACTTCTACGTTGCATTTTCAAGGACTTCCTTGTTTTGGGACTCCCCTTTTTAATCAAATTGTTGTGAGAACTATTACTATCATTATCTTTGCTTTTCTTTGTAGGGGACAATTATCTACATAGATGAACAGAAAAGTTGCATTTGCACAAATTAACTACGATACGACCATGTTTGGGGCAGCAGGGAATCTTGCAGGCTTGCTGACAAGAGTACCTGCTGCCCGATGGCTTATTAGTACCTAAAAGGGAGGGAGGGAAAGGGGGGTTTGATAATGTCAAGCAGTAATATGACTTTTATTTGGAAGGCAATGAAAAGCTGATTTCTAGATCCTCAGCAAACATGCAAAGCACACCTTAGAATTGCTGAAGGACTGGGAACTAACAGGAAGTATCATTGCATCGCCTTGTCGTTAAAGCACATTTACGCTGGCGTAAATGTTTCATTAACGCCTGTGGCTCCTGCAATGTGAGCCAGCTCACTTGAAAAGAGGAGGCATGAATAATGAGGCATTGGGTGGCAGAAACTGGGTCGTATCGGCTAATTTTTTCTATTACAAGCAAATGAGGAATCACAATTCCTTTTGATTAAATTTGTATGCTACAATTAAGTTCATTGTTCTTGAAGAATGCTTGACTTGAATTAATGGTATTTGCAGAGTCATGTTTGGTAATCACAGTTTGGACTCTGGACTTTGAGGTGAAATGGTTGACTAGATTGAAGTTCATTGTTTTCACAGATTGAATTGTTACAACAAATCTGCCACCATTCTTGTATGGTGGCCTGACCGCCAAGATACGCCCAAAACTACCACCCAGCCTCGTTCAGACCATAGGAAGGGGTCAATCACATTAGAACCCAGCCCCTTGCTACAAGGCACCATTTTGTGGAGAGCTCTGATTTGTTTTACTATATTTCGTTGCTGAGAGCACTAAGCTTAACCTATTTTAGATTGTTCTGGATACACCAGCAGACTGTTTGGTTTCTGAAGGATATCATTGACAAAGGCTAAGTTGATACAGGGATTTTCCTGGGTCCTTGAGTGAAATTTAAAATTACATTGTGGACCAACTGGGACCAAGCCTGTTGACAGAAGTAATCAGGCCTTAACAAAGTGTTACGTGAATGAAATGATTTTAATTGTTACTAGATAAGGGACTCAGCATCATTTGATCTAAACTGAGTCCAATTTAGAAGAGTGCAGCCTCTGTTTCATTTTTTTTTCTTTTCATTACCATTTTTCAAGGTTGCCATAGAAAGGTCTACATATGGCATGTAATTATTTTGCTTAACTTAACTTAATAATTTTGCAATTTTTTATTTAAATGATGTTTGTGATTGAACCTTTTGAAAAATTTTTTGATCTAATTGATATTTGTGACTGAACGTGGATACTTGTGTAAAGTTTGAAACCAAGCTGTTTGTATGCCTGCAATAAATAGTGAACCCTGAAATAGAAATGGTTATACCTGAAAAGCAAAAGTACCCTGCAAGTGAAAATGATGTTTTGTTTCGAGGATGGACTCAGTGGTACTTGATATAAACTGAATCCAATTTGGGAGTTTGAAGCCTTCAACTTTTTGTTTTTGTTTGATTTTCAGTGACAATATCTTATCCAAGTATTGTTGACGTATGACTACATCTATCACATACATTCTACTTGCGCATGACTTTGGTTTGAAAAAAAATTGGCCAGAAATCTGTATTTGACATTTACCTGATAACTCCTGATTTGAGTTGTATAGTGTGGGCACCGGGATTAATGAGCCTTTATGTGGAGGGGGGGGGGGGTAAATGCTTTTGTGTTTGGAAAAACTTCTCTCTTTTTCTTTAAACACAAGGATATTTACTGCATTGTATTTGCTTTATGGCTGACCTGAATTTGCAGGGATTGAGAAGAAGAAAGGTTAATATAAACTGCCCTAAGCAAGCTTTAACTGCGCAGACCAAACAGTAAACAGGGAATTGCCTTAGCAGCAAAGCAGTGTGTATGGGTAGGGGGTTTGTTTTTGTTTGTTTTTTGTTTTGTTTTTTGTTTGTATGTATAACATAACTAAAGTTAAGACTTGAACATTGGCCAAGTGACCCCACATTTTGAAAATGGTTATGCTACAACCACTGCAACTGTGGCTAATTGGGTTGGGCTTGTAGCTCCCGGTTGAACTTTTTATTGCTTCTTACTGCAAATTCATCAATAACTCGACAACTTTTCATTGCTCCTTTGCCAGGGAACAAACTGAGGTTACAAGTGTTCCATTTCTGCGTATATTTCTCTTCCATCACATTGCGCGGGTAGCAGGATTTTACCTCTGTTCCACCTCCGGTTATGCAGTTGACTGAGAACTCTTTCATTGCTTGACCCTTGTGGACAGCTAAAACGCTGATAATTCTGGTTGCACTGCGTGATTGACAACTCTGGTTTGTAATTGCCTCCCCTGTTGTTCTATTTGTTATGAAATTGGTCACAAAACAGTGCATACTGAAAACTGTGCTTCCGCATTGCATTCCATGAAATGACGACAGGAAGATTTCCATTCCACTTCGTTATAAATTCAAGACAACGTTCGGAAAATATTTCACAGCGCATGCAGTTCCTCTTCTCCGCAACTCGCTTCTGCTGTCAGTTAAAGGCAGTCTGTCACGCATTTGATTGGTTGATAATGACAATACAAAGAATAGGAAATTTGAATGGCTGATGATCCTCTGATTTTCTATGGCCGTAGAAATTCAAGAAGATTAGCCCTCCTTTGTTTCAAATACACAGATTCACAAAGAAATCTGTTGTGTTGAACTCTGATTGTAGCGGCCAATCAGGTACGTGACAGACTGCCTTTAAAGTGTTTATCGGTAAGATATTCACTGGATACATAACTTTTGTCAGCCACAAAACGTCCGTAACACAAGCCTTGGACACAAGATCCACTCCACTGATGTCGGCCTAATTTTGGCCTTTCCCGTGAAAGATTTCAGTACAACCAACAATAGTAGATGCTCTAACCATAGCCATAATTTATCGCCATAACATGACTTGTCACTTGTCAGGATCATGAGCTGGTTTGATAATGTCAAGCAGTAATATGACTTTTATTTGGAAGGCAATGAAAAGCTGATTTCTAGATCCTCAGCAAACATGCAAAGCACACCTTAGAATTGCTGAAGGACTGGGAACTAACAGGAAGTATCATTGCATCGCCTTGTCGTTAAAGCACATTTACGCTGGCGTAAATGTTTCATTATCCACGATATCCATTCAGTTATAGCATACAAAAAAAAAAGAAAAACTAATTACAATACAATTTTCCTAAAGTTCAGGGCCGAAGCCAATGGGGGGGCTGGGGGGCGGAGCGCCCCCCCAGCAGACCATTTGTCGGAAAATTTTGCTCTCTTGTCGGAATTTTTGTGTTCTAAATAACTAGTTTTTGAGGATTTTGAGGAGGAATAATGGAGAAAAAGATGAATTTTTTAGTGTAAAAACATAAATTCCAACAGAAATTATTGAATTTATGGCATATTTTTGATTGATATTAACTAATTGTGTTGATTTCAACGTTGAATTGCGAAATGCGGCCAAATGTTAGTTACCGCGGAGTTAGATCGGTTACAACTGTTGTTGTTGCTGTTGTTGTTGATGGTTTTTTCGTCGGAAAATTTTGGTTTTTCGCCCCCCTACGCAGGTATAGCTGGTATCAGCCCTGCTAAAGTTACTCTCAATGATTAAAATATATTGCCTGATCTTCCATGGATTCGTGCGTAGCTGATTTCTCTTAGCTCAGAAGGTGAGATCTTAGTTTTTTTTAAATCGTACGATGGAATCGGTGTCTCTAATGGGCTGTGGGATATTATTCCAAGCAATTGGACCAGTGTACAAAAAACCTCTTTTGGTGTACTCTAATGTCAGTTTTTGCACATAGAGATCCCTCCTATTCCTTGTATTATATTTTGATATGACCGACCTCTCGATGAACTTATTTTGTAGGCCTACAGGAAAGTACGCTGCAAATGAGATCCATCAAAAAGGGTATTTCTTGTCACTTAACGGTAAAAATCGCTAAAACCAGTTGCAATCGCTGTGCTTGGCAACATCACAACCAGATTCAAAACTCTGAATCCGTTGCCGAACGAAACAAAAACATTAGGCCTAAATAATCAAAGAAACTGGATAACGCGAGGGGCACTTCACTCATTGGGAACAGCGTACGAGATTTTTCAGAACATTTTTCATTTTTTCATTTTATTTAATCATATTTATCCACAAATCCCTATCAGCTTATACAACAACAAGATAATAGTTTGAAAAATAACAATAGTAAAAAGAAAAATATAAAAAAAGAACAACGTACTATATTATATCTACAAAGAATATTATGGAATGTAACCGTGGTAAGTGCTGCTCTTTCTAGGGATCGTGCTTTGGGTTAAATGCTAGTGTAGCAAGTAGTCCTTCAGTTTCTTTTTAAATGTGAGAACTGTGGGGCTATTCCTTATATCAAGAGGTATATCATTCCACAGTTTAGCACCAGAGTAAAGAAAACTCTTTTTTGAAAATTCTAGGTTGCGTTTTGGGATATCAATATCTCGGCAGTTTCTCGTTACGACATCCGTTTCTCGATTCTCGACATCCGTTTCTCGAACAAAAGGATTTATACGGATTTATGATGGATTTTTCTTGAAAACAAAAGGATTTTTGCTCGGATTTTTGCCACCAAAGGTGTACGAGATTTTTGGGAGTGAAATGCCCCTCGGGATAACAAATAACGCATAGGAGTGTGCAAAAGACCAAAAAAACAGTTTTGCTGAAGAGACGGCAGCGGATGTCATATCGAACAGTCTCGAAACCATCGTTACTAAAGAAAAGAAAACAAAGTCAATAAACAAAACACTTTGAGAAAATTTGCCGAAATGCCTGTCCATTCACCCGAGGGGCAATTCACTGATTTTTTTTCGTACACCTCCCTTGAAGTCACAAAAAAATCACATACAAAATCACAAAGTCACAAGAAAAATCACATGCAGAAAGCACCAAAAATCACAAATCACTGACAAATTACTGAAAAATCACACGAAAAAATCACTATAAATCACTAAAATCACAAAAAATCACAGAAAGAAAATCATGTGATTTCAAAATCACAAAAATCACGTACGCTATTTTGAGAAGTGATTTGCCCCTCGCATTCACCTTGTAATTTTCTAGGTTTCTACTTTGTGATTCTTACTGTAACATTAGTTTTTGCAGAGAAAATTCAGGAGCTCAGGGAATCCAGAATTAGCAAACTTGTAAGAATAAATATAATGGAAAGTCTGTCTCAAATAAGAGCTGAGCATAAGCATAGGATTCGCAGTCAAACATCTGAGGGAAGCTAGAAATAAGTTTACTAATTATTCCTGGTCTCCCTATCCCCGGAGCAAACTTGTTTACTTCAAGTAAAAAACTCGATTAGTTCTCCTCAAATCAGTGAATTCATCCCTGATTTCAATAGCTTCCCGGATGATATTGTTACGTTAAATTCGGCTGCCTTTTCGATCAATAAAAGGTGAGAACGTAGCGCATTTGAAAAACGCCACAGTTTTCAAAACTGGTGCAATTTGTCTCTTGTGGGCCAGTAGCTTTTCTCAGAAAATTGATAGATCTTATCTCCTTACCAATTTGGTCCCAAAGGACAGTTTGCTTTTCCATGAATTTATTGCAAAGCTGTTAGGTTAATTTCTTTGAGGTCCCAAAGCATTAAGTGACATGTGTGTGGCTACTTACCCCAACTTTGATGTTTATTCGAACTGGAATTTTTGGAAAATCGGCACGAACGTGACAAATTTCTGATTGATAACAGCATAGGGATAACAGTAAGCATAAGAAGTAAGTAAAAGATATAATTTCTGACAGTTTGCTTGTGAAATTGTTGACTTCAAGCATGAAATGGCGTACTTTAAAAAACTTCAGCATAACAAGGAAAGAAGGGTAAAGAACTATTATCAAAGACCAGGTTGTGTACATTATGATCCGGTTTTGCACGACCCAGCCATCACCAAGGAAGTTGTTTTTAGTAATAAGAGAGAAGTCGGAAAGCAAATTGTGAAAGAACGCTTTATCGAAAGAGAATGCAAGAAATCAGAACATAAAGTCGAGCTTGCTGTAGAGATGCTGGCCGATGCTGCAAGGAAACTCAAAGACAATACAGGGACGTTACACGCTTATGATGATGTACAAGAAACACTTGCAAAATGCAGGGGAAGACCAGCAAAAAATGGTTTCAAATTGCCTAAAATTATCGTAAGCGGCCCGAATACGCAGCGGTCAAGGCTTCGAACATGGACATGGCCTACGCCTATGGCTAGGAATAATCGGCAAATGCAGAAATCGGTGGATTCGAACATGCATAATGTGCCCAGCGGAAAATCGAATTCAACCAAACTTTGGGATTTCAATCGGAAACGGCAGAAGATTTATGAGGACTCAAGTCTGCCGAAGGTAATAAGCAGACCACGAGCTGCAACCTTTACCGTTGGCTGTCTAGACACTAGTTTTTATGATAACTTCCGTAGACCTAGTCTGCCTATCAAGATTCAGTCCCCTGTGAAGACTCAGCTTCATATCGAGACTCGTCCTTCCTATCGCACTTCTCGCAGCCTCAGTCTTCCAACACATCGTGATCCAGGAAATCGAATACCTTGAACATCAAATACTTTAATATCTGCGGACAGATGGTGCATCCAAGAGGGCACAACGTGCTAAAGGCTGATTTAGACTGTGTTCACCAATGCCGGCACAATTTGAAAACGATGAAAAATGTGACGGACAAGGCCTGCTGTTCACACGAAAACAGCACATGTTTTGCCGGCAGATTTTGAAAACGGTAGACTTTGAAAACGAAACTCTCACAAACCGCCACAAATTGAAAGCGGCATCGTGTGAACCGGTGTGAACACTCAAAAATGATGAAAATGGAACATTTTAAGTGCTTCAAAAACGAGGCTGATCGATTCTCAAGGTCCAGGTACATTTCTTTAGAATCGGCAGATTTCATCGAGTTTGTCATTGTCTAATTTCCTACCGTTTTCAAATTGTGCCGGTATCGTGTGAACGCTAGCTAAAATTTTGCTGTCGTCACATGCTGTAATCGTGTCAATGCAGTATTACAGTACACTCACTAAAGTGTTCCGACAAGACTGAATTTTTTGTCATGCGTATAGCATTATATTCAAATTCAAACCCATAATTTCTCTCGTAAATGTCCATTCTGCTCGGAAAATTCGACTGAGTGGAAATCAGCCTCAACGGCCAGTTTTCAGTCTGTGGAGAGTATGGCAGTAAATAGCATGGCAGTACATCGCATTGAATTTCACGAAGCATAAACAAATTCTTTACGGTCAAGGCTCTAACTTCATTTTAATGCAATAATATTCGATGCACATAGTTCAGGTTTGAGGTTGTAGTTCTACTTCAAAATATGTGCTCAAATATGCGTTCTTTCACTTCGAGTTCGGTTACCAGAATAAATTATAAGTATGCGTGTAACTCAGGGACATGCAGATCACATGTCAAGGCAGGCATGTCTCCTGGCAATGAGTCCCTAAAACACCTTTCACTATAATTTTTCACACGGTACGAAACGAAAAAGATTCCAAAACGGCATGAAATGTAGCAGTAAAACGCTTGAAAAAGGAACATGATCGCACCGGATTCAAAGAGAGACGAATAATCTGCCTCCATTTCAATACGCTACGTAATCATTCCCTTTTCAAGCTTTCAATGCAAATCGTGCTGTTTTCGAAATCGTTTCATTTTGTGCCGGTTATAAAAAATGTTTCAATGCAGCTGGAGGACCAAAACGGCATAATTCCGGTCAATTATAAACGGTCCGCAGTGTAAACGGAACCTGTTAGTCTGAAAATAGGGAGTTTACAAAACCGCGACGGCAACGGCAACTGCAACGCAATGTTACTTTTGCTTAGAACTTCAAATTCAAAAGATTCCCTGTTTTTATTCGAATTTGCTTCCTTGGAGAGTCTCTGAAGTTGTCCTTTTTAATTCCACAACTGGGAAACCCTGTTTCTGGCATTCTGTACTGCAGAGCTAGGAATCCGAAGTAAAACTCAGTCTTTTTTAATGTTTGGCTTCAAAGAAAAAATATGGTTTTCAGGCATCTCTGAGTTATATATAGGAGGCCTCATTTTGGCCTTTTGGATGCTTCATTAAATGTAGCGTGCGGAAACAATACTTCCTTTGCAGAATACCAGATGACGTTCTGCCTAGCGTTGCCGTCCTGGTGCCGTCCTGGTGCTCTCTATTGCAGAGACGGGAACAATAAGTCTACCCATGATCCAGGCAGGTCCAGCTGCATTTTAGATTTCATAATTCGTTCACCTGAAGGCCTGAACAGCAAAGTGGAACCCGCAATTTTGATAAAAAGACCGTTAAATTCTTTCTTTTATTCATGCACTACAAATCGAATAAAAGTTTGAAATAAATGAAAATCTTTCATTCAATAATTAAATTATTTTTCAATGTAGGAATTTTGGCAACTAAATTACAATTTTAAGGAGAACTGTACGATGTTTATCAATGCCTCTCAAAGGATGAATCAAGTGTGCTCGGCACTGAATGCGGTACAACTTATTCAAATGCGGTGGTCGATTGAGAAGCGCAGGCTGATTGAAAAGCGGTGACCGATATGACAACAAATTTGTTTTTGTTCGCTCCATTTTGTCCATGAATAGTTTAATTAAGATGTTTTGTGATCATCTGGGCCGCTGTTTTGTGATCATCTAGGCCGCCTCTGACTCATAAAAGAATTGTAACACATACACTTGCAATGGTATCCAGACGGTTTCGACTGGCTAAAACCCCTTTATTTGTAAACTGTTGATCAGTTGCGTTCGTTCTACGGAAGGCCATAGGCTCATACTTTGAAGAAATCCAATGATAAAAATGCGAGTGTCAAGGCAATGAATTTATGCAGTGGAGAGCCCAACTGCAGAGAGAAACGCCTTCCCGATAAGGACAATGATCAACAGAGCATACACAGAATGCCAAAGAGAGAGCTGAAAAGATTCGAATGATTTTAGCAGTTAGCGATGCAAATCTTTGAAATGGGAACATATATGGATTGCTAAGATACAAATCGAGTCTGTATGAGGATTTGAAAGATACTGCCATCTTTATTCAACATCTGACGGAAGAAGGATTTTGCAACGACCTTTCAAGATATTTTCAAACAAACGACTGGAATATCATATCCTTCGAAGGACAGCAACTGGAATATGGACAGTCAAGACATAACTCGAATCTGTGTGAGGATTTTAAAACTACTGTCGCTTTTATTTGCAGTCAGACTAAAGAGGAATTTTCCAGCGGATTTTCGAGATAAATTCAAATAACTGGATTTCAGAACTCTTCAATTAAGAAGCAAGGAAAAGATTCTTGGACACTTCAAATTACATGGTTGTAATATTAACAACTCAAAGAAGAGGATATTCATCAAATACAGAACTCAAAATCAGAGATCCACGGTGAAGAATTAAGTTTTAGCTATTCGAATATCAGAAATCGAATGTGACTAACTTCGAAAATTGAATGCACCATTAGGATCTAACTCAGGTGGTCTGATAGTCGCACACGTGGCTTCATTAGCAAACAACTCCATTTGTGCTAGCGAACTAATTTCAACCATCTACAATAGCAAGGCAGGACAGAACAATTTTAAGGCATCAAGGGGCATCTTCTATGCAATCAAATAAACTTTTTGTAAGGTTCTTCGATATCCTGGTAGCAAAAAAATTTTTCTCACTGTTACCAACAGTGAAGACAATCTCTAACACTCCTGGACGCACTGGGCGCAAATAATTTTCGCTGGCACCAGGCCATTTGCAAAAGAATCATAATCAAATGAGAGAAATTTCCGCCTTACAACCTGCTCTTTCAACTCAACAAGTTATTTTAAAGAAAACGAAAAAATCTGTTTACTTTATTGCTAACAAATAATTTCATTCATCACAGTTCGACATACTGGCAGATTGGCAAGACAGAATTTTGACTCAGCCATTGGCAAAAGAATGTTAAATGAACGAAAAGTTTTCTGCCTTGCAACACACCCTTTTTACACAAATCAGTTGTTTTCAAGAAGGAAAAAATCAGATTAGTTACTGAAAGCAAATAGAATTTTCTCCAACACTCTTCGATTAATGGCAGACTGGCAAAATAGAATTTTGACTCAAGTCATTGGCAAAGGAATCTTAATCAAGCGACCGTGAAAACACACCCTTTTCACATAAGCAAAAGATTCGAAGAAAGAGAAAGCATCGGATTAGCAATTGGTGTAACGATGTTAAAAGTTTGAAGACGTTTTTAGGAACTGCGGTTGCAGATAGGAAGGGCTAGGCCACGCCTTTTGAGGTTAGAATATGGTTTGGAAACAGTGAATTTCATTCTCCGATTGTCACCCGGTTCAGCAATCAAATCCTTATTCCTCTTTTGGAAGCATTGATAAAATCATTGCTTGTGACGGAGAAAAGTTTTGGTATCTTGAAATTCGAGTAAAGTAACAGCGAATTTTGGAGCATGGAGAACCTTATCAACTGAGGATTTGCATTAACGTGGTCAATGGTGATAAATCTCTGGTGGAAAATAGCAGTAATAATGTATTTCTGCAATGAAATTGCTTAATTGTTTGGGTGACAATTGTGGGACTTTGAAAATCAAGAAAAGTAGCTGCGGATTTCGGAGGAAGGAGAACCTTATCAACTGAGGATTTGCACTAATGTGCTTAATTATGGCATGATCTTTGATGGATATATTCAGTGAAAATATAATTCTCAACTTAAACCATTTACCACTTCATGTGAAAGTTTGGAGTATCTTGAAAATCGAGCAAAGTAGCTGCGGATTTTGAAACAAGGAGCAGCATTTCAATAGAGGAAATGACATTAATGTGCTCAATCGTTGTATAATATTTGATGGAGAATCTCAGCAATGGTACGTTTCTTCATTATAACTGTTTGCTGATTTGGATTAAAGTTTCCGGTATTTTGAAAATCAAGTAAAATGGCAGCAGATTTCGGAGCAAGGAGAAGCATTTCAGTTTAGGATTGGCATTAACGTGCTCAATGATGGTATGATTTTTGGAGAAGATTTTCGGCAATAACATATTTCTTCATTGTTTACTTGTCTGGTGAGAGTTTTCGGTATTTTGAGAAGCAAATTGAATGGCAGCAGATTTCGGGGAAGGGAGACAAAAATTGGTCGAGGATTGGCACGAAATGCTTAATGGTGATCGGTGAAATATCTTTAGGTTGAAAGTTTGAGCAAAGTAAGTCCGTTGCCAATTAAAATCTGCAAATGAGAAATAAAGGTTTTGGGGAATGATTTAGAGAGTGACCTACACCTAATAAAGGAGATTCGTGTCAACTGAGGACGTAGATAAAAATGCTTGATGCTTGTGCAATTTTAACGGGGGGTGTTCGAACGAGTTAAAATTTGTTGCACTCAAGCTGAAAGTCTGCAAGATATATTTCAAAATATATGCAGAACACCAGTTATAAGTTTTCAGAGCAGTTAACTGTGCGTTCATCATATCTGCATTTCAAATAAGGCTAATGATCCTTAGCAGATGCAGCTTCAAGAAGCGATACATAAATGAGAGTTAATAAATCAGACGGGAAATTCGACAGCAGAGAAGAAAAGGCGAAACTAGAATTGATTTAGCTTGCTAGCTATCGTAAGGATTCATCGACAGAATGACGAAGTAACAGAACGACGCGTAGTGGCCTGAATGTAAAATGACTTAAAGCAGTTTCAATCAAAGGAAACAACAAGATTCATGTTGAAAACAAGTTCCACAGGATCGAGTGAATTTCAAGGAAAATCTTAACAGAAGCTGAATATTTATTTTCAAAGATGCACACATCTGACGGAAGGGAAAGAATATCCTCAAGTCTGAGAACGGTAGTTAGGAAACTTGATCTTACAACTGATGCTGGGAGAAGCACACTTCTTGTTCGTAAAAATGTCCAAGAGACACGAAAACTCGATAAAAGTTTCAAGGACATTGAAGAACGAAAATCAAAGATGAATAACTCGATAGAAAGGACAGTGACGAAGCTATTAATCGATTCAGAAATGGTACAAAAATCATCGGGTTGTCTTATGAGTGAAGTTGAAAATGGACGGATAGGCCTACCAAGTGTGATAATCAGCAGGCCAACAACACAAAGATCAAAGTTCCCATGGCAGAAAAATCGTAGAATTCACACCGATAATGTAGCTACCTCAAAATACAGCTCACAATCTCCTACGGCAACTGTATCAACTGCGCGGAAGAGAAACGTGTCTGCGCTTCCACGATTACAAAAGGCTATGGAGGATGCGAAGAAACAAGTAAATGAAGTGACATTGCAGTGTAAAAAAATACCCCGTGGTAAGAATACCGTTCGGAAAATGGTAGAGATAACGCGCGCCAAAAGAACTGATGCGTTTGATAGGTTAGAAATAAAAGAGGATCCGCGCGCAAAAAATTATCTCCAAGTACCTGATATGCATCGAGGGGCAACATCTAAAGCGGTATTCCCATTCGTCGAACCGGATGTTGAACGAGAGGAAGAAACTAAAGACTCGAACGAAGCGATCGATCTTAGTTTAATTCAACTTAATATGAATCAAACATTGGTAACCCCTGACGTTTATACAAGGCACAGTTTGCAGGCGCGAGAACCACAAACGAAGCGAGACTTTCTATTGCCAGAAAGAGGGGGCAGGCAAGATTTATCAACTCCGCAGCAAGGCACAAAGCAAGACTTGTTAATACCAGATTTGCTAACACAGCAAGGTCTGCTTACGTCAAAACGAGATACGAGGCGAGGCAATATAACGCCAACACCAGATCGAGGCATGACGGAAGATATATTAACATCAGAGCAAGTAGTGAAGCATGACCTTTTAACGCCAAAACGATATATGAGGGAAGAACGGTTGACACTAGATACAAACACAAGACGACAACAGTTGAAACCAGAACACTGTACAGAGGCAGATTTGCAAACGCCGGAATGGAGCCTACGAAGAAGAAGTAGCTCTATAAGTTGGTGACCGTTTCCAGTTCAATGATGTTCTTTCGAACATCAAACGAGAAAGTATTGTTGAGAAAGGAGTCAGGTAACGAATGATAAGGTGTGAGGGAAGGGGAGCCTGCGTACAGACTCTACAAACAATGCGGAGGAGCGAAAATGAGAAGAAAGCTCCCTGTAGAGTCTGCGCAACGGTGACCAATTCTATGTTTTGAGTTCTCAGATTTTGAGGAATCATCTGTGATTGGCTGCACGATTTAACTTTTGTTCTTACTCGTGCTCAGCGTGTTCTGCTTGTAAAAAATTTTAGAATAATGTTTGTTATACGCAAAATACGCTGAACACAAGTAAGAACAATAGTTAAGTCGTGCAGCCAATCCCAGACGGTTCCACAAAATCTGAGAACTCAAAACACGGAATTGGTCGCCGTTGAGCAGACTCTACAGGGAGCTTTTTTCTCCTTTTCGCTCATCCGCACTGACTGTAGAGTCTGCACGCAGGCTAGGGAAGGAGAGCATAAAACTAATCCACATAGATGGTTTAATAACTACATGGCTTCTGTGAAGGATCTATGGATTCAACCGTTTTTCAGATTTGTAAATAGAAAAGATTTCAACTAGAGTTTGGCGCTGAATTTGAGTAAACATGACATGCAGTTACTGATTTATAGAGGAAGAAAGTCAAAATCATTGGTTGTAGGATTTTATCTCCATATTTAACCTAATAACTTAAACATTTACCATCAAATGGACTAAAATTCTACAGTTGTATCAGGAAAAACACTTGGGAGTAACTTATGGCCACATAGCTCAAAAATATTAATCAGGTAGCCTGCGGACAGCAACATTGTTGACTTGTCACTTTTAAGAAGCTGAATAACTGACAGTAGCACGTGATAGCCTGCAGCAGTTGTGCTGCACATCGCCAGTTTTATTTTTCACTTCATTTCATCTTAAATTTTTTAACGTTGGCTCCACCAACCAAGAGCGGCTGCTTTTCAGGGGGCCGTGGAAAAACCTAATTACAATGCTACTAAAATAAATAATAAAGAATATTTACAATGTTAGATTAGAATAAAATTCTTGATACGTTGAATTCCTTGGCGACCACAAAATCCAATGTATGGCTATGTGTTTCAATTGCAAACATCGAACGATTGGGCTAGACTGACGACGTGATTCCTTGTATTCGTTCAACATTTACAATCTGATGTTTTAATTTCACTCATACAAAGGACTCACGACCAAACAGATTCTAAACAGGGACTAAAATCTTACGAAAAATCAGAAGAACCTTAGAACATCTTCCATCCTTCGAACGTCGAAAGAAAAGTCGAACGTCCCTTCGAACGTCATTTCGAGCGTCGCTTCGCTTCGAGAAGTCGAATTTCGAACTAATGCGCCAATCAAACGCTAACAATAGGCACGTGGGTTGACCATATTAAGAAAGTAGCGATCTGATTGGTCGCGCCGTGAACGCGGCGGACTTGGCCTAATTAGTCCCTATTCTGAAGCGTAAGGACATAAGTCCCTCAACTGAAGCGATGACAACAACAACAACGAGCGTAAGTTAGAGGGACTTATGTAATGTAGTCTACGATTGGGCTACGTACGTTTTCTAGTCAATTTCCTTGATTGTAACATAATAGAGAAAAATATATCCTCCGGTTTTCAGGCAGCCAATAATTTTGACTTTCTTGCTTCAAAAATTAGCAAACATTTATGAGATTCATTCAAAATTGGTGTCAGCCTTTAAGTCAAATTACTTCTATTAAAAACATTACAAACGGAGAAATTGGATTTGTGGCTGGAAACACTTCACATGTTCTCGAGACACCCTGTATTATCCAGAATAAGCATGAAATCTTTGAACCTAATGGTGCAAATGGTCGTTACCTACACCTTTAGCGAGCATTTTAGCTTAAACTCTCTTTTTATAAAGAATATTGTTAATTTTGTCCAGCCTCGATATTCTTAAGAGATTTTGCTTTGAGCCTGAAGATATTCTTAAAGTAGTTTTATTTTTCTATCAAATTATGGTATGGTTTCAGGGGAATATCGTTAAAATCTCGAATAGTAACCACGCTTTTTGAAAAACGAGATATGTCAGTCATGCGATTCTTTGTTAGGAACACCGCAAAACAGGCAACTCCTGAAAAAGTGAGACACAAATACGTCAGCTGAGGCTGAGCAATATTCTAATAATATTCTTAAAAACTGGACGATTATACGCATGAATATTCTTATAAACAACATTCGTACAAAAAAGAGTGTGATCATTTCAAAATTGTAGCAAAATTTGAGAAAATGAGAGCAAATACAATAACTTAGTTCTATAGATACAACAAAGTGCAAGTTCATTTTATATCATTCTTCTCTAAGTGTACAAAATTTTTCCCTCTACCTAATTTTTTGTACAACACTGCATGAATTTTATATCTCTACAAATCGTACTGAGTAACTGAACCACATAAAGTCGCTGGTTTGATCACCACATAAAAACTTTAGCGGGCTCTCTGATTGGTCAATTTAAAGTATAAAACGGCGGACAATGAACGACAGAGCAAGAATTCTCTACCCATCATTGTTCTGAAATCAGCTGGGTATAATGGATCAGATGAAAATGCCTTTAAGGGTTTCAATCTTCAAATTTTCTATCAACAGAAGCTTTATCAAATTTCAAATTATTCATTCCACTATTCCATTTACTGTACATGTTTTTTTATAAGAAACTGGTTTATAAGAAACTAGTACTAAGGTGGCCAAAATTTTAAGAAACTCTAGTAGTATGTCTGAGAAGTGCTAAGAAACTTTTCAAAGTTAAAAGCATGAATTTTATAGCAAATAGATCGTTGAACCTTTATTATTGGGCAATATCATCTAACCATTTGTGTTTTCAACATAACAGAACACTGTTTATTCCTATATGATGTTTTAAATATCAAGAAACATATCTGCAGCAGTGTTAGCGACCACATTGACAATTCATGCATTCAAAAAATAAGAAACCAATTAAGAAACTTTTAGTACTAAAATGGACAAAATTTCATGTTAAATTAAGAAACTTTTAGTACTATGGCCTGATCCAAGTTTCTTATAAAAAAAACGTGTATAGGATTTAATCTGACGAGTTGATGTGACCAGTGTCAAATGAAAATGATTAGCAAATGGTTCGGTTACTCAATATGACTTTTAAGTACTGCACAAAAATACGACTTTTCCAAATTTCTCTAAGACGTAAAAAGACTGTTAAACAAACCTAGAGTCCTTGTAACAATGAGAATTGCTACCACAAATGAGTCTCACTCACAGAGTCAGCATTTCTTTATATGCCATTAAACACTTAGATAAATAGTTGAAGCCATTCCGGATACCTTTTTTCAGCACACCTAAAATGAGAATGATGAAGAAACATTTAAGAACTCTGCAAGCATCTACTGGGTGAATCAAAAAGAGCATAGACCTTTGATGGGCTGTGAGATGAGAAGTATCCGGTCGATATTCAACACTGAAATGTTATCCATCATTCAAACGCTAACTTATATGTGAAAATCTATTCAGTAAAATCGCTCATCAGGACTCAAAAACATTTTTCCTTCTTGTTGGGGAGATGAAGTGCTGACCCTTTTGTTTTGGCCGATTGTGATTCAGCTTTGTTGAGAGCGAATCAACGGTGGGGCTCACACTGTCATGCACATCATTGCTATTGTCTTCTCCTCTCGTTCTTAGCGGTCAAGCTAATTTGCATATCACGTCATTGAAATAGATCGTTACTACGCATGCGATCTGGAGCCCTGTTTGGGGGATTCCTCGAGACTCGCAACCTAGCCTGCTTGTATCCCCAACAACTTCGTGGTAGCAAGCTATGCAATTTGGTTTTCTCTTACATATGTTCTTCTTCTTTCCAAATATACCACTTTTTCTCCTTTCTCTTCCTTTCCTCCCTTTCTTCGTTTCTTTCCATTCTTTTCCCTTTCCATCATTACTTTTTCCTTTTTTCCCTTCTTCCTTTTCCTGGGAAACTTGAGAATTTCAGCTACCTTCCAAGTAGTGCCGCTACCATGCTACTTCACATTTTGAGCTCTGCCACTCATCTTATAGAACGAGAGATTAGGAAAATGACGGTGAAGGGTTTGTGTGGGAAAGAGAGTCCCATGTTCCATTTTGATCCATGATTTAATTACCACTGAAATTTAAATTCTATTTCTGAAAATTACAATTATATTTTATCTAAATTTCGATGGCAAGTAAATCATAGACCAGAATGGAATGTGGAATTCTCAATCCCATGCAAAAAACCTTTACAAGCTCTCTCCTAATTCATCGGTCTTATAGATGAGTAATCTTACCAAAAACAAATGTTCATATCTAGGTTAGCCTTTGACTAGACCAAAATTTCAGTTTTAAATATCGTTTGCGAACTCTTTATTCCGTAGCCTTCAAAAATGTTGACTTTTTCTTGATTCACCCGGTGTAAGCATAAATTTCTTGTCACTATTGTATTTTTTGTCTGTGCAAATGAATTTACCAAGTATATATCTCAAAATAAAGCATTGGCGTTTGGCGAACTGCACGAAGATGAATCAGTCACTGATTCAAGTATTTCTTTCAAATCGTGTTGTAGTACACAGGCTAACTTGGATATTAAGATCAGACAATTTCACCTTAAAACCGTTGTGTAAAATTCTTGAAACTACAGCAAAATTTTATCAGATTTTCAACTTAAGGGAGATAAACATTGGGTTCGATGTTTTCCTAAGAAACTTAAATTAGCTTCCCCCATATACTTTCTACTTAAGAGAGACAGGCCCGCATCAGCCGTCTCGAATCTGCCAATTTTCAACCTGCGTTGCAAAATAAATGATATATGTATGCAAACACATATTTGTCATTTGTTTTTCCGTCCACTGAATGACCATCAAGGTCACTGTTTTAACCAACAACAATATAGCTTGATAACAAAATGTTGATTGTCAAGAGAGTAACACTGATTTATATATATATTTCTAATACCTGATTTGTATGCACCCCTTAGCATATTCTGCAGTGCGTGTTGAAGATCAACTTGAATAACTGCTGTAATATGTGTCTGTATTTCTCCATCTGAAACAAGGCAGTTCTCATCAATATTTCAGTCATGTCAAAATATAGTTGAAATGGATTCGAAAGTACAGGGTTGGAACATCGAAGAACGAAACTCAAATATTCAGTCACCCTTTTGAAAAGTCATGCATGAAATATTGGGTGTCCCAGAAAAAAACAGTATACAGGTTTGGTTGCGTCTCAGTGATGAGAATGCAGCTTCAATCAATGTCCAATCAATTTCAAAATGTTCCTTGAAAGTTAAAAAAGGGACATGGAAACCTGTTTTGTTGGTACTGATGGTTTCAGTAATGAAATATTAAGGTTGAAAGTTCAAATTTGCTGTCACCTCCAAACCAGAGATTTGGCATTCTGGCCTAAGAAAATCCTTGAAGTACAGCGAATAAGTCAACAACAGCTCTGGTAAAACTTGAAAGAAATCATATCAAAATTCTGTTTGTTTCATTTTTCTTCAGTTTTAGTTTTAAATTTCAGAACGCCAAAGCTCTGGCTTTGACGTGAGGGGCGAATTTGAACTTGCAGGGTTTATAAATCAGCTCTCAATGCATCAATTTTGAAAAATGAGTCACCGATGTTCGACTAAAAACTTTCTCGAGGAACATTTTGATATTGATCGGCCATTGACAAATGCTAACTTTTGATTGCTGGACTTAACTAAGTTTGTAACTTTGTACCTTTTCTGGAACACTTGGTATAAAATTTATGGGACGAATGGACCAATCATTGAAACAATCAAGAAATCAATCTCTCAATCAATAAATCAGTCTTTCAATCAGCCAGCAAATCGTCCAATCAATGTATCTATTTATATTGTTACCACGGGGGGTGCACTACATATATTTTGGGTACGGGGACGTGCCATCGGGAAGGGAATCGATTTTCCAGATATTGGTATAAGGGACGGTATCGATTTTCACAATTTTTTTGTAAGGAACGATACCAACTTCCAAGATTTTGGTATGAAATATAAGGTCAGGTATACTTTTTCGAAAACTCGGTATAAAGTCAGGTGTAGAATTTTGGAAAATTGGTTTAAACTCGGGTATACTTTATCAAAAAATTGATTTAATGAACGAGTATGATTTTGAAGCCTCGATGGCACGTCCCCGACTAAAATGTGGTCAAGTGCACCCCTCAGGATTGTTACATTTGGCACGTAGACGTAATTCTAATGTGGACCCCGGGTTTCAACCAGGATTAGAGAACAAATAACCACATACCTTGGCCTACTTCATCTTGTAAAACCATTCCAGTTACATCAAGGAAGATTCTTTCCATTTCCTGTAAAAAAATATACCAAAAAATTAGTCACAATAGATATCAGCAAAAAGTTACAGAGTTTCATGGCCATAATCTTTCTCCTAGCAGAGTTATTAAAAATATCTACTACAGGGGAGGGGGCAGATTTGACTGATTGATTTCCTCTCTAAGAACAATGATGGATCTAGCTTGGGCCTAATCTACACATTGTATACACCCCTTGCTACCACCAGAAATTTATTCATTTTGCAATGATCATATTTCACATGAGTTAGATCGTTATTCCTCTTTCTGTGAAAATGTTTGTTTTGATGAGTGTGGCATTTACAAAACAAAAGTCGGTGAAATTACCTTGGTTGCATGGGCACTTGGATGAGCCACTGACATCACCAGCAAACCTTCAATAAACGCAAGAATATTTTTATCAATCACACATCATTATGAATGGTAAAAGATATAAAACAGGTATGAAAAAGTATAAAGATCTCCAATGGGAAACTTTGATCAGAAAAGTGTATATTGGGTCATGATGAAGTTGTCTTAGGGTTACAGTTGCGATTTACCACGGATAAATAACTCGACTTTACCAGGAACGCCGGTAAAAAAGAGACGGGTATAGCCAATATGCCCTTACGAAAAAGGCATAAAAATGTTATTTTCCGATTGTTTTGTACTCCACTTTTGTCCCGCTAAAATTTCTCCTATCCGGCGTGAATCCACGTTGGTTGTTAAGACAGTATATATCCATTAAACATGACAGGCTGAGAACTTTTCCAATGTTTCTATCCTTGAATACCTAAATATTCAGGTTCTTTTGTGGCTTTCTGCAGTAAATGCTATCAATTACTTAGACCAGGGCCGCCGAGAGGCTTTGGAGGCGTATGACCAAGACTGTGAAATGAGACCCCCTGCGAGCAAAGCGCGCAGAAGAGAAGGAGACTGACAGTACCCACACCTCCCCCCAGAAAATTTCTTTGATTAAGTCCTTTGATTAGCTTAAAATGCATTCCAGAATATTTCCTGGGTCAAAATGTTAAAAATCTTACTCTGTGACGCTCCCTAGACACCGAGGCCCTAGGACAACTGCCCCCTCTGTTCCCCCTCTCGGTGGCCCAGAGTTAGACACAAAGAAATAAAATGGATTTACCTGAAGTTCCATCCTGTGATATGAAGTCAGGGATCCACATTTTTGCTAAACAAGCATCTCTTTTCTTCATGCCGGGCAGTGGCACCTCATAATCTTTTTTTATTATTTCAGTCGTTGTTTGAAATTCTGATAAAAGTTAAAAGTGAGAGAAACAAGACCATAGTCGATCTCAAATTAGACTACCACAAAATTACTCATGCTAAATCCTTCAGTAGACCTTTTCGCTATTTGGAGAACGAGACTAGGGAAAGCGCGGCCCATTCTGACAGCCTTGGCAACAGACAGAAATAAGGGGGGGGGGGGCACACCTCCTTGCGGCTCACCTAGCAAATGAAGCATTTTCTCATACGATGATTATGGAAGATGGGTGATTTATGCAAACCCAGGTATATGTGATAGATAATTAAACACATGTACAGGGGTAGAGTGTGAAAAGTCGGTCAAATTAAACCAGTTTCAAAACTGTAATTTTATTATTCTTTAGTCCCTTCAGTAAATAAGATCACAATAATTTAAGAACTGACTAAGAACCAATTGAGTTTATTCATGAATCAAAATAGAGTGCCACCCAAAAACATACGAATCCATGTGACTTTGACCCCTAAGCAAAATAAAATTTCACACAAATTTACCGCAAGCTCAAGGAACCAAATGAAACGGAACATTAAACAATTAGTCATGAATTTCATATAGGGTATATACCTTCAATTTTCTGCAGAAATGTTTCTCCTCTAAATATGAAATCAAACTGTAAGGGAAAAATGAACAAGCTTCACAGTTCTTGTTCTGTTGTGACAGATCAAACGATCACCTTTCCAGTTGCTCTTCCGACCAAAGAGTCACTGCTCCAAAACGACATTGGCAAAATTGTCTAAGGGAGGATGTTTACACATAGTGCTACAGTGCAAGGGCGAAACCAGCCCTGAAAAAGTGAGACTGACTGCACGGAACTAAATGTTAATGGTATACTCAGCCTTCTTTACATTTTTACTTATGAAAGCAATACTCTGAATGTACTCTGAATAGGTCTTGTGCATTCAAAATAAGCTGTTCAAGGTACGATTCATTGTATAAATTCTGAATGTTCATTTTACAAAAAATATCGTACAACACGCCTGCAACAAGAATGTTTTGTGAAAGAAATACTGCCTTGAGAAACTGGAGTGGATATGTCCACCTCCTGGCGACGCCCTTCCTATTACAGTTCAAATTCCTTTTGCAAGCTTCACTAAATGTCTTTGTAAGTAATGACTGAAACTTTACCCAAAAAAATATTTATCTCTTCGGTAACCAGAACAACTTTCTGAGAATAAAATCAACAAAAACGAACCTTTCCTCCAGATCTAAGCGACCTCTGCAGAAATTCATAAACCATTTGACGTGGGATATTCAAGACACTTTCGACCTGTTGAAAGAAAAATGAAACAACTTGACAAAATTGCTATCGGATGGTTTCGGATGGAAAAGTTTGGGAAAAAACTTCAGAAAAATTGTTTCAAAAACCATTTTGAAACATAGGAAACAATTTACTTTCTCTACCTTATCTACCGCGTATCCCAAAAAGTAATCCATTTGTGTGGCTGCTGCAGAGAAGCTGTAATGCTCTGTAGCCTCTTTCTTTATACAAGTTGCATCAAATAGACATCAGCTTACAGTTTACGAATTTGTTTTAGCAAATGCGACAAGTGGTTGCTGATTTATGGCACGCAGAAGTAAACAAAGTGATTGCTTCTAAAACAGCATTTTTTCCGTTCCCCCAAAATGCTAAAATCAAGTAAACACTGTAAGGCAACGTTCAATTGCTATACTGGAAATTTTTCTACAGTCTAAAAAGGGTTCATTCTTTTGTTTACTAATACTGCACAATGACCTAGCGCCATTTTAAAATCTTGCCATCACGATACTAGACCCCTTTCATTCAAGATTCAAGTGACTGTGTGTATGGGGGGGGGATGAAAGGGAGTATTGCAATACAAAAATACACCTAGTTTACTGAAAAAATACGAAAATCCGCTAATTTTTCGACGAAATACCGAAATCCGTCCAGTAAATGTGTCAGTGATACCGTTGGTCACTTACATTCATAATACGTATTTGTTATTACTTCTCACAGCTCTTCCACATCGAGTGGAAACTCTAGGCAGCAATTTTGCCATTGGCTGGCACCCTGGAAAGAATGAAACATCGCCTGCTCAGAACCCTTAAATCCTAGTACGACGTCATTTTACTATCCGCACGGGACAGAGAGAATCCGAAAATCTAAGAGTTTTAGTTAAGTCTGAAATATGTAATAGAATATCGGAAAAATACGTTATCCACCAAGAAAACAAGATACAGAAACCTGTTCTGTCGGACTGACAAATACAAAATCGACTCCTATACGCCACTCCTTTCACCTCCGAAGACTGTGATTTTGACATCCTTTTGAGAAGAAACAAAGTCCTGTTTTGGAAACAATCACTTTTTTGACTCTCTTGTGCCACAAACCAGCAACCAGTTGTCAAACTGGCTAAAACAAGATCTTTAAAGAATATAATTTCAAACTTAATAACTAGTTTAAGTTTAAATACAATGAAAGAAAGTTTAAACCTTAATAACGGCAATATCAGTATCTGTAAACGTCTGTCGTGCAATTGTAACTCCATTTTTCGTTTCAGTTCGTCTCCATTTTGTTTCTTTTGCTGCTCTGCATAAATGACGCCATTGCTAAAGTAAAAATAAATCGGGTGAACAAAATTTCTGATGAGCTGCAAGCAATTCGATGAACTTTCTCATCTCAGATTCATTCAAGACATACCCAACACGCTTCATCAGTTTGACTGACAAGATACGCTGCTCTAGTTCTTCTATGAAAGAATCAAACGATACGATACTTCAATATGTTTTGTAGAATTTTCCATTGTGAACAACAGTGATAGAAGCTCTGATGCAAGTTGATGAGCCTTGCGTATAAAACTTTTTAAAAGTATCGTTCGATCCAGAATCGTTTGCAAAATAGGTGAAAGGTCTACCGTATTCAGTCTGGCAGCCCCCTGGCATCATATGCCTAGAAAATAACTAGCATGGGTGATAAGACACTAATAAAAGAAAGGCCAGATCAGCTGTCATGACACAAATCATTCCACGTTCAGGCCAATTTCCCGTCAGCGGAATTTTCCGAGCAGGTGGAATTTAAGACAATAAAAGATTGCTCAGCCGTAACTTTCTATCAAATTTCAGAGCGACATTTTCACCCACAAACAATGGAATTTCTGCCCACTCGGAAAATTCCACTGACTGGAAATAAGCCTTTAGAAAGATACAATAGGAGCAGAAAGCGTTACGGCGCTCCCTGGAAAATACTTGCCTCCAATCTCCACTTAAATTTCTGATATGAAAACGTTTCACCCTTTGAACTTAGTTCTGGTGGTGGATATGTTTGTCTTCTTCCTCTAGCCTGTAATATGTTGATTAAATGAATAATAGATATCAAGTACAACAACAAATCAGTTTCATAAAGAACTTACAGTTAGTTTTGACAGAGATGAATAGCATTCGAAGAATGAGGTAAGTGACAACAATCATTATCAGTACTTTCATCATTCATCAGTTAGACAAAATTCAGTTTGACAAGACCATGAAATTAAGATACATCCAGTTTGACAAATCCATGATATTATGATAAAATTAAGGACAAAGTTCAGTAGAACGTTTCGAACCATACTTGGTTCATCTTCAGCAAATAATTAAGCGTTAAACAGTTATTTAAACCCTAAGACAAACAAGTGATTCAAAGCAGTAAACAAGCGTGAGTTACATTTCCTACGCGAGGGGGAGCCTGGGGCCTAAGTCCCAAGTGAATAAATAGCATTATTGCGACAGTAATCATTTCCTATCGTTTAGGAGAAGAAGAATTTATCAAAGAAGAGAGCATACTGAAATTAAGATACCTTCTGTATCAAAGTATCATTTCATATGCTTAAAAATATTCATACCAATTTGCTTCTGGCTCTGTAAGTAGTTTTACGCTTGATAAGTTTTTCAGGAACACCTTCAATGATGCAATTCAGTGTTGCTATCCATTCAAATTTATCATCCTCTGAGGCTTTGATAACATGAGAAAAAGAACAATTAATTAAATATTTTGAAGCATATTTTGAATAAAACATTACTATCAGGTGCACCAAGAAAGCTATGAACATTTGGAAGGCCACAACAAATCATACCCTGGACTTATGAGAAGATTTAAGACTTAAAGTTGTTCAACAGGCCTCAATTACTTTATATGTTCTAAGGATTTTTACAAATTTTCAAATTCTCTATATTTAGAGCTATGTATAATGAGCTACTTAAATTTCACTTTTGAAAATGCTGAAAATGGTCAAGAACTTTGATCAAATTTCCCAAAGATTCAACATGAATGGCTGAAGAGAGAATCTTACCACAGCTGACATAATAAGTCCTCAAGGCAGATGAGTCTGTCACAGGTCCTAATGTAAAACAGTTTGGTTTAGATTTTTCACCCATTTCCAACTCTCTTGCAGTATCTGAATTAAGAAAAAGCACTTTATGATACTAAAAATCACTGGATTTAATAACATCTATTATTGTATATAGCAAATTGGTTCACAATAGCCAATTTAAAAACATTATATACATATGAGAAACATTTTTCAAACATCTTGAAAGATTGCATACTGTACAGCTACTGTTTTTCAGCCAAAGTTTATTTTGTAAATAAGCACAATAAATGGTGACATTCTGTATGCAGTGTAGAAAAGCATTTCAGAGCTACTGAGAATAGATTGTTGTTGAAAATATTGGAACAACAAGGCTCATTCTTTATCATTGCATTCCTAAGTTTGATAACTTACATTCCTGTGTCAACATCACTTCACCTTTTGGGTTTGTATCACTTGGTTTTCTGCAGAAATTAGGGAAAAACATAAAGATTCAACAAAGATAAATGGTTTGCTCATAATAGCTTTAAAGTGCAAGGCATTTCCCTGCTCAATTTTCTCTCTGCAGTTTATTTTCTTTCTGCAAACTGTTAATTGATGGGGTTTGGGAAGGAGGCTCAAGAATTACTTGACTTTCTTTTCTACAGAGTTTACCCATCAAATTAAAGCTCTAGAATTTGCCCTCAACATGATAGGAGACTTAGATGTGAGCTGGAAGCTTATAGCATTATGTGGAGAAGCACAGCAATTTCTATTTTTTTCTTTGTGGTACCAGATTAAGTCTCTTAAATATGTTTGCGCATTGACCTCATTTCCGGGGGGGGGGGGGGGGTACATAACATGTTGAGGGTATGGGTATGTGCCGCCCATATGGGTGGGTTTTTGGGCCCAAAATTCTCTAAACAAGGGTCCCTTTGCAGCAGATTTTCCATAAACATGGATGAGCTATCCAGAAATGTGAGAAAAATAGCCAAATATGGGTTGTTTTCCGCCAAAATTCATCATAAAAGTGGGTACAGGGGCGTACATTAGGGGGGGTGTGGGGGGGTGAGACACCCCCCTAATATTTTCAGAGTCGGTCCAAAATTAAACGAAAAGTCGGTCCACGATAAAGCTTGGATAGTGTGAATCCAAGTTGGTCCGACTTCTGAATGTTTATGGCAAAGGTTGGTCCATGACGACAGTTAGCAATTTCACAAGAAATACTTGATACAGTGGTCGGGAGAGTCGTTCTAAGCCAAAGAGGCGGACGGAATTTAAAAAAATTTTCCAGCCATGCTATTTTCCCTGCTGTTGCAAATAGTCAAAGTTTCCGATGCAATTTGCCCCTGGGGCGTCAGGGTCTAGGGGGCCTCGTATTTGAAGACTTGTTATCATTTTGACTGCAGGAAATGCTCTACAGTACAATGCATTTTAGGCCATTTTAAGCTAATCTAAGTAGCATGATGGCAAAAATTTTCAGCTCGCTTCGCTCGCAGGGGGCCTCATGTTTGGCAGGTTTGTTCCTGGGCCTCCAAAACTTCTCGGCGGCCCTTGTGTCGGTGGGAGCATAGGAAATCGGGCACTTCTAAATGAATCTCAAAAATAAAGGGAAAAATCGGTTATAAATGTTATCCATCAAACGTTGTATCCGTTTCAACTAAACGCTAGCATTGTAGAAACTAAAAGTCACGAGAGAATGCTTTCTTAAAGGAAAAAAACATGCTAAAACCAGCGCTTTAGCTGTGCTTTGCAGCGAAGAAGTCGTTTTATTGAAGATCACACCGTTATTTGAAACTCCAAATCCATGACCAAATGATGCGAAAATCTCAACCAAACAAGTTTCATGTGTGACAAAAGATTGTGCTAAGGACAAAAAATTTTAGTGAAATCTCCAAAACATATAACAAGAACTGCTATGCGGCACAAAATAGTCAGTTAAGTGAAGCAAAAGGGTTTGTAGACGGAACACATTACAGATTGCAAGTATACATGCTGTCCGAAAACCACCGTCTGGCCAGACAGGAAAAATGTCCACTGCAAAAGCAAAGCAGGCAAAGTCGAATAAAAAAGCTTTGAGAAAATATGTAAGAGGCTCCTCCTTCACCCTGAAAGCGATCTTAGCTTTGTTTGCGATTAACTTTTTTCGCGAAAAAATCTGCTTATCTGAGCCAAAGAGAGTGGTGTCTACTTGAGATGTATCCGGAAGATGCCAATTTATGGAAAAGAACCTGTTACAAAACGGCAAAAATTCTCTGTAAGAACCGGCAAACATCTGATCACTAGAGGTGTTCTAAGCCAAAGAAGAGGGCGTGTCCTAAAAAAATTTCCTGGGAGCTTTGCCCCCAGACCCCCTTCTTTTAGCACCGTCGTTAATCTCGACTGCTTGTAGCTATCAAAGTTCCCAATGATAACGAACAGCCCATATACGTTCAGTCGGTCCAGAAAAATTTAGTCGGTCCAAAGCATGCTGACACCCCCCCAAATAAAATTTGAATGTGCGCCCCTGAGTGGGTATGACAGCAAGTTTTGGTAATTAGAAGAGGGTGCCTTTCTGAAAACCAGGCGGCAGACTCCCGTCCATCCGCAAGTCATGTACCCCCCCCCCCCCCCAGGCCTCATTTCCACAGAAAAAATACAATATTTCATCAACAAACTTTCATAGGTACTGTATACTTACACATAATAAGAAAAGAGAACAAGATGACCCTTTTGTGTCAATCTAAACCACCTCCTTTTCCAGTTGTAATGACCAAAGATCTTCTGGCCACTCTCCTTCTCTCCCCAACCTTCATGCACAATTTCTGTGAGAGGAAAAGACACTGGTTACAAAACAGTTCACCCACTTTCAAAAAAAGCTATGTCACTTTGTGCATATCCCATATTTTTCTTCCAATAAATTGACTGAGCATATCATAAGCCCATTGAAAATAGCTATATGAAAAGACAATAGACTATGACATGTGTTGAGCCATCTTCGGGTAACTTTTCAAAGTCAACAGGAAATACTGATATGTGACTGGCTACAATTTGACTGCAAGTGGCTTGACTGACCAGTATGGAAAGTAATATGGCAGTTTTTTGATGAGATCTTGGGTGTGCACGAAAACAATTTAAAGTGTGCAGTGTGCAACAGTTAGCAAGTATGCACTTTGAATGTCCACATCTTGAAACTTATCAAAGAAAATGTGATTTTTTGTATTTGTCTCCCGTTTAGGAGACCTAAAATCGACAGTTTTCAAAGCTTTGTCTCCCGTTCAAGAGACAGGTCTCCCGTTCGGGCGAGTTTCTCTACTCGCTATTTGACTCCCTTTTTCAACAATTTTTCAAATAAATCAGCCTTGATCAACCTCATTTCTTTCCCGTTGCTAGCAGGACTTTCAAGGTCCTGCTACTTTTTATGACAAATGTTGAACCAATTCTTCCTTTTCAGTTGTTATTGTGCAATTTCCCAGCAATTTGCAGTTGTGAAGGCAAATGAAATTGGCCTAACTCTGGCGCTGGTATTGCATAATCTGCCTCCCTCTCGTCATTCTCACCTACATCTGGATACACAGATAGGTAAATGAGATACAAGGAATCTAGATACATGATACCTCTACCATCTTGACTAAACTGCCTAGCAATAGATTTCGTTCCTTGATCTTGTGGATCGGTGTCCTGTTCATCAAAACTTTTATCCGCTGCAGCAACGGCTGCTCGCACAGTAGCTGAACCGGTTTCTTCCGAATCCAGCATGTTCTTGCTTGAACTGCGTTTGAAAATACTCTTCATGGTTTCGTTTTCTTTTTATAGTACTCCCAAATGACAAAGATTCTGCCTGTAAATCCTCTTTGTGGTTTGTTTTCATAAAAATTTTGACACAGTTCTTGGCTGACAACTTTCACTTGCCCTTTTTTCACAACTTCCTCCTTTGTCATTACCAAAGCATCATGGGACTTGTTCCTGCTTCCTTCCATTAGGCGCCTCGCTCTCAAGTCGAGGATGCAGAAGAAAGCAAACACGCATGTCATGGCTACGTCACACAGTCACAACCATTGAACTGTGGTCTGGTCTGAGTTATGAACTAAGGTCACAACTGGGTCACAACAAATATTTGAGCAGTTGATTTCTAGGGTTGCAATGTACAGAAGGAGGGCGAAAAGAAATGGCTGTTGACATTGGCCGCTGCACTGATTAGTGGAATGATGTTGAAGGGCGCCTTTGCTTGCTGAGCAATAGGGATCGAGTCAAATCAATAAGAATTTAAAATCTAAGAGTATCTGATTCAAATCAAACTATCCTTCAGAAAAGAGTCTGTTAAATAGCGTGCCCTACGTGCCCTACGTGCCCTCGTGCCTAAATTTTCGGCGTGCCCTCGTGCCTTCGATGTTGATGTTCAGGACACTCTTGAGGGATGTGACCCTTGAAGTGTTTCTTGAAAGTTTGAAACTTAGTGACCCTTTTTTCTAAATTTCATCCGAAAAAACCTGAGTAGAGAATTTGAAGTGAAAAATTTAAAACATGGATAAAGTTTTGTAGAGACAACATCTACGGAACATAACAACAAGCACACGTGACGGTATCTAATTAATGATAGGGACATTAACGGCTAGGCTGCACCAAATGAAGGAGATGATTTAGGATAAGACGGGGTAAGGTGGACTATTTTGGAGGTTTTTTAAGGATACGCAGAAGAGACTGCAAAGGGCAAACTTTTCAACTTTGTTTTGAAATATGTCCTTGGGTAAGTTTATCCAGCAAAAATATTTTTGAAATTTTTTTCCAGGGGCGGCGCCAGCGTAGAAAAAGTGGGGTGGAAAAGAGATAGAATTGATGGCCAGAAGGTAAACCCAACGATTTTTACGTCGTTTTTGCTTAGGAATGATTAACGGCCTGAGGATAGTGGTGTGGACATGTCCACCCCGTGGCGCCGCCCTTGTCTTTTCCCATTGTCTTACAAAAGAGCTTTCTCTGGAGACCACTTCGCTTTGTTCATTTTACCCCGACACAAGGGTTAAGTGAACTAATTAGCAAACTTTTCAATAAAACCAATCAAATATCAGGGGAGCTACCCTGAGTACCAGAGCCTCAAAATTTAAATGAAAGCTGACCTGTTTCTTCGAAGTGAATGGTCTCAAAGAAACTTGAACTGTTTTTAGGCTCTGCTTATATGGGGAAAAACACCTCACCTGCCAGACACTGGGCTGAGAGGCGAGGTGGAGTAAAGTCTCTCTTCCGTGAAATCAGCACGGACTGACCAATAAGAATCAACGAATAATTTCAATTCACCTCACCATACCGGTGGTATTTCGTTTTTATGGAAAAATTTCACCTCATTCAGGTGAGATCCCACTTCAGGTGAGGTGGGATTTCACTATACCGGTGGTGTTGCGTTCGTCATGTAAACGCAAAATGAAAATACAAAGGATTCTATGGGATGGCGGAATCTCACCTCGCAGCTCCGGGTCTGGCAGGTGAGGTGTTTTTCCTCATATAAACAGGCCCTTACAGTAAATCTGCCGTTGGAGTTTTCTGAAATCTTCAATATTTTCAGAATTACGGTATTTTTCTTCTTTTGTAAGAATTCAAGAAAATTTTTGAAAAAAAACTTAAAACAATCGTAATTTCTACACCTGTTGATGAAAGATCAATAATTTTCAAGAAAACCATAGTTTATGGATGCATACAATATGGTATCAAGCAAAACCCTTTTACTCTTCTGGTTTGTCATTTACAAATTTGATGACGTCATCTCATAAAATGAGCTGAGATTTCTGAAAAGTCTAACAGTAGAATAATAGAAAGTGGCTAAAGTTTCTTTCAAGTCATTCAGTTTAAAGAAATAGGTCATTGAATTTTACACTCTCCCTTTTCACCGATTTAAAGATTTCGAACATATGCTCAAGAGCACGACCATGAAATAATTTTTCGCACAAAATGAAGTAAGGAAATTTTTGGAAACTTCTTTGTCAAATGTCCCATTACCTTTAAAAGTGGTTTGTTGAGTTTTAGGAACCAATCATTATCAATGTCGGGCTGAAAGATAAGCGAAAGATAGTTAAAACTTTTTACAACCCGCTCAACTTCTCACTAGGATTTTCAAGGACCCTTGATCTTTGAGCTGCTATCTTTAATGGCTTCTCAATGAATCAAATTTCAAAACATATTCCCAAGCAACAAAACATATTTTCTAATGCCAAGTGACACAAAAAGATATAAAAATGCTTTGAAAACTTAGCTGGATACAATTCAAAAAGGGATGACATCTTTTTAATACCACCTGAATTGTCAGCATATTAATGGTAATAATGTTTCTATTAAACTTTCTCTCATGAAAGAAAGTAAGAACAACGTATATGCTACCCTGGGTACCAGAGCCTAGAAATTTAGATGAAAGGAAATTGGAAAGAGGAAAAGAGAAGGAAGAAAGGAGGAGAAACTTCCTTTCCTTCCTTATTTTTTTCTTTTTATTATTTTTGGGTCTGGTACCCAGGGTACGTATATGCTAATTTCATCAATTTCAGGTAAATGGATGGGATCTGAAACTTAGTTGGATCAGTTAAGAAAGACAGGGATGGTATGTCATTAATAGCACATTAATTGTCAGCATATTAATGACAATCCTGGCGCTATGAAACTTTTCTGGTGCAAGCGAATGGTAACACAAGATATTCTTTTTACTATTGCAAATTTCACACATTTAATGCCAATCGATGGTATTTCAATCTTAGTTGGATAAAATTCCAAATTTCATTTATTCTTTTCATTAGCACAAGAATTATCAGCATATTACTGACAATACTGGTGCTATTGAACTTTTCTGATGCAAGTGAATAATAACACCAGATATTATCATTGCTATTCCAAATTTCATCAATTTAATGTCAACGGATGGGATTTCAATCTTAGTTGGATAAAATTCAAAATTTTGGTAGGCCTAGGTTTTCATTATCACCTGAATTGTCAGGATATTAGCGAAAATAGAGGTGACAATGAACTCTGTCTAGTGAAATAAAGTCAGAACACTGTAAATGCTTCCTACCTCTTTAAATGTCATCAAATTGACGTGAATGAACGAGATTTGCAACTTTCTTGCATGTAATGAAGAATGACTTGGTATATTTTCATTATCGCCTGAATTGTCAGGATATCAGCGACAATAGAGGTGATAATGAACTCTATCTAGTGAAATCAAGTCAGAACATTGTAAATACTTCCTACCTCTTTGAATTTCATTAACTTGATGTGAATGAAAGGTATTTGCAACATTCTTGCATTTAATGAAGTATTATTTGGTATATTTTCATTATCACCTGAATTGTCAGGATATTAGCGACAATAGAGGTGATAATGAACTCTATCTAGTGAAATCAAGTGACAACACTGTAAATACTTCCTACTTCTTTGACTTTCATTAACTTGATGTGAATGAAAGGTATTTGCACCATTCTTGCAATTAATGAAGTATTATTTGGCATATCTTCATTATGACCTGAATAGTCAGGATATTCAAGTCAGAACACTGTAAATGCTTCCTACCTCTTTGAATTTCATTAACTTGATGTGAATGAAAGATATTTGCAACATTCTTGCATGTAATGAAGTATTATTTGGTATATTTTCATTATCACCTGAATTGTCAGGATATTAGCAACAATAGAGGTGATAATGAACTCTGTCTAGTGAAATCAAGTCAGAACACTGTAAATGCTTCCTACCTCTTTAAATTTCATGAACGTGATGTGAATGAAAGGTATTTGCAACATTCTTGCATGTAATGAAGTATTATTTGGCATATCTTCATTATGACCTGAATAGTCAGGATATTCAAGTCAGAACACTGTAAATGCTTCCTACCTCTTTGAATTTCATTAACTTGATGTGAATGAAAGATATTTGCAACATTCTTGCATGTAATGAAGTATTATTTGGTATATTTTCATTATCACCTGAATTGTCAGGATATTAGCAACAATAGAGGTGATAATGAACTCTGTCTAGTGAAATCAAGTCAGAACACTGTAAATGCTTCCTACCTCTTTAAATTTCATGAACGTGATGTGAATGAAAGGTATTTGCAACATTCTTGCATGTAATGAAGTATTATTTGGTATATTTTCATTATCACATGAATTGTCAGGATATTAGCGACAATAGAGGTGATAATGAACTCTCTCTAGTGAAATCAAGTCAGAACACTGTAAATGCTTCCTACCTTTTTAAATGTCATTAACTTGATGTGAATGAAAGGTATTTGCAACATTCTCGCATTTAATGAAGTATTATTTGGTATATTTTCATTAGCACCGGAATTCTCAGGATATTAAAGACAATCGAGGTGATAATGAACTTGGGCTTGTGGAATCAAGTCAGAACATTGTAAATAATTCCTACCTCTTTGAATGTCATCAAATTGACGTGAATGAACAAGATTTTATATTTTCTTTCATGTAATGAAGAATTATTTGGTATATTTTCATTATCGCCTGAATTGTCAGGATATTAGCGACAATAGAGGTGATAATGAACTCTGTCTATTGAAATCAAGTCAGAACACTGCAAATGCTTCCTACCTCTTTAAATTTCATGAACTTGATGTGAATGAAAGGTATTTGCAACATTCTTGCATTTAATGAAGTATTGTTTGGTATATTTTCGTTATCACCTGAATTGTCAGGATATTAGCGACAATAGAGGTGATAATGAACTCTATCTAGTGAAATCAATTCAGAACACTGTAAATGCTTCCTACCTCTTTGAATTTCATTAACTTGATGTGAATGAAAGATATTTGCAACATTCTTGCATGTAATGAAGTATTATTTGGTATACTTTCATTATCACCTGAATTGTCAGGATATTAGCGACAATAGAGGTGATAATGAACTCTGTCTAGTGAAATCAAGTCAGAACACTGTAAATGCTTCCTACCTCTTTAAATGTCATCAAATTGATGCGAATGAACGAGATTTGCAACTTTCTTGAATGTAATGAAGAAAGACTTGGTATATTTTCATTATCACCTGAATTGTCAGGATATTAGCGACAATAGAGGTGATAATGAACTCTATCTAGTGAAATCAAGTGACAACACTGTAAATACTTCCTACTTCTTTGACTTTCATTAACTTGATGTGAATGAAAGGTATTTGCACCATTCTTGCAATTAATGAAGTATTATTTGGCATATTTTCATTATGACCTGAATAGTCAGGATATTCAAGTCAGAACACTGTAAATGCTTCCTACCTCTTTGAATTTCATTAACTTGATGTGAATGAAAGATATTTGCAACATTCTTGCATGTAATGAAGTATTGTTTGGTACATTTTCATTATCACCTGAATTGTCAGGATATTAGCGACAATAGAGGTGATAATGAACTCTGTCTAGTGAAATCAAGTCAGAGCACTGTAAATGCTTCCTACCTCTTTAAATGTCATGAAATTGATGTGAATGAACGAGATTTGCAACTTTCTTGCATGTAATGAAGAATGACTTGGTATATTTTCATTATCACCTGAATTGTCAGGATATTAGCGACAATAGAGGTGATAATGAACTCTGTCTAGTGAAATCAAGTCAGAACACTGTAAATGCTTCCTACCTCTTTACATGTCATCAAATTGACGTGAATGAACGAGATTTGCAACTTTCTTGCATGTAATGAAGAATGACTTGATATATTTTCATTATCACCTGAATTGTCAGGATATTAGCGACAATAGAGGTGATAATGAACTCTGTCTAGTGAAATCAAGTCAGAGCACTGTAAATGCTTCCTACCTCTTTGAATTTCATTAACATGATGTGAATGAAAGATATTTGCAACATTCTTGCATGTAATGAAGTATTATTTGGTTAATTTTTTCATTATCACCTGAATTGTCAGGATATTAGCGACAATAGAGGTGATAATGAACTCTATCTAGTGAAATCAAGTGACAAAAAACTGTAAATACTTCCTACCTCTTTGAATTTCATTAACTTGATGTGAATGAAAGGTATTTGCAACATTCTTGCATTTAATGAAGTATTATTTGGTATATTTTCATTATGATCTGAATAGTCAGGATATTAGCGACAATAGAGGTGATAATGAACTCTATCTAGTGAAATCAAGTCAGAACACTGTAAATGCTTCCTACCTCTTTGAAGTTCATTAACTTGATGTGAATGAAAGATATTTGCAACATTCTTGCATGTAATGAATTATTATTTGGTACATTTTCATTATCACCTGAATTGTCAGGATATTAGCGACAATAGAGGTGATAATGAACTCGGTCTAGTGAAATCAAGTCAGAACACTGTAAATGCTTCCTACCTATTTGAATTTCATTAACTTGATGTGAATGAAAGATATTTGCAACATTCTTGCATGTAATGAAGTATTCTTTGGTATATTTTCATTATCACATGAATTGTCAGGATATAAGCGACAATAGAGGTGATAATGAACTCTGTCTAGTGAAATCAAGTCAGAACACTGTAAATGCTTCCTACCTCTTTAAATTTTATTAATTTGATGTGAAAGAAAGATATTTGCAACATTCTTGCATGTAATGAAGAATGACTTGGTATATTTTCATTATCGCCTGAATTGTCAAGATATCAGCGACAATAGAGGTGATAATGAACTCTATGTAGTGAAATGAAGTCAGAACACTGTAAATGCTTCCTACCTCTTTGAATTTCATTAACATGATGTGAATGAAAGATATTTGCAACATTCTTGCATGTAATGAAGTATTATTTGGTAAATTTTTTCATTATCGCCTGAATTGTCAGGATATCAGCGACAATAGAGGTGATAATGAACTCTATCTAGTGAAATCAAGTCAGAACATTGTAAATACTTCCTACCTCTTTGAATTTCATTAACTTGATGTGAATGAAAGGTATTTGCAACATTCTTGCATTTAATGAAGTATTATTTGGTATATTTTCATTATCACCTGAATTGTCAGGATATTAGCGACAATAGAGGTGATAATGAACTCTATCTAGTGAAATCAAGTGACAACACTGTAAATGCTTCCTACCTCTTTGAATTTCATTAACTTGATGTGAATGAAAGATATTTGCAACATTCTTGCATGTAATGAAGTATTATTTGGTATATTTTCATTATCACCTGAATTGTCAGGATATTAGCAACAATAGAGGTGATAATGAACTCTGTCTAGTGAAATCAAGTCAGAACACTGTAAATGCTTCCTACCTCTTTAAATTTCATGAACGTGATGTGAATGAAAGGTATTTGCAACATTCTTGCATGTAATGAAGTATTATTTGGTATATTTTCATTATCACATGAATTGTCAGGATATTAGCGACAATAGAGGTGATAATGAACTCTCTCTAGTGAAATCAAGTCAGAACACTGTAAATGCTTCCTACCTTTTTAAATGTCATTAGCTTGATGTGAATGAAAGGTATTTGCAACATTCTCGCATTTAATGAAGTATTATTTGGTATATTTTCATTAGCACCGGAATTCTCAGGATATTAAAGACAATCGAGGTGATAATGAACTTGGGCTTGTGGAATCAAGTCAGAACATTGTAAATAATTCCTACCTCTTTGAATGTCATCAAATTGACGTGAATGAACAAGATTTTATATTTTCTTTCATGTAATGAAGAATTATTTGGTATATTTTCATTATCGCCTGAATTGTCAGGATATTAGCGACAATAGAGGTGATAATGAACTCTGTCTATTGAAATCAAGTCAGAACACTGCAAATGCTTCCTACCTCTTTAAATTTCATGAACTTGATGTGAATGAAAGGTATTTGCAACATTCTTGCATTTAATGAAGTATTGTTTGGTATATTTTCGTTATCACCTGAATTGTCAGGATATTAGCGACAATAGAGGTGATAATGAACTCTATCTAGTGAAATCAATTCAGAACACTGTAAATGCTTCCTACCTCTTTGAATTTCATTAACTTGATGTGAATGAAAGATATTTGCAACATTCTTGCATGTAATGAAGTATTATTTGGTATACTTTCATTATCACCTGAATAGTCAGGATATTCAAGTCAGAACACTGTAAATGCTTCCTACCTCTTTGAATTTCATTAACTTGATGTGAATGAAAGATATTTGCAACATTCTCGCATTTAATGAAGTATTATTTGGTATATTTTCATTAGCACCGGAATTCTCAGGATATTAAAGACAATCGAGGTGATAATGAACTTGGGCTTGTGGAATCAAGTCAGAACATTGTAAATAATTCCTACCTCTTTGAATGTCATCAAATTGACGTGAATGAACAAGATTTTATATTTTCTTTCATGTAATGAAGAATTATTTGGTATATTTTCATTATCGCCTGAATTGTCAGGATATTAGCGACAATAGAGGTGATAATGAACTCTGTCTATTGAAATCAAGTCAGAACACTGCAAATGCTTCCTACCTCTTTAAATTTCATGAACTTGATGTGAATGAAAGGTATTTGCAACATTCTTGCATTTAATGAAGTATTGTTTGGTATATTTTCGTTATCACCTGAATTGTCAGGATATTAGCGACAATAGAGGTGATAATGAACTCTATCTAGTGAAATCAATTCAGAACACTGTAAATGCTTCCTACCTCTTTGAATTTCATTAACTTGATGTGAATGAAAGATATTTGCAACATTCTTGCATGTAATGAAGTATTATTTGGTATACTTTCATTATCACCTGAATAGTCAGGATATTCAAGTCAGAACACTGTAAATGCTTCCTACCTCTTTGAATTTCATTAACTTGATGTGAATGAAAGATATTTGCAACATTCTTGCATGTAATGAATTATTGTTTGGTACATTTTCATTATCACCTGAATTGTCAGGATATTAGGGACAATAGAGGTGATAATGAACTCTGTCTAGTGAAATCAAGTCAGAACACTGTAAATGCTTCCTACCTATTTGAATTTCATTAACTTGATGTGAATGAAAGATATTTGCAACATTCTTGCATGTAATGAAGTATTCTTTGGTATATTTTCATTATCACATGAATTGTCAGGATATAAGCGACAATAGAGGTGATAATGAACTCTGTCTAGTGAAATCAAGTCAGAACACTGTAAATGCTTCCTACCTCTTTAAATTTCATTAATTTGATGTGAAAGAAAGATATTTGCAACATTCTTGCATGTAATGAAGAATGACTTGGTATATTTTCATTATCGCCTGAATTGTCAAGATATCAGCGACAATAGAGGTGATAATGAACTCTATGTAGTGAAATGAAGTCAGAACACTGTAAATGCTTCCTACCTCTTTGAATTTCATTAACATGATGTGAATGAAAGATATTTGCAACATTCTTTCATTATCACCTGAATTGTCAGGATATTAGCGACAATAGAGGTGATAATGAACTCTGTCTAGTGAAATCAAGTCAGAACACTGTAAATGCTTCCTACCTCTTTAAATGTCATCAAATTGATGCGAATGAACGAGATTTGCAACTTTCTTGAATGTAATGAAGAAAGACTTGGTATATTTTCATTATCACCTGAATTGTCAGGATATTAGCGACAATAGAGGTGATAATGAACTCTGTCTAGTGAAATCAAGTCAGAGTTGATGTGAATGAAAGGTATTTGCAACATTCTTGAATTTAATGAAGTATTGTTTGGTACATTTTCATTATCACCTGAATTGTCAGGATATTAGCGACAATAGAGGTGATAATGAACTCTGTCTAGTGAAATCAAGTCAGAGCACTGTAAATGCTTCCTACCTCTTTAAATGTCATGAAATTGATGTGAATGAACGAGATTTGCAACTTTCTTGCATGTAATGAAGAATGACTTGATATATTTTCATTATCACCTGAATTGTCAGGATATTAGCGACAATAGAGGTGATAATGAACTCTGTCTAGTGAAATCAAGTCAGAGCACTGTAAATGCTTCCTACCTCTTTGAATTTCATTAACATGATGTGAATGAAAGATATTTGCAACATTCTTGCATGTAATGAAGTATTATTTTTTTAATTTTTTCATTATCACCTGAATTGTCAGGATATTAGCGACAATAGAGGTGATAATGAACTCTATCTAGTGAAATCAAGTGACAAAAAACTGTAAATACTTCCTACCTCTTTGAATTTCATTAACTTGATGTGAATGAAAGGTATTTGCAACATTCTTGCATTTAATGAAGTATTATTTGGTATATTTTCATTATCACCTGAATAGTCAGGATATTAGCAACAATAGAGGTGATAATGAACTCTATCTAGTGAAATCAAGTCAGAACACTGTAAATGCTTCCTACCTCTTTGAATTTCATTAACTTGATGTGAATGAAAGTTATTTGCAACATTCTTGCATGTAATGAAGTATTATTTGGTATATTTTCATTATCACCTGAATTGTCAGGATATTAGCGACAATAGAGGTGATAATGAACTCTGTCTAGTGAAATCAAGTCAGAACACTGTAAATGCTTCCTACCTCTTTGAATTTCATTAACTTGATGTGAATGAGCGAGATTTGCAACATTCTTGCATGTAATGAAGTATTATTTGGTATATTTTCATTATCACCTGAATTCTCAGGATATTAGCGACAATAGAGGTGATAATGAACTCTGTCTAGTGAAATCATGTCAGAGCACTGTAAATGCTTCCTACCTCTTTGAATTTCATTAACATGATGTGAATGAAAGATATTTGCAACATTCTTGCATGTAATGAAGTATTATTTGGTTAATTTTTTCATTATCACCTGAATTGTCAGGATATTAGCGACAATAGAGGTGATAATGAACTCTATCTGGTGAAATCAAGTCAGAACACTTTAAATGCTTCCTACCTTTTAAATGTCATCAAATTGATGTGAATGAACGAGAGTTGCAACTTTCTTGCATGTAATGAAGAATGACTTGGTATGTTTTCATTATTGCCTGAATTGTCAGGATATCAGCGACAATAGAGGTGATAATGAACTCTATCTAGTGAAATCAATTGACAAAACTGTAAATACTTCCTACTTCTTTGAATTTCATTAACTTGATGTGAATGAAAGGTATTTGCAACATTCTTGCATTTAATGAAGTATTATTTGGTATATTTTCATTATGAACTGAATAGTCAGGATATTAGCGACAATAGAGGTGATAATGAACTCTATCTAGTGAAATCAAGTCAGAACACTGTAAATGCTTCCTACCTCTTTGAATTTCATTAACTTGATGTGAATGAAAGATATTTGCAACATTCTTGCATGTAATGAATTATTATTTGGTACATTTTCATTATCACCTGAATTGTCAGGATATTAGCGACAATAGAGGTGATAATGAACTCTGTCTAGTGAAATCAAGTCAGAACACTGTAAATGCTTCCTACCTATTTGAATTTCATTAACTTGATGTGAATGAAAGATATTTGCAACATTCTTGCATGTAATGAAGTATTCTTTGGTATATTTTCATTATCACATGAATTGTCAGGATATAAGCGACAATAGAGGTGATAATGAACTCTGTCTAGTGAAATCAAGTCAGAACACTGTAAATGCTTCCTACCTCTTTAAATTTCATTAATTTGATGTGAAAGAAAGGTATTTGCAACATTCTTGCATTTAATGTAGTATTATTTGGTATATTATCATTATCACCTGAATTGTCAGGATATTAGTGACAATAGAGGTGATAATGAACTCTGTCTAGTGAAATCAAGTCAGAACACTGTAAATGCTTCCTACCTCTTTAAATGTCATCAAATTGATGTGAATAAAAGATATTTGCAACATTCTTGCATGTAATGAAGAATGACTTGATATATTTTCATTATCGCCTGAATTGTCAAGATATCAGCGACAATAGAGGTGATAATGAACTCTATGTAGTGAAATGAAGTCAGAACACTGTAAATGCTTCCTACCTCTTTGAATTTCATTAACATGATGTGAATGAAAGATATTTGCAACATTCTTGCATGTAATGAAGTATTATTTGGTAAATTTTTTCATTATCACCTGAATTGTCAGGATATTAGCGACAATAGAGGTGATAATGAACTCTGTCTAGTGAAATGAAGTCAGAACACTGTAAATGCTTCCTACCTCTTTGAATCTCATTAACATGATGTGAATGAAAGATATTTGCAACATTCTTGCATGTAATGAAGTATTATTTGGTATATTTTCATTATCACCTAAATTGTCAGGATATTAGCGACAATAGAGGTGATAATGAACTCTATCTAGTGAAATCAAGTCAGAACACTGTAAATGCTTCCTACCTCTTTAAATGACATCAAATTGACATGAATGAACGAGATTTGCAACTTTCCTGCATGTAATGAAGAATGACTTGATATATTTTCATTTTCGCCTGAATTGTCAGGATATTAGCGACAATAGTGGTGATAATGAACTCTGTCTATTGAAATAAAGTCAGAACACTGTAAATGCTTCCTACCTCTTTAAATGTCATTAATTTGATGTGAATGAAAGGTATTTGCAACATTCTTGCATTTAATGAAGTATTATTTGGTATATTTTCATTATCACCTGAATTGTCAGGATATTAGCGACAATAGAGGTGATAATGAACTCTGTCTAGTGAAATCAAGTCAGAACACTGTAAATGCTTCCTACCTCTTTAAATGTCATTAATTTGATGTGAATGAAAGGTATTTGCCACATTCTTGCATTTAATGAAGTATTATTTGGTATATTTTCATTATCACCTGAATTGTCAGGATATTAGCGACAATAGAGGTGAAAATGAACTCTGTCTATTGAAATCAAGTCAGAATACTGTAAATGCTTCCTACCTCTTTAAATGTCATCAAATTGATGTGAATGAACGAGATTTGCAACTTTCTTGCATGTAATGAAGAATGACTTGGTATATTTTCATTATCGCTTGAATTGTCAGGATATCAGCGACAATAGAGGTGATAATGAACTCTATCTAGTGAAATCAAGTCAAAACACTGTAAATGCTTCCTACCACTCTGAATTTCATTAACTTGATGTGAATGAAAGTTATTTGCAACATTCTTGCATTTAATGAAATATTATTTGGTATATTTTCATTATGACCTGAATAGTCAGGAAATTAGCGACAATAGAGGTGATAATGAACTCTATCTAGTGAAATCAAGTCAGAACACTGTAAATGCTTCCTACCTCTTTGAATTTCATTAACATGATGTCAAAGAAAGATATTTGCAACATTCTTGCATGTAATGAAGTATTATTTGGTTAATTTTTTCATTATCACATGAATTGTCAGGATATTAGCGACAATAGAGGTGATAATGAATTCGGTCTAGTGAAATGAAGTCAGAACACTGTAAATGCTTCCTACCTTTTTGAATTTCATTAACATGATGTGAATGAAAGATATTTGCAACATTCTTGCATGTAATGAAGTATTAATTTGTATATTTTCATTATCACCTAAATTGTCAGGATATTAGCGACAATAGTGGTGATAATGAACTCTATCTAGTGAAATCAAGTCAGAACACTGTAAATGCTTCCTACCTCTTTGAATTTCATTAACATGATGTGAATGAAAGATATTTGCAACATTCTTGCATGTAATGAAGTATTATTTGGTATATTTTCATTATCACCTAAATTGTCAGGAAATTAGCGACAATAGAGGTGATGATGAACTCTGTCTAGTGAAATCAAGTCAGAACACTGTAAATGCTTAATACCTCTTTAAATTTCATTAACTTGATGTGAATGAAAGGTGTTTGCAACATTCTTGCATTTAATGAAGTATTATTAGGTATATTTTTATTATCACCTGAATTGTCTGGATATTAGCGACAATGGAGGTGATAATGAACTCTATCTAGTGAAATCAAGTCAGAACACTGTGAATGCTTCGTACCTCTTTGAATTTCATTAACTTGATGTGCATGAAAGATATTTGCAACATTCTTGCATGTAATGAATTATTATTTGGTATATTTTCATTATCACCTGAATTGTCAGGATATTAGCGACAATAGAGGTGATAATCAACTCTGTCTAGTGAAATCAAGTCAGAACACTGTAAATGCTTCCTACCTCTTTAAATTTCATTAATTTGATGTGAATGAAAGGTATTTGCAAGATTCTTGCATTTAATGTAGTATTATTTGGTATATTTTCATTATCACCTGAATTGTCAGGATTTTAGCGACAATAGAGGTGACAATGAACTCTGTCTAGTGAAATCAAGTCAGAACACTGTAAATGCTTCCTACGTCTTTAAATTTCATTAACTTGATGTGAATGAACGAGATTTGCAACTTTCTTGCATGTAATGAAGAATGACTTGGTATATTTTCATTATCGCCTGAATTGTCAGGATATTAGCGACAATAGAGGTGAAAATTACCTCTGTCTAGTGAAATCAAGTCAGAACACTTCCTACCTCTTTAAATTTCATAAACTTGATGTTAATAAAAGGTATTTCCAACATTCTTGCATTTAATGAAGTATGATTTGGTATATTTTCAGTGTCACGTGAATTGTCAGGATATAAGCGACAATAGAGGTGATAATGAACTCTATCTAGTGAAATCAAGTCAGAACACTGTAAATGCTTCCTACCTCTTTGAATTTTATTAACTTGATGTGAATGAAAGATATTTGCAACATTCTTGCATGTAATGAAGTATTGTTTGGTATATTTTCATTATCACCTGAATTGTCAGGATATTAGTGACAATAGAGATGATAATGAAGTCTGTCTAGAGAAATCAAGTCATAACACTGTAAATGCTTCCTACCTCTTTAAATTTCATTAATTTGATGTGAATGAAAGGTATTTGCAACATTCTTTCTTGTAATGAAGTATTATTTGGTATATTTTCATTATCACCTGAATTGTCAGGATATTAGCAACAATAGATGTTATAATGAACTCTATCTAGTGAAATGAAGTGAAAACACTGTAAATGCTTCCTACCTCTTTAAATTTCATTAATTTGATGTGAATGAAAGGTATTTGCAACATTCTTGCATTTAATGAAGTATTATTTGGTATATTTTCATTATCACCTGAATTGTCAGGATATTAGCGGCAATAGAGGTGATAATAAACTCTGTCTAGTGAAATCAAGTCAGAACACTGTAAATGCTTCCTACCTCTTTAAATTTCATTAACTTGATGAGAATGAACGAGATTTGCAACTTTCTTGCATGTAATGAAGAATGACTTGGTATATTTTCATTATCGCTTTAATTGTCAGGATATCAGCGACAATAGAGGTGATAATGAACTCTATCTAGTGAAATTAAGTCAGAACACTGTAAATGCTTCCTACCTCTTTGAATTTCATTAACTTGATGTCAATGAAAGATATTTGCAACATTCTTGAATGTAATGAAGTATTATTTGGTATATTTTCATTATCACCTGAATTGTCAGGATATTAGCGACAATAGAGGTGATAATCAACTCTGTCTAGTGAAAACAAGTCAGAACACTGTAAATGCTTCCTACCTCTTTAAATTTCATTAACTTGATGTGAATGACAGGTATTTGCAACATTCTTGCATTTAATGAAGTGTTATTTGGTATATTTTCATTATCATCTGAATTGTCAGGATATTAGGGAAAATAGATGTGATAATGAACTCTATCTAGTGAAATGATGTCAGAACACTGTAAATGCTTCCTACCTCTTTGAATTTCATTAACTTGATGTGAATGAAAGATATTTGCAACATTCTTGCATGTAATGAAGTATTATTTGGTATATTTTCGTTATCACCTGAATTGTCTGGATATTAGCGACAATGGAGGTGATAATGAACTCTATCTAGTGAAATCAAGTCAGAACACTGTGAATGCTTCGTACCTCTTTGAATTTCATTAACTTGATGTGCATGAAAGATATTTGCAACATTCTTGCATGTAATGAATTATTATTTGGTATATTTTCATTATCACCTGAATTGTCAGGATATTAGCGACAATAGAGGTGATAATCAACTCTGTCTAGTGAAATCAAGTCAGAACACTGTAAATGCTTCCTACCTCTTTAAATTTCATTAATTTGATGTGAATGAAAGGTATTTGCAAGATTCTTGCATTTAATGTAGTATTATTTGGTATATTTTCATTATCACCTGAATTGTCAGGATATTAGCGACAATAGAGGTGACAATGAACTCTGTCTAGTGAAATCAAGTCAGAACACTGTAAATGCTTCCTACGTCTTTAAATTTCATTAACTTGATGTGAATGAACGAGATTTGCAACTTTCTTGCATGTAATGAAGAATGACTTGGTATATTTTCATTATCGCCTGAATTGTCAGGATATTAGCGACAATAGAGGTGAAAATTACCTCTGTCTAGTGAAATCAAGTCAGAACACTTCCTACCTCTTTAAATTTCATAAACTTGATGTTAATAAAAGGTATTTCCAACATTCTTGCATTTAATGAAGTATGATTTGGTATATTTTCAGTGTCACGTGAATTGTCAGGATATAAGCGACAATAGAGGTGATAATGAACTCTATCTAGTGAAATCAAGTCAGAACACTGTAAATGCTTCCTACCTCTTTGAATTTTATTAACTTGATGTGAATGAAAGATATTTGCAACATTCTTGCATGTAATGAAGTATTGTTTGGTATATTTTCATTATCACCTGAATTGTCAGGATATTAGTGACAATAGAGATGATAATGAAGTCTGTCTAGAGAAATCAAGTCATAACACTGTAAATGCTTCCTACCTCTTTAAATTTCATTAATTTGATGTGAATGAAAGGTATTTGCAACATTCTTTCTTGTAATGAAGTATTATTTGGTATATTTTAATTATCACCTGAATTGTCAGGATATTAGCAACAATAGATGTTATAATGAACTCTATCTAGTGAAATGAAGTGAAAACACTGTAAATGCTTCCTACCTCTTTAAATTTCATTAACTTGATGTGAATGAAAGGTATTTGCAACATTCTTGCATTTAATGAAGTATTATTTGGTATATTTTCATTATCACCTGAATTGTCAGGATATTAGCGGCAATAGAGGTGATAATAAACTCTGTCTAGTGAAATCAAGTCAGAACACTGTAAATGCTTCCTACCTCTTTAAATTTCATTAACTTGATGAGAATGAACGAGATTTGCAACTTTCTTGCATGTAATGAAGAATGACTTGGTATATTTTCATTATCGCTTTAATTGTCAGGATATCAGCGACAATAGAGGTGATAATGAACTCTATCTAGTGAAATTAAGTCAGAACACTGTAAATGCTTCCTACCTCTTTGAATTTCATTAACTTGATGTCAATGAAAGATATTTGCAACATTCTTGAATGTAATGAAGTATTATTTGGTATATTTTCATTATCACCTGAATTGTCAGGATATTAGCGACAATAGAGGTGATAATCAACTCTGTCTAGTGAAAACAAGTCAGAACACTGTAAATGCTTCCTACCTCTTTAAATTTCATTAACTTGATGTGAATGACAGGTATTTGCAACATTCTTGCATTTAATGAAGTGTTATTTGGTATATTTTCATTATCATCTGAATTGTCAGGATATTAGGGAAAATAGATGTGATAATGAACTCTATCTAGTGAAATGATGTCAGAACACTGTAAATGCTTCCTACCTCTTTGAATTTCATTAACTTGATGTGAATGAAAGATATTTGCAACATTCTTGCATGTAATGAAGTATTATTTGGTATATTTTCGTTATCACCTGAATTATCAGGATATTAGCGACAATAGAGGTGATAATCAACTCTGTCTAGTGAAATCAAGTCAGAACACTGTAAATGCTTCCTACCTCTTTCAATTTCATTAACTTGATGTGAATGAAAGGTATTTTCAACATTCTTGCATTTAATGAAGTATTATTTCGTATATTTTCATTATCACCTGAATTGTAAGGATATTAGCGACAATAGAGGTGATAATCAACTCTGTCTAGTGAAATCAAGTCAGAACACTGTAAATGCTTCCTACCTCTTTAAATTTCATTAACTTGATGTGAATGAAAAGTATTTCCAACATTCTTGCATTTAATGAAGTATTATTTCGTATATTTTCATTATCACCTGAATTGTAAGGATATTAGCGACAATAGAGATGATAATTAACTCTATCTAGTGAAATCAAGTCAGAACACTGTAACTGTTTCCTACCTCTTTAAATGACATCAAATTGACATGAATGAACGAGATTAGCAATTTTCCTGCATGTAATGAAGTATTATTTGGTATATTTTCATTATCACCTGAATTGTCAGGATATTAGCGACAACATAGGTGATAATGCACTCTATCTAGTTGAATCAAGTCAGAACACTCTAAATGCTTCCTACCTCTTTAAATGTCATCAAATTGATGTGAATGAAAGATATTTGCAACTTTCTTGCATGTAATGAAGAATGACTTGGTATATTTTCATTATCGCCTGAATTGTCAGGATATTAGCGACAATAGATGTGATAATCAACTCTGTCTAGTGAAATCAAGTCAGAACACTGTAAATGCTTCCTACCTCTTTAAATTTCATTAACTTGATGTGAATGAAAGGTATTTGCAACATTCTTGCATTTAATGAAGTATTGTTTTGTATATTTTCTTTATCACCCTAATTGTCAGGATATTAGCGACAATTGAGGTGATAATGAACTCAATCTAGTGAAATCAAGTCAGAACACTGTAAATGCTTCCTACCTCTTTGAATTTCATTAACTTGATGTGAATGAAAGATATTTGCAAAATTCTTGCATGTAATGAAGTATTATTTGGTATATTTTCATTATCACCTGATTTGTCAGGATATTAGCGACAATGGAGGTGATAATGAACTCTGTCTAGTGAAATCAAGTCAGAACACTGTAAATGCTTCCTACCTCTTTGAATTTCATTAACTTGATGTGAATGAAAGATATTTGCAACATTCTTGCATGTAATGAAGTATTATTTGGTATATTTTCATTATCACCTGAATTGTCAGGATATTAGCGACAATGGAGGTGATAATGAACTCTATCTAGTGAAATCAAGTCAAAACACTGTAAATGCTTCCTACCTCGTTGAATTTCATTAACTTGATGTGAATGAAAGATATTTGCAACATTCTTGCATGTAATGAAGTATTATCTGGTATATTTTCATTATCACCTGAATTGTCAGGATATTAGCGACAATAGAGGTGATAATGAACTCTGTCTAGTGAAATCAAGTCAGAACACTGTAAATGCTTCCTATACCTCTTTAAATTTCATTAATTTGATGTGAATGAAAGGTATTTGCAACATTCTTGCATGTAATGAAGTATTATTTGGTATATTTTCATTATCACCTCAATTGTCAGGATATTAGCGACAATAGAGGTGATAATGAACTCTGTCAAGTGAAATCAAGTCAGAACACTGTAAATGCTTCCTAACTCTTTAAATGTCATCAAATTGATGTGAATGAAAGATATTTGCAACATTTTTCCATGTAATGAAGTATTATTTGGTATATTTTCATTATCACCTGAATTGTCAGGATATTAGTGACAATAGAGGTGATAATGAACTCGGTCTAGTGAAATCAAGTCATAACACTGTAAATGCTTCCTACCTCTTTAAATTTCATTAATTTGATGTGAATGAAAGGTATTTGCAACATTCTTGCATGTAATGATGTATTATTTGGAATATTTTCATTATCACCTGAATTGTCAGGATATTAGCGACAATAGAGGTGATAATGAACTCTGTCGAGTGAAGTCAAGTCAGAACACTGTAAATGCTTCCTACCTCTTTAAATGTCATCAAATTGATGTGAATGAACGAGATTTGAAACTTTCTTGCATGTAATGAAGAATGACTTGGTATATTTTCATTATCGCTTTAATTGTCAGGATATCAGCGACAATAGAGGTGATAATGAACTCTGTCTAGTGAAATCAAGTCAGAACACTGTAAATGCTTCCTACCTCTTTGAATTTCATTAACTTGATGTGAATAAAAGATATGTGCGACATTCTTGCATGTAATGAAGTATCATTTGGTATATTTTCATTATCACATGAATTATCAGGATATTAGCGACAATAGAGGTGATAATGAACTCTGTCTAGTGAAATCAAGTCAGAACACTGTAAATGCTTCCTACCTCTTTAAATTTCATTAACTTGATGTGAATGAAAGATATTTGCAACATTCTTGCATGTAATGAAGTATTATTTGGTATATTTTCATTATCACCTGAATTGTCAGGATATTAGCGACAATAGAGGTGATAATCAACTCTGTCTAGTGAAATCAAGTCAGAACACTGTAAATGCTTCCTACCTCTTTAAATTTCATTAACTTGATGTGAATGAAAGATATTTGCAACATTCTTGCATGTAATGAAGTATTATTTGGTATATTTTCATTATCACCTGAATTGTCAGGATATTAGTGACAATAGAGGTGATAATGAACTCGGTCTAGTGAAATCAAGTCATAACACTGTAAATGCTTCCTACCTCTTTAAATTTCATTAACTTGATGTGAATGAAAGATATTTGCAACATTCTTGCATGTAATGAAGTATTATTTGGTATATTTTCATTATCACCTGAATTGTCAGGATATTAGCGACAATAGAGGTGATAATCAACTCTGTCTAGTGAAATCAAGTCAGAACACTGTAAATGCTTCCTACCTCTTTAAATTTCATTAACTTGATGTGAATGAAAGGTATTTGCAACATTCTTGTATTACAAAACAACAAACTTTTTTCAAATTTGAAAGAAAATCTAAATCTAGTGCAGTTAGAGGAACGGTGTACACACATTTTGTATACACCGTTCCTCTTACAAAACAACAAACTTTTTTCAAATTTGAAAGAAAATCTACCTCTAGTGCAGTTAGAAGAACGGTGTACACACATTTTGTATACACCGTTCCTCTTACTAAACGACAAAATATTTTCAAATTTGAAATAAAATCTAAATCTAGTGCAGTTAGAGGAACGGTGTACACACATTTTGTATGCATCGTTCCTCATACAGCACGACAAATTTTTTTCAAATTTGAAAGAAAATCTACCTCTAGTGCAGTTAGAAGAACGGTGTACACACATTTTGTATACACCGTTCCTCTTACAAAATAACAAACTATTTTCAAATTTGAAAGAAAATCTAAATCTAGTGCAGTTAGAGGAACGGTGTACACACATTTTGTATACACCGTTCCTCTTACAAAACAACAAACTATTTTCAAATTTGAAAGAAAATCTACCTCTAGTGCAGTTAGAGGAACGGTGTACACATATTTTGTTTTGCAGTTTGTCATTTTGTTTATAGTTTCAGTTTCAATTTCGATATGATCCCAAAAGCTGCCACACAACGACTCTTTGTGCTTACAATTCTGCTTACTTATTGCACTGATAGGGTCCATATTGTTAATAAGATCAGTGAATCATATCTGTTCAGCAACAGAGACGTAGGGCGTTAACACCTGAATTGTCAGCATATTACTAACAATACTGTTGCTATTGAATTTTACAGGTGCAAGTGAATAATAACACCTGATATTATCATTACTATTTCAAATTTCATCAATTAAATGCCAATGGATAGGATTTCAATCTTACTTGGATAAAATTCAAAATTTCTGTTATTTGTTCATTAGCACCTTAATTGTCAGTATATAAATGACAACATTGGTGCTATTGAACTTTTCTGATGCAAGTGAATAATAACACCAGATATTATCATTACTATTGCAAATTTCATCAATTTAATGCCAATGGATGGGATTTCAATCTTAGTTGGATAAAATTCAAAATTTCAGTTATTTTTTCATTAGCACCTGAATTGTCAGTATATTACTGTCAATACTGGTGCTATTGAACTTTTCTGATGCAAGTGAATACCAACACCAGGTATTATTATTACTATTGCAAATTTCATCAACTTAATACCAATGGATGGGATTTCAATCTTAGTTGGATAAAATTCACAATTTCAGTTATTTTTTCATTAGCACTTGAATTGTCAGCATATTACTGACAATACTGGTGCTATTGAACTTTTCTGATGCAAGTGAATAATAACACCAGATATTGAAACACTGATGAAGATTTGAATATCGAAACGTTTGATTTTAAACAGTTTTGTTTTTAATTATATAACAACAGATATTATTATTACTATTCCAAATTTCACTAATTTAATGCCAATGGATGGGATTTCAATCTTAGCTGGATAAAAATGAAAATTTAAGGTATTTTTCATTAGCACCTGAATTGTCAGTATATTACTGTCAATACTGGTGCTATTGAACTTTTCTGATGCAAGTGAATAATAACACCAGATATTGAAATTCCTTTTTCAAATTTCATCAATTTAATGCCAATGGATTGGATTTCAATCTTAGTTGGATGTAATTCAAAATTTCAGTTATTTTTTCATTAGCACTTGAATTGTCAGTATATTACTGTCAATACTGGTGCTATTGAACTTTTCTGATGCAAGTTAATAATAACACCAGATATTATCATTACTATTTCAAATTTCACTAATTTATTGCCAATGGATGAGATTTCAATCTTAGTTGGGTAAAAATCAAAATTTCAGGTGTTTTCTCATTATCACCTGAATTGTCAGCGTATTACTGACAATACTGGTGCTATTGAACTTTTCTGTTGCAAGTGAATAATAACACCAGATATTATCATTGCTATTCCAAATTTTATCAATTTAATGCAAACTGACGGGATTTCAATCTTAGGCTGATAAAATTAGAAATTTCAGTTATTGTTTCATTAGCACCTGAATTGTCACCATATTACTAACAATACTGGTGCTATTGAACTTTTCTGATTCAAGTGAATAATAACACCAGATATTATTATTACTATTTCAAATTTCACTAATTTATTGCCAATGGATGGGATTTCAATCTCAGTTGGACAAAAATCAAAATTTCAGGTATTTTTTCATTAGCACCTGAATTGTCAGCATATTACTGACAATACTGGTGCAATTGAACTTTTCTGTTGCAAGTGAATAATAACACCAGATATTGTTATTTCTATTTCAAATTTCATCAATTGAATGCAATGGATGGGATTTCAATCTTTGTTCGATAAAATTCAAAATGTCAGGTATATTTTCATTAGCACCTAAATTGTCAGCATATTACTGACAATACTGGTGCTATTGAACTTTTCTGATGCAAGTGAATAATAACACCAGATATTATTATTACCATTTCAAATTTCACTAATTTAATGCCAATGGATGGGATTTCGATCTTAGTTGGATAAAATTCAAAATTTCAGCTATTTTCTTCATTAGCACCTGAATTGTCAGTATATTACTGACAATACTTGTGCTATTGAACTTTTCTTATGCAAGTGAATAATAACACTTGACATCATTATTACTATTCCAAATTTCATGAGTTTAATGCCAATAGATGAGATTTCAATCTTAGTTGGATAAAATTCAAAATTTCAGTTACTTATTTCATTAGCACCTGAATTGTCAGTATATTACTGACAATACTGGTGCTATTGAACTTTTGTTATGCAAGTGAATAATAACAACAGATATTATTATTACTATTCCAAATTTCACTAATTTAATGCCAATGGATGGGATTTCAATCTTAGCAGGACAAAAATGAAAATTTAAGGTATTTTTTCATTAGCACCTGAATTGTCAGTATGTTACTGTCAATACTGGTGCTATTGAACTTTTCTGATGCATGTGAATAATAACACCAGATATTGTAATTTCTTTTTCAAATTTCATCAATTTAATGCCAATGGATTGGATTTCAATCTTAGTTGGATATAATTCAAAATGTCAGGTATATTTTCATTAGCACCTAAATTGTCAGCATATTACTGACAATACTGGTGCTATTGAACTTTTCTGATGCAAGTGCATAATAACACAAGATATTATTATTACCATTTCAAATTTCACTAATTTAATGCCAATGGATGGGATTTCGATCTTAGTTGGATAAAATTCAAAATTTCAGCTATTTTCTTCATTAGCACCTGAATTGTCAGTATATTACTGACAATACTTGTGCTATTGAACTTTTCTTATGCAAGTGAATAATAACACTAGACATCATTATTACTATTCCAAATTTCATGAGTTTAATGCCAATGGATGGGATTTCCATCTTAGTTGGATAAAATTCAAAATTTCAGTTATTTTTTCCATTAGCACCTGAATTGTCAGTATATTACTGACAATACTGGTGCTATTGAACTTTTCTTATGCAAGTGAATAATAACAACAGTTATTATTATTACTATTCCAAATTTCACTAATTTAATGCCCATGGATGGGATTTCAATCTTAGCTGGATAAAAATGAATATTTAAGGTATTTTTTCATTAGCACCTGAATTGTCAGTATATTACTGTCAATACTGGTGCTATTGAACTTTTCTGATGCAAGTGAATAATAACACTAGACATCATTATTATTATTCCAAATTTCATGAGTTTAATGCCAATAGATGAGATTTCAATCTTAGTTGGATAAAATTCAAAATGTCAGGTATATTTTCATTAGCACCTGAATTGTCAGCATATTACTGACAATACTGGTGCTATTGAACTTTTCTGTTGCAAGTGAATAATAACACCAGATATTATCATTGCTATTCCAAATTTTATCAATTTAATGCAAACTGATGGGACTTCAATCTTTGTTCGATAAAATTCAAAATGTCAAGTATATTTTCATTAGCACCTGAATTGTCAGCATATTACTGACAATACTGGTGCTATTGAACTTTTCTGTTGCAAGTGAATAATAACAACAGATATTATTGTTACTATTCCAAATTTCATGAGCTTAATGTCAATGGATGGGATTTCAATCTTAGTTGGATAAAAATGAATATTTAAGGTATTTTTTCATTAGCACCTGAATTGTCAGTATATTACTGACAATACTGGTGCTATTGAACTTTTCTTATGCAAGTGAATAATAACACTAGACATCATTATTACTATTCCAAATTTCATGAGCTTGTCAATGGATGGGATTTCAATCTTAGTTGGATAAAAATCAAAATTTCAGGTGTTTTTTCATTAGCACCTGAATTGTCAGTATATTACTGATAATACTGGTGCTATTGAACTTTTCTGATGCAAATGAATAATAACACCAGATATTGTTATTTCTATTTCAAATTTCATCAATTGAATGCAATTGGATGGGATTTCAATCTTAGTTGGTTAAAATTCAAAATTTCAGTTATTTTTTTCATTAGCACCTGAATTGTCAGTATATTACTGACATTTCTGGTGCTATTGAAGTTTTCTGATGCAAGTGAATAATAACACCAGATATTATTATTACTATTGCAAGTTTCACTAATTTATTGCCAATGGATGGGATTTCAATCTTAGTTGGATAAGAATCAAAATTTCAGGTACTTTTTCATTAGCACCTGAATTATCAGCGTATTACTGACAATACTGGTGCTATTGAACTTCTCTGTTGCAAATGAATAATAACACCAGATATTGTTATTTCTATTTTTCAAATTTCATCAACTGAATGCAAATGGATGGGATTTCAATCTTTGTTCGATAAAATTCAAAATGTCAGGTATATTTTCATTAGCACCTGAATTGTCAGCATATTATTGACAATACTGGTGCTATTGAACTTTTCTGATGCAAGTGAATAATGACACCAGATATTATTATTACTATTTCAAATTTCACTAATTTAATGCCAATGGATGGGATTTCAATCTTAGTTGGATAAAATTCAAAATTTCAGTTATTTTTTTCATTAGCACCTGAATTGTCAGTATATTACTGACAATACTGGTGCTATTGAACTTTTCTTATGCAAGTGAATAATAACACTAGACATCATTATTACTATGCCAAATTTCATGAGCTTAATGTCAATGGATGGGATTTCAATCTTAGTTGGATAGAAATCAAAATTTCATGTGTTTTTTTCATTAGCACCTGAATTGTCAGTATATTACTGATAATACTGGTGCTATTGAACTTTTCTGATGCAAATGAATAATAACACCAGATATTGTTATTTCTATTTCAAATTTCATCAATTCAATGCCAATGGATGGGATTTCAATCTTTGTTCGATAAAATTCAAAATGTCAGGTATATTTTCATTAGCACCTGAATTGTCAGCATATTATTGACAATACTGGTGCTATTGAACTTTTCTGATGCAAGTGAATAATGACACCAGATATTATTATTACTATTTCAAATTTCACTAATTTAATGCCAATGGATGGGATTTCAATCTTAGTTGGATAAAATTCAAAATTTCAGTTATTTTTTTCATTAGCACCTGAATTGTCAGTATATTACTGACAATACTGGTGCTATTGAACTTTTCTGTTGCAAGTGAATAATAACACCAGATATTGTTATTTCTATTTCAAATTTCATCAATTGAATGCAATGGATGGGATTTCAATCTTTGTTCAATAAAATTCAAAATGTCAGGTATATTTTCATTAGCACCTAAATTGTCAGCATATTACTGACAATACTGGTGCTATTGAAGTTTTCTGATGCAAGTGAATAATAACACCAGATATTATTAATACCATTTCAAATTTCACTAATTTAATGCCAATGGATGGGATTTCGATCTTAGTTGGATAAAATTCAAAATTTCAGCTATTTTCTTCATTAGCACCTGAATTGTCAGTATATTACTGACAATACTTGTGCTATTGAACTTTTCTTATGCAAGTGAATAATAACACTTGACATCATTATTACTATTCCAAATTATCATGAGTTTAATGCCAATAGATGAGATTTCAATCTTAGTTGGATAAAATTCAAAATTTCAGTTATTTATTTCATTAGCACCTGAATTGTCAGTATATTACTGACAATACTGGTGCTATTGAACTTTTGTTATGCAAGTGAATAATAACAACAGATATTATTATTACTATTCCAAATTTCACTAATTTAATGCCAATGGATGGGATTTCAATCTTAGCAGGACAAAAATGAAAATTTAAGGTATTTTTTCATTAGCACCTGAATTGTCAGTATGTTACCGTCAATACTGGTGCTATTGAACTTTTCTGTTGCAAGTGAATAATAACACCAGATATTATTATTACTATTCCAAATTTCATGAGCTTAATGTCAATGGATGGGATTTCAATCTTAGTTGGATAAAAATGAATATCTAAGGTATTTTTTCATTAGCACCTGAATTGTCAGTATATTACTGACAATACTGGTGCTATTGAACTTTTCTGATGCAAGTGAATAATAACACCAGATATTATTATTACCATTTCAAATTTCACTAATTCAATGCCAATGGATGGGATTTCGATCTTAGTTGGATAAAATTCAAAATTTCAGCTATTTTCTTCATTAGCACCTGAATTGTCAGTATATTACTGACAATACTTGTGCTATTGAACTTTTCTTATGCAAGTGAATAATAACACTTGACATCATTATTACTATTCCAAATTTCATCAATTGAATGCAATTGGATGGGATTTCAATCTTGGTTGGTTAAAATTCACAATTTCAGTTATTTTTTTCATTAGCACCTGAATTGTCAGTATATTACTGACATTTCTGGTGCTATTGAAGTTTTCTGATGCAAGTGAATAATAACACCAGATATTATTATTACTATTGCAAGTTTCACTAATTTATTGCCAATGGATGGGATTTCAATCTTAGTTGGATAAGAATCAAAATTTCAGGTACTTTTTCATTAGCACCTGAATTATCAGCGTATTACTGACAATACTGGTGCTATTGAACTTCTCTGTTGCAAATGAATAATAACACCAGATATTGTTATTTCTATTTTTCAAATTTCATCAACTGAATGCAAATGGATGGGATTTCAATCTTTGTTCGATAAAATTCAAAATGTCAGGTATATTTTCATTAGCACCTGAATTGTCAGCATATTATTGACAATACTGGTGCTATTGAACTTTTCTGATGCAAGTGAATAATGACACCAGATATTATTATTACTATTTCAAATTTCACTAATTTAATGCCAATGGATGGGATTTCAATCTTAGTTGGATAAAATTCAAAATTTCAGTTATTTTTTTCATTAGCACCTGAATTGTCAGTATATTACTGACAATACTGGTGCTATTGAACTTTTCTTATGCAAGTGAATAATAACACTAGACATCATTATTACTATTCCAAATTTCATGAGGTTAATGCCAATAGATGAGATTTCAATCTTAGTTGGATAAAATTCAAAATTTCAGTTATTTATTTCATTAGCACCTGAATTGTCAGTATATTACTGACAATACTGGTGCTATTGAACTTTTCTGTTGCAAGTGAATAATAAGACCAGATGTTATTATTACTATTTCAAATTTCATCAATTGAATGCCAATGGATGGGATTTCAATCTTAGTTGGATAAAATTAGAAACTTCAGTTATTTTTTCATTAGCACCTGAATTGTCAGTATATTACTGACATTTCTGGTGCTATTGAAGTTTTCTGATGCAAGTGAATAATAACACCAGATATTATTATTACTATTGCATGTTTCACTAATTTATTGCCAATGGATGGAATTTCAATCTTAGTTGGATAAGAATCAAAATTTCAGGTATTTTTTCATTAGCACCTGAATTATCAGCGTATTACTGACAATACTGGTGCTATTGAACTTCTCTGTTGCAAATGAATAATAACACCAGATATTGTTATTTCTATTTCAAATTTCATCAACTGAATGTCAATGGATGGGATTTCAATCTTAGTTGGATAAAAATCAAAATTTCAGGTGTTTTTTCATTAGCACCTGAATTGTCAGTATATTACTGATAATACTGGTGCTATAGAACTTTTCTGATGCAAATGAATAATAACACCAGATATTGTTATTTCTATTTCAAATTTCATCAATTGAATGCCAATGGATGGGATTTCAATCTTAGTTGGTTAAAATTCAAAATTTCAGTTTTTTTTTCATTAACACCTGAATTGTCAGTATATTACTGACAATATGGTGCTATTGAACTTCTCTGTTGCAAGTGAATAATAACACCTGATATTGTAAAATCTTTTTCAAATTTCATCAACTTAATGCCAATGGAATGGATTTCAATCTTAGTTGGATAAAATTCAAAATTTCAGGTATTTCTTAATTATGACCTGAATCGTCATCATATTAATGATAATACTGGTGCTTTTAAACTTTGCTGATGCAAGCAAATTATAACACCATATATCTTTGTTTGTATGAAAATTTCATCAATTGATTGCCAATGGATGGGTTTTCAATTTTAGTTAGATGAAATTACGAAATTTCTTGTACGTTTTCATTAGGACCTGAATTGTAGGCACATAAATGACAATTCTGTTGCTATTAAACATTTTTGATGCAAGCAAATAAGAACCCTACATTCTTGTTACTTTCTTAATGTTATCAATTATTGTTTATTAATTGGATTGGAAACTTAGTTGGATACAATTAAGAAAGGGATGGTATCTTTTCAATAGCATTTATACATAATCTTAATTTTAGGTTTCTTTATGCTTGTTGTGTTGTTTTGTTTGTTATGCTTAGCTCTTCGTTATGGACACACGCTGCTTTGTATGGATCTGGTTCTGCCCATTCTCTTTTTGATCTCTCTATTTCTTGTGTTTTTTTGATAGACATCTTTTTTAACTCTGCACTTTCTTCCATCCTTGTCACCCTTTGTAATTACCCGCTACTCGACACATTTTTATTACTATTGTAATAGGTAGGACCAGCTTAGGCTATTGTTTTGTATTCTTTGAATTTCGATATCTATATTTATTCTTAACCTCATTTTGAATAGTCATTGCTGTTGGAGGCTTATGCTGAAACGAACAAATGTGTTTTTTTTCTGATTTGCTATATATATATATATATATATATATACAGGGTGTCTCAAAAAAATTGTTCGACGTTTGATTAAATACTAAAAAATGACGATACGCTGAATGGACCTTTGGTCAAGTCACCCTTGTCCTGAGATTTTAAATTAATTTTTGACACAAGAATCTAGCAAATCCGATAAAAATTCACGGGGTTACAAGCTTTTGAAGTTCAAGTTTGTGCGGAAGCTGAAACCAGAGGCCTCGAAATGGCATTTTTGGTAAAAGTCCCATAGGCCGTCGTTTCTGTTATTTCTCAATTGTTTCAGGGCGAACAAAGTGGGACTCAAACAGGTGTTCGATAACCTAACTGTCAAGCATATGGATGCTTTGAGGAAACAGATTCAGTCTCTCGCCGATTTTGTTTTGAGTCACTGTTTTTGGACCTATGCAATGTTAAAGAATTTTGAGGATGATCGCAAGAAATGATTTACTTTAGAAGTCGTATTTGGTTTGCTCTGATATCAACAAGAGGTATGACATTGTATAAGCTTCTCTTTCCTCCTTCTTCGAGCTTTTTGCAATACAAGTAATCTAGGGGGTCTTTGGCTTCAGCTATCGCATATTTTTGATCTTCGAGAGCTCGTAACTCAGTCAATTTTCAACCGATTTGCACGATTTTAGTCTCTAAAATTATTTCATAATCTCAGGAACAGGGTTATCTTTCCATGAGCCTGTTTATCTTGTCCTTATTTTTCAATATTTAATCAAACGTCGAACAATTTTTTTGAGACACCCTGTATATTTAAATATATTCTGATAAGCTCATTCTTACCCTGGGTACCATTGGTAACAGACTCTCTCTAAAAGGAAATCGAGACCTCAGTGTTCTGTAAGAGAGAGTCTTGTACCCAGTCATGTGCCTTCTGACTAAGGTGATACAGGAAACAATTGAAAATAAATTAAAAATCCAGGATGCCTTTCACTACCCTAGGTACCAGACTCTTCCACGTGCCCGTCTCATGGTTTGCGTTTGCTGTCGCCATTTTCATGGGCCATGAAAATAGCTAAAAAGGCCAACCATGACCATGAGACGACACACGTGCAAATGCTGGATTAAATAGACCCTTAACGAGTTTCTTTTTCTGCGATCGAAGAGTTGAGATTCTTATAAGCCGTTCCTGATAAAGAATACGCCATGACGAAAGATCTATTTCTGAAAGCATTCCGCGCCACCCATGTTTTTACAGTAAGTATTAATCATAACTGTAACTAACTGTTATTACTGTGCGTTGCACTGTGATGTTTTTAGGAGATTGTGGGCTTTCTTGAATTTGTCACCTTCATCTGCAAATGACCGCGAAGAACGACAATGGAATAGTTTTGCAAATGAATTTTGCGCTATCAGAAATCTCAGTTGAAATCAGTTGAAATCTTATTTATTCCCCCACAAATAACGAAGCTGCATGCACTCCAAGTTTGACAACGAATTGCTCTGTCATTCTGATTACGTCATTCTATTTTTAGAAGGTATTTCCCAGAAATAAAGAGCATAAAAGCGAGGCTACAGTGAAGCGAGGTTAGACAGAAAGCGACGAAGCTTGGAACAAACGAGGAAGAGCTTTACATCTCTGCAAAACATACTCAAAAACATCGTACAAAATCGAAATAAAAACAGGTATAATTTACAGAGTAGCTATTCATTGTGCTTATAAGGGGTATGAGTTTGTAATGGACGAAATTATTAGGAATTGCTGTGAAATTAGGAGACGGCTTGACTGTTTAAGAATTTTGATTAGGAGCTCGTTACTTTAAGGCCGGCCAAGAAGGCCTAGTTCTGTAGTTAGTGTGGTTCGTGACGTTTCGGCCTGAAAAAACCCGGAGTCTTGAAAAGCCTACCTCAAAGTCGGGTATTCATCGTTCATAAATATTTCTCGAATTTAGTTTATTATCACTGACTTTGGATTTGAAGAGATAGTTTAAAGAAGATGATCCACATCAGCACTTCAGTGCTGCCATTTTTCTGACCTGCATATCAAATAAAAAATAAAAAAAAAATGATAAAAACGCTCAGGATAGGTATTTGAAGGCCACCACCGCACCGACCCGCCATCTTGTTGCATCGTATTTCGCAAATTTATTTAGCAACTGAACTCAAAACATAGCAATAATTGTAATTCATAATAGAAGAGAAATAGTTTCGCGTGAAGTTTGTGATGAATGACCAAGTAAGATTAACAAGCTTATGTTTGGTGTATGTGGTTTGTGACATGATTGCTTTCATGCAAAGTTATTTTATAGACCAAAGGAATGGAAGTGTTACAGAAAAGCAAGAACATTGTAAACAGGAGGTTGATCTGTTACACTTCTGTTAGGGGCCCAAAGATGATGAATCAGTGCAATTTAAGCATGGTCCCAATTGTGTGGGGTTGCAATTTCCTAAAGAATTGGATGGGATTTTGACATAATTTTTTAGTCTAAAGGTATACCCAACTTATTCTATGTCATTTTTCTTTGAAAATTTTTGCAAACTGTTGGGATCTGGACATGTTCCCCAGTCCTCTCCATGGCACCACCACTGGTCTTACCCTGGCCCCTTTTGGAGGGGCCATCATGAAAACAAGGTCACACTGACCTTTTAATGCTATCCCTGCCATTTTACCCAGGCATGTTTATAGATGAGATGTTTTTAACTCTTGTTTTTACTTAATAGAACTCACCTGTAGACTTATTTATTTTGATAAACTTATTTTTATCTTAATATTAATTTTTGGCTAAATTATACATATACTGTAAAAGCTCTATTAAGCCCCCCTCTCTATTAAGCCCCCCTTTCTAATAAGCCCCTCCTCTCTGAGTCAAAATTTGAAATAAGCCCCCCTTCTCTATTAAGCCCCCCCCCACTTATACAAAATTCTAGAATTTACAAATTTTTCCGTTTATTTAGCTATACAACCTTACATGTTAATTTTAGTATGATATGGGATAAAAACTGAGTCGAATCTGTGTATTTGAGTCGGAAAATTGTGTGTTGAATCCGCAAAATATGGAATAAAGGAACTGAAAAGCTACCAAATATATCCTTTTCGCTTGATTTTGTGAATAAGCCCCCCCTCTCTATTAAGCCCCCCCTCTGGAAGGTCCAAAATTAAATAAGCCCCCTGGGGGCTTAATAGAGCTTTTACGGTATACATACATACATGCATATTTGTCTTGAACTAAGTTACACTCCATATTGTGTTATTTGTGTTAATTGTGAGTTTGTGTTATTTGTTTGTGTTATTTGTGTTATTTGTGAATTGTGTTATTTGTGAGTTGTAACTTTATTCCTTTCTTTTGTAGAGTCTTGGAGAGTATTGCTAAAAGATGGCAGGCAGACAAGAAAGTAATGAGAGCAATGATTTTGAAGTTGTCCCTCGATCAAGAGGTGAAGGAGAATATCTGTCAATAGGCTCAGCTACAAGTGGTGATGGAAATCCATTTGAAAGAAGATCTGATATCAGTGAGGTGATTGAATTACTTTCTGGTCTACATTAAAATCAAAACTTTCAGGCAATCAAACTTTTGGAATATTTTTGTTGGCAGTCTCATTGTCTTCAATTCTGTAGAAACAGAAGAAAGCACAAATTTCACCCATGCCACTGTTAAAAATGCTATGCTGTCATCTGCCAGCTTCCAAAAAATGATTTTCCATGTTGTAGTTGTCAGTAACAATGTTCTTGAGTCAATGGAGATACTGTACTTGTTCATTTCATCTGCAATCTTGAAAAATGCTTTCAGGGGGGCCCTTATTTCTTTGTTGAACAAATACTCTACTGTACAGTATATGGTTACTTAGAGTTGCATAAAAATAAGAAACGCTGAATGCTCTAGAAATTTTAAGAAACTTTCAGTGCTGGTCCAAATTATTACTAGTTTCTTATGAAGAAATGTACTGTACTCCTCCTTTGAAGGCTTTTGGTACCTGGTTATATACAGTGCTTGGTCATTTCAGGATTCTTCATTTCACAGTATTCTGTCATAAGAATGTAGAAAATCTGTATTTTTGAGCAAACATCTTTCATTTCTTAAAGCCTGTTAGAAAATCTTCAGTTTTGGGAGCTCTTATGGAATTGCTTGAAACTACATTATACGCGAAACTCTGCCAATGTAACACTTTTATCTATTGTTGATTTTAGACCAAACAAGTTTTGGAGAACTTGAAGAAAACATTGAGTTTTAAAGATGAGACTGACATTGATCAACTGCACGAGAAACTAAAGTCAAGAGAAGCCCTAGGTGAGAGGTAGACTACATTACATGAGTCCCTCTAACTTACGCTCATTGTTGTTGTTGTTGTTATCGCTTCAGTTGAGGGACTTAAATGTCCTTACGCTTCAAAATACAGGGATTAATTAGGCCAAGTCTGCCGTGTTCACAGCGCGACCAATCAGATCGCTACTTTCTTGATATTGTCAACCCACGTGCCTATTTGTAGCGTTTGATTTGTTATTAGTTCAAAGTTCGACTTCTTGAACTTTGTTCACTTCTTCTGGTTCAGGTGGAAGGGTTCAAGCCCAGACCAATAACCCTAAAAAGTGGTATCAGGAATGGGTACTATGTTTGGATTATATGCCTGCAACCAAAATCTGGTCAAATGCCCTCCCCTCCCCCAGGGACAATTGGGTTTTTGACTTGATTGGGACTTGACTATTTCTGTGATCCCTGCCGTTGTAACTAAAAGTCAAAACTCAGATTGGCAAGTAAATTTTCTCCTAGATGCTGGTATTGGTGGTGAAATCACAAACTTGGAAGACATTGCAAATAATGAAAAATTTGGGTCAGCAGATTTGAGGGAGGCTGCCAAGAAGGCCAGAGGTATGTATTCAGGGACGTAGAAAGCATCTCAAACTTGGGGGCACAACACTTTAAGGGCACTTTTTCCATAAGAAAAAGGGGGCATTTCTAAATTTGAATAGGGCACTTCTTTGTTTATTGCAAAATCTTGGGGGGCATGTGCCCCCAGTACCCCCTCACTCCTTAATGTATTTATTTTTAGCTTTGAAGTCATTTGACAAAGTAAATGCTGCCTAGCAGATGAGTTCAAGAGGCATAAAATCAAACACCATTGGTCAGCACTCTAACAACAGGTTCTCAAAGGAATTTGATTGAATCTGGAGAAGTGACTTTCTGTGTGAGTGCAATCGAGAAAGAAGAAATTTTCTTCTGAGCTACTGTATACTCTATAAGCTAAGCAACACCACAAATCTGGCCTGAGAGCCATTATTTTGAGAAGTCTACAATTGACATTTTGCTTTTCTTTCTGAAATATATCTTGACCAAAATGCAGCTTTTTTACTAGGTGTTGTGACGCAGTGGTGTAATCGTCTGACTTTGCTGCCAGAACAGTCATAGGTGGAGTGGGTTTAATACCCAGTAGGATCCCCCACTGCTTGAGTGTCATGACAAGGGACTGCGGACTCGATTACTGTAGGTTTGCTCTATTTCTGTGATATTTTCGCCAGTGCTTGGCGCTGAGTAAGTTCACTTCAGCCAGGCTGCCCTTAGTAAAGCAAAGCATCAATTTTAAAGCAAAATACAAAATACAAATACTGAAACATTGCTTCACCTAGGTGGAAGGAAGACCAGCCAAGTTTGAAATTAAAAGTTTCCCTATGTTTCTGTTGTTTCCCCATTGAAATTTTTGCTTCCCTGTTATAGATTATACAAGCTTCATCATACGGTTATACTTGACAATTTCCTTTCCCAATCAGCATATTTTTAATCCCTGTTGAAAATATAAAATTTCATATTTTCCCTCTGTATTTTTAGTGTCCGATGGGGTCATGGGGGTGCACAGTAATCATGACTGCAAGAGTATTAAACCTAGTTCCGTATATATCCCAAATTTGAAACCTGAAAATTAAACCAATGTGGACATTGGCAGTTTTAGCCCCCGCTCCTCATCCTAGGGAGCCATTTGAATTTTTACACTAAGGGGGTACCATCGATTGCTTTAAGGATTCACCCAAAAGCATCATCGGAAATTTACTGGCCTTAATGTATCAGCTAAGAATTTGTCATTTGACCGAAATAAAGAATCTTGTAACTGAGCACTTATTTCCCTAGCCGTCAATCAATTTAGTATTTTCCTTTCTTGCAACCTTGTCTGGAGACAGAATGTTACTCATAACCTGAGCCAAATTTTGAATTGGTTAAACCCACAATTATCGAAAACCTGATAAAAAAGAAAAATTTTTTGAAATCATGTAAGCAAAAGTATGAGATCACAAAAAATTCTTACCCAAAATTATCGGATGGATGGTCCCTTACAGGTCCTTGCAGGCATAATAAACTAAAGTGCAGTAGTCAGATGGCAAAAATTTTAAGAACCTTTAAATATCTGAGAAATATAAAAAGAAACTTTTAAAGATTAAATGCAAGGATATCATAGCAAATATTAGTTGAACATTTTTTCTTTGATAATATTTACTGATCATTCATGTTTTTAGATAAGAGTCCGTCTATTTCATCGTTAAAATGACTTTATTCAAACACCAACGAACGGAATGATGGACGACTACAAACAAGATTTAAATGGCAACAACAACAGATAGGACCGGGCTAGTCCCAGTCCTTATGTGAGTCTCCTACGCAGTTCTCTAGTTTTGAACATGACAAAACAACAGCAGTGTTAGAGATTCATGAATTCACAAAATAAGAAACAAATTATGAAACTTTTCCTACAGAAATAGAAATATTTTCATGTTAAATTAAGAAAGTTCTAGTATTATGGCCTGATCCAAGCTTCTTATGAAAAAGAACGTCAACACATATTTTTTCATAAGAAACTGCTTATTTATTCTCTCAGATAGCCAAGAAATTTCCATTACTGGGAGAATATAACTTTAGAAACTGTTCTCATCGACAAGGGAGTTAGGCAACAAATTACTCAGCAGGTACTGGAGTACTATCTAAACACTGGATTAGCATTGTTTAGAACTGTTCAGGAAGGAACAAGACGTAAACACAAAGACCGAGACAAAGACTGTCATGAAAACGTTTAAGAAACTAAAATACGTGTATATATAGATCGTTCAAGTTACCCCCTGGGCGGCAAATAGTGTTTAGTTTTTAGGGCTTTCAGTGGGCTTTCTGAGAATGATAATAGCCGTAGTGTCAGATTGTATTAGCTTTCCATCTGCCATTATCTTTTCTAGCTTTATTTTATCATGAAATTTGTGGTATGTTTCTTTGCATCCAAACTTCCCATACAGCGTTGCATCAAGTAATGTGAGATATTCATCGACTGAGGAAAATTCAGTGACATGATTCAAGTCTTCCACTTGTATAACTTGAAAGCCACAGCGCTGCGCCAAGTTAACCATCTTCTGCAAAGGAATCACACTCAATGCATCATGAAATTTTGCTTTGAGATCATCATTTAGAAATGAAACTATCTTTGCCATATTTTCTGGAACAGACATGGCAAACTGATGTGCTGCTATGGCACCAGGTTTCATCGCCATAAATTGTCTCTCTGTGGTGAGTTCCAACTCTTTATCGGACATCCAGTGCAGAACGTTGCTGCTGAAAACAACATCATAAACATTCGTCGTGTTTTTAAGAGCCTCTGAGCCTCCTGCATGAACATACGACAAATTTGGGATATTTGAGAATTTTTCCTTCGCAACTTTGACTCTATTTTCTTCTGGATCACAGCCTGTTATTCTCCCATTCTTCAACATATTTGTTGCTAAATAGGCCGAATACTCGCCTGTTCCGCATCCAATTTCGAAAACATTGTCACTTGGCTGTACGACGATGTGGTCGATTAACTTTTGGCACATGCTGAATTGCAATTTGCTATGTTGCAAATACTCTTTGGCTGATTCTTTTTCTTGAAACATTCTTGGTTTCACATTCAACGTGAGCAACGTGCTGACCGGCTTCGATGTAGCTAACTGTGGTGTTTCTCTTGGCAAAAGGCAAAGGTCAAAGGTGAGCTGAGTATCGCGCCGCATATTGCCACACTTCAGTGGTTCCTGTGTGTATGTCGTAGAATGGCAGGGGGTTCGAATGTTCTACAGGCGTTTTAGTACATTGTTAGTACCCAGAAACCCCCGTCTAAGTGCCAGGTGAAAAGATGAAGTAAAGTCTGGGATCAGCACCAGGTCACCAGACAACATGTTTCTTGCTTCAGCTGCAAATTGGGAATCCCCGGGAAACTTCCAGAAGAAAGAATTTGTGCAGAGACTGTCTGATGATGTTGCTTGTGACTCGCTTGACTGTTGAAAGTTATTTGTGGTCAGATCAGAGAGACTATTTCACATTTCAAATTTCTGAGAGTTTTATGTAACGTCTGCTATTGTGTACATCGTTTGAACATAGTTGGTTTAAGAAAAGCAATGCAACCTGTTCGTAGAATCTTGATTGCACCACCATATTATTACTTGGGCTTGGCTTCCACGTATCTTTTGAAGCTCTCTCGTCACTTCTTACAGGGGCGTATCTCGTTCTGAAACCTGGATTTATCAGCAACGGTGAGTTGCCATGCCCTTTAGACCAGGGCCTTTTTTAACATTAAAACTGGGGGGGCAATTGCCCCTCCATCCCTAGAGTTTGCCCCCCCAGTCTCTAAAGTTTTGACCCCAGAAAATTATCCCTTATTTTAACTAAGTTATTTTCAAAACATAAGTTAACTCCGCCATCACTGCGTTGGATTTCAAGGCAGGATGCGAAAGCCACGTGTAAATGAATGGAGTAGGATAACAGTACTTGTTTACTAATTTCATGGAAGAAATTTATCGAGGCAGCTCATTGTTCAATGCGCAGCCCAATAACTTTGACAATCAAAATGTTATTATGTACAAGGCTAGCGGCTCTCCAGTGAGATCTGGAATAGCTGGTCGCATACCGATAATCAAAGATCAACTCAAAAGTTACAAAATATATTAGAAACTACGTGGAAATACGAATGAACGAATGAATTTCAAATGAGAATAAACTTCATTTTATTCATTGCAAGTAGCTTTGAAGGGCGTGGCCACAAAAATATTCAGCAAGTAGCCCCTACTCTCCCATACTTTCTGGCTTCGTTTCTATCAAATCAGACAAACCGCTCCCTTTTCTATGATTTGCCTCCCCACTTAAAATCCGTTAAAAAAGGCTCTGCTTTAGACTCTCGGATAATGTTGCGTTTTAGCTAAATTTGTTGCGAATATTTATAAGATCGTTTGGTTACATGATAAAAGTGCTTCATTTGTCTCACCACTCTTGAGAAACCAATTCTATTGCATTTTTGTGCAAAAGAGCCATCATTTGGAAAGTGGGGGTCCCAACCCTACTCCCCCTTGGTTCCTTTACTGTTTAGGCAAGATCCTTTTCTTTAAGTTTCCGAAAAAAGTCAGGATGTACTGTTTATCATTATAGAAATATTTACCTTGCTAAGCATTGATGGGAGTGTATGATTACAAAATTCAACATTTTGAAATTAAAGTGAATAAGGAGATTTTCAAATCGGACGTACAGTTCTTGAATAAAAATTCGCCAAACTTCAAAATGATCTAATTTTTTTGCAGTCAATGAGTAACGTCTTTTTAGTCATGTTTTTGTTTATGGTTTCTTCATGACAATGATAAACAATGGATTTGTTTGCTTGATCTTTCCATCTTCTGTTGTTTCAAGTTTTATCTTCTCTTGGAACTTGTAAAATGTTTCTTTAAACCTAAATTTGCCATACAGCGAGGCGTCCAGCCATGTTAGATACTCGTCTACTGAACCAAGTTCAGATGCCTTCCACAAATCCTCTTTGTGTATCACCTCAAACCCGTGCTTTTGCACTAACTCGACCAGCCTCTGCGAAGGAATTGGCCTCAGCATATCATGGAACTGATCCTGAAGCTTCTGGTCCAGAAATGAAGCCAGTTTTGCCATGTTTTCTGGCACAGACGTGACAATCAGGTGAGCTGAAACTGCTCCATTTTTCATGGCCAAGAATGAACGCTGTAGTGTCTTTTCTAGTTCCTCGTCAGACATCCAGTGAAGAACCCCATTGCTGTAAATCACATCAAAGACATTGTTCTTATTTTCAAGGGCCTCTGAACCTCCAGCTTGGACATATGACAAATTTGCAATATCCGAAAATTTCTCCTTCGCAACTTTGATTCTGTTTTCATCAGGATCGCAGCCTGTTATTCTCCCATTCTGCAGTACATCAGTTGCAAGATAGGCCGCAAATGCACCGGTTCCACATCCAATTTCGAAAACATGATCAGTTGGCTTTACCGTAATTCGCTCAATCAAACTTTGGCATAGTCCATACTGAACTTTTTTGCTATGCTGTAAGTATTCTTCAGCTGATTTCTCGTCGTTATCCATCGTAAATTTCCTCATTCAGTCGTAAATTTGAATCTTGACTACCTGTTTCTAGACCACCTGTTTCTTGTGGTGTTCTGCTGCAACAAGCTCAGGTCTTGTGTAATGTTACCGATGTTGACCGTGTTGACCTTCCATTCCCTGGAAGCAAATTTCCTTCTTCCGGGATGTTGTTGCTGTCCTGATTGTTGTCGTGGTTGCTGTTGTGACAGCCCATTATATTGAAGATTTCTGATTTGTTTTGAGATTATCGGTCGGGATTTTATCTTCATTCAAATTCTTTTTAGCTTCAACCAAGATAGCAAGAGCGTTGTTGAAAGCTTAAGTTGATTTATCTGGCTTACAGTCTAAACTGATTGCACGGGGGTTTAAAAAGATGTGCCTTTCTTGAATGATTCTAGTTTCGAGTATCTACTTCCCACCTTGCCACATATGGAAGGATGGAAGCCCTCCCAGGGGTTTTAAGGAGCAAGGGAGGACCCTAAGAATTGTTAGGCTTGCAACAAGGAAAAAATAGTAAAAATTGTCTGGAACAAGTGGACAGTTTTGGGAAAATCGAAGTTAGGGAACAAATTAATGAAAATCACTTGGAGGGAACGGGGAAGAAACAGAATAAGAAAAAAAATCCAAATTTTTATGTTTTTCTGTTAAAATGCTCGGGGGGGGGGGTATCTTAGTACTGTTCGTGGTACGGGGACGTGCCATTTCTTAGGGGTACTTTCTTCAAACCATTACGGAATTATGGGTATCATTTTCACAATTTTTTGACATTTCACGGAATTATGGGTGTCCTTTTCAGGGGATTTTTCACAACTTCCGGAATTATGGCCCAGATACCTATTCAATTTGTGGAATTATGGCCCTAAAATCCACCAGAATTCACAGAATTATGGGTACCGAATTTTTGGGCAAAATGGCACGTCCCCGTCACATAAAAGGCCGAGTTACCCCCCGAGTTAAAATGTATGCACTCCTTATACAGGATGCCCCCAAAAATTGTAACTTTTTGTGTGGGCGCTGTGGAGGAGCTATAGCTTCAATTATTCCGTCATTTACGCAGTTGCATAGGTTAGGCTTAACAGCTTTGAGTTTGATACCTTGTTTTACTCAAACTGACAAGTGGTTGTTGATTTGTGGCTCACGAAGGGCAAAATACGTGGTCGCTTCAAAACAACAATTCTGATGTTCTGCAGCAATGTCAACTCTTGTGATTTTGGAAAGTAAGGATTCTAGCATCGCGGTCAGATTTTCTCTGCATTTTCAAAAGGATTAAGAAAATTTGGAGAAGTTTCCCAAGCTATTGGCCGGGGGGAGGTACATGACTTGTGGATGGACGGGGGTCTGCCGCCCGATTTTCAGAAAGGTACCTTCTTCTATTGCAAGTGTCACGACGAACAGTTTCATTTTTATTAACTCTCAGGATGCTCAGGATGACATGATAAAAAGACGACAAATCCAGTAGAAAAATTGACAATCCAGTGATTACGACATATCCAAGTTAGTGACAATCCAGTAGTTACATTATTAAATAAATTAAGACATGATCAATTATTTAGAACGTTTCGGCACTCAAACTCGTGCCATCCTCAGCTTCTTCTTTCTCCAAGAACTTGCCTTCGCATCCACTTTTATGATGAATCTTTGCGGAAAAATACTATTTTTACCAATTTTTTGCGAATTCAGTCATGTGCCATGTTTAAGGAAAATCTGCCGAAAAAGGACCCTTGTTAGAGAATTTCGGGCCCAAAATCTCACCCATATGGGCGGTGCATTTTACTTTCAACGTGCTATGTACCTGCCCGGGTATATTGGCTTTATGCAAATTTCTTTACGTTTGATAGTCAGGTTTGACGGGCCCCCTGAAAATCAGCCACTAGAGTTAAGGGTCTCTCTCCTCTCTCCTTAATAAATTGAAATATATCCAGGCCTCCAAACGTGTTGAATAAGTTGGTAATGAAAACCTGTACGTAAATTTTCCTCTCTTCTCCTTAAATTTTTTCTTTTTCGTTTATTTGTAAAATCGTTTTTGTATTCGCTAAATAGCATCTTGTGTCGTATAATTTGTTTTATTTTAGGTCTTCTGTGTTCTATGTTAACTTCCAGGGTTAGTCATGATATTTTTGCTCCTTCTGGTATCGTCCTTGTTGTGTGGTATGGTGCTTCGTAGTCAGTGTCTCAGGTAATTCGTCATAGTAAACTTTGATACTGAATATATTTGTATAAATATATAAAAATCAAATATGAAATATAAAAATATGAATAGTATGGTTGACATTAATTAGTATGGTTGAGTAGTATGTTTGTCTTGTAAGTGCACAACATTAGTGGCCATTACATTAACATAGCATCGGCCAGAAGGAATTTAGAAATTGTTTCTCTCCGCAGACCACATTGCAAGAGTGAGATCATTGGCAGATGAAAAGAAGACAACTGTCAAACGTGCATTGGACATCCTTGAGCTGGCACTTCCAGTGTTCCTTCGCGCTTGTGAATTGTCACAGGAGCAGCCAAAACTCTCTGAGGAATTCAATGAATTGCAAGAATTATATCAAAGAACGATGCAGGAGATGTTGCAACACCAAAGAGAATTTCAAATGGAAGAAAGACAGGCAAAGTTAGCTGATGGGAAAGTGTTACTTGGTAAGCTTATCCTTGAGATCTTATTCAATTTGACCATGAGCGATAGGACACTCAGTGTGTAGCAGTTTGAAATTTATATCAGTAGCGAAGCACCTTATCTTATTGTTTTTTGTATTTTGAAATTATTTTTACTTGGTATACAGCTACCTTTCACTGTTTCATAATTTTGAAATTTCCAGTAGTGAGAATAATCAGTTATTCACCACTAGATATTTCAAAATTATGAAATAGTGAAGATGGCTGTATGCCAATCAAAAATAAGTTTAAAATACAAAAAAACAATACGTTAAGGTGGTTCGCTACTGATATAAATTTCAAACTGCTACTCACTTGGTGTCCTGTCACCTATGATTTGACTTGAGACAGAGAAAGCATGGGTTGTTCGACACTTTCATTGCCACAGCTTTGTTCTTTTACGGAGAAAAGAATTATTTACCACTACGGAGGAGCTAGAGTAATCACGAGTCTTACTTCGAAACGTCCTCCACAGAAAATAAATTTTCCTCCGCAGTTGCATATATGCTGAAAAATGACTGCGGTGTCCAACTACTCTCGAAGGAAGATGACGTAATAGACAAATTATCCATCTACAACAGGGCCTGGGAAAAGCAACATTTTTGTACACTTTTAGACGAGAGCTTCAGTTTGATTGAATAACTGAATAATTGGGTCTATCTCTGTATGCCAAAAATTATTTTTATGGGCCCTTTTATGCCAAAAATGATTTGTTGGTCCACTTCTACGCCAAAAATCTTTTTTTGGATCCCAGCGTAGGCCCCCTGTCTTAATTCTAACAGCTTCCTGGGGCTGTTAATCGGTCACGCTATTAAAAACTTATGCTAGTTTCCTTTGGTTCTTCCTCCTTGTAGAACGATCCATATCAACTGCAACAGAAGAGAGAGAAAAGATTTCAGCAGAAATGGTGAAGGAGAATGAAAATAGACAGTTAGCTCAATTTACGCAAGCAGAAAATGATGTCGAGTTGATTATTGGTGCTGAAATGCAAGAATTGGATGCATCCCTTGTCAGCTGCCGTTCTGATATCTCAAACATAGGTTTGTTTAACCCTTTAGTGAAGGTGTTGTGGCGCAGTGGTGTAATCTTCTGACTTTGAAGCCAGAACAATCAGGTGGAGTGGGTTCGATACCTGGTAGGACCCCACCACTTGAGCGTCATCACAAGGGGGTCGCGGATTCGATTAGCGCTTAGCTACTTCTGCGATCCCATACCCTGGGTACCAGAGCCTCAAAATTTAAATGAAAGGAAATTGGTAAGAGGAAAAAGAGAGAAGGAAGAAAGTTACTTTCTTTCATTCCTTATTTTTTTCTTTTTATTATTTTTTGGCTCTGGTACCCAGGGTAGCGATCCCAGCGCTTGGCGCTAAAAACCGCAACTTCACCTTCACCTATAGTGGTTGCGCTATCTGATACGTCCTATTTTGGTTAGGGGGGGGGCATAAAAAACCCCCCTATCTAACTTTTGACTGGTAAAAGTTAGAGCTACCAAATTTGGTGTGGTTATAGCCTCTGGCATGTACTTTCCGAAAATGTAAAAATTAATGTAGAATTAGCCATCATTTTTGCTCACATCAGCATTTTCCTTTGTGTGCTGAAGAAAAGAGGCAAAATTGGTCAAAATGAAGAAAATTGCAATAAAATTAGGAGCACAATTTCCATCCAGACATGGAAATTATGATAGAAGACATCCAATAGCACTACACTACGAAAGAAATTTGCAAAATATTGAAATTTAGTTACTTTTTTCGCGATAAATGAGATTTGAGAATTTGCGATTTTTCTAGGGTCTGTCCCGAATAATTGTTTCCCTCCCCCTCATTTGTTAAAATATTTCTATGAAACTTTCTGAGAAGTTGCAAAATAGGTAGTTGCAAAAAGTGAAGAAGTTTCATGTTTCATGGGATTTCTCCTAACAGAGTTATTTAAAAAATCTACTGGGGGGGGGGCAAATTTACCGCCCAACCAAAATAGGGTTAATTGATTTTTAACATTTCTTAGTAGATGTTTAAAGAGGCAACGTCACCAAGTCAAGCGTCCTTTGCAGTCACGCTGCAACTTTAAACTATCTGAAAATCACACTTTTGAAAAACGAAAAGTCTCCTTCCCAATATGACAAAAGGCCCTGCGGACGAGGTTTGTTATTTACCCTCGAGTACCGAATAATCGTCCCTCCCCCCGCTTGTTAATTTTTGAATGATTTTCCAACTCCCCCCCCCCGCTTTTATTTCAACCCCCTTTTATTGATTTTTGGAAGGGTAAAATGATAAAAATGTAATTTCTGAATAAATGCAAGAAAGATGTCTCAAGAAGTGCATTCAACAGAACCAGAGTTAGTAGGTAAATGTATCAGTAACATGACTGTTCACATAAATATATAAAAGATATGTGTGCAACTAAGAAAACGACAATTTTCAATTTCTCCCTGATTGTTCCAACCCCCCCCCCCCCCCCGATTATTGTGTTACCGAACCTTTTCCAGCCCCCCGATTATTCTCACCCCCCCGTTTATTCAGTACTCGAGAGGACACACGTGGATGAAACTATAAATTGCAAGGAATGGAAAGTGAAAATTAGTTAAGTCATTTATCGTGACTTTTAACCCCTGACATCACTGCAGTTTCATTATTTCCTACACATATGAAATTTCTTCTTTCAGGCAAAGCTATGTTTGACCAAGTAGAAAGACAAAACAAGGCAACGAAGAATTTTGAAACGCGTTTGAAAAACATTGATATCAAGTTGGAGGTAAATAATGGTCGCCAAGCTGATCTGATGCGACAACTTGAAGATTTGAAAAAAGAAGAAGATAGACTCAAAGATAACCGAGAGTTTGAGAAACAAGTACAGCAACGAGCGGCAGAGGTGAATGTTTTTGTAAAATTCCAAATACCGTAAATGTTTATTAAGGCCCCTTCTCTAATAAGCCCCTCCCCTCTGAACTGAAATTTTGAATAAAGAAGGTAGCTACCCGGAAGACGGGCTTGCTTGTTGATATCATATTTGAGGAAGGTTTAGAAAGTTTATAACGGACTTGGAAACTTCGGTTATTTTGACAACATCAATTGAGGATAGATTGTTTAGTTATGAGAAGTTGAAATATTTCGCTATTTAGACTTTATAAAAATGAACGATGTTTAACTGTTTAACTTCAAAATTAGAGGAATGTTTGACCTCTTTCTGGACTCTGAAATGGAGACTTGGTTATGCAGTGAAGCTTTATTCATAACTGTTTTTACTTTCAGCTTGATGCCAATGTTATGAATGAATTGGCGACATTGCAGCAGAAGATCGTTGACATCCAAGAACATGCATCCACTGCGGAGGAAATTATGCTGGCAATGAGTCGTAAGTTATTATGATAGTAAGATTTTACTTCATGAAAAAGAGGTTTGGATCGAGCGTCCAAATCTGGTAAATTGTGAACGAAAACAAAAGCATGACCCCTGTTCGTGCCATAATGATGCTCTCTGTGGCGAGAACTTTTTCCACCTCTGCTCAAGAGGGTAGCACGTGCTAAAACGCGTTGAGGTCATCGCTGTACGACCGAAGTATTTGGAAAATTTCGTCACGATTTAGACTTATTTTGAGTCCTTTTGAAGGGGTTTATTTGGGAGTATCCCTCGTAAGTTCAGAACAGAGTTGCTGATTTCTGTCAGGTAAGTTTCAAAATGTATTTGAACATGTCCATTATCAAATAAAGTATTTGCCAACAATGATGTCTTGATATCTGAGGAACGGTGGCCTTACAAACGAGGACTGCTTTTTGTCTCACCTGTCGCGCAAAATTTTTATGCCCCAATCGATGTTCAGTTTCTTTCTCGCACTGAAAGAACCTTCCTTGTCTTAACAGAATGCAGCAAAATATTATTCAGCAAGTCAATCGAGACGCAGAAGAAACGAGAAGAGAAACTGAGGCAGCTTGAAATGGAGGCTCTTATTCGTGAAAGAACTGCATTAGCAACTGCTGCCGTTGAGTTCAAAGTTCAAATACACATGTCACAAGAGAACATCAAGGAGTACGAGGAGCAGGTATGTGCAGATTTTTGTGACAATTTTTTATTACAGATACATTTTTGTGATCATGCCAGTTTTGGCCAATTTGTTTGTTGGTCAGCGAGGACAGTTTTTGTAACACAATAGCATCAAATTGCTTTTGATTTACACCGGGATAATTGATTAGCAATTGCAGACGGAGGGAATTCTCTCAACCAGTAATTCAAAACAAACAATGCCGCAGAAGTTGAAATTTGATAGATGTAGTGAGTTTTTAAAGAAAGAACAAGGCTCGGGGGGATACATAACATGTTGATGGTACGGGTATGTGCCTCCCAAATGGGTGGGTTTTGGACCCAAAATTCTCTTAACAAGGGTACCTTTTTGGCAGATTTTCCTTAAACATGGATGGGTTATCCAGAAATTGACGAAAAATTGCCAAAAATGGGTGGTTTTCCGCTAGAATTCATCATGTAAGTGGGTATGACGGCAAGTTTCGGTAATTAGAAGAGGTTACCTTTCTGAAAACCTGGCGGCAGACCCCCGTCCATCCGCAAGTCATGTATCCCCCCCCCGGGGGGGAAACAAGGATAAATTTTGAGATCTTCCTGGCAAATTTGTTTTATTTCATTCAGTAGCCGATAGGAAGGCTTTAAAATTCTCGAATATTTTGGACTGAAATGAAACAATTACTGCCCCAGCTCCAGAATATAAAAAAAACTGTGGCTCGTTAATTCTTCCTGGCGATTTGAGAGTTGGGTTTTTTTATCAGCAGTTTCTTATTAAAAATTACATGTATGCCAAAAAGGATTTTATGCATGTTTTTAGGGCCACAGCATTCGCAAGGACATCGAGAGAGCAGCAAACAGAGGCCAAAGTTTAACCGTTTCTAAAAAGAAGCAAGAGCTGGCAGAATACAAGGTTGAGGTAACGAAAGAAGGAGATGCTATTGCTGAAAATGAAGAGAAATTGAAAAAGATGTTGGAAAGACTTACGGTAGTTGACGAAAGACTTCACAGTTTCGGTGTCTCCATTCCAGAAGTTGATACTCTTCGTAAGTTTATAGTTTTACTTTCTGATTTCTTTCTTTTTTATAAACCAATTCTATCACTAGCACCTGCGCTAAATTTTCAAAATTTGTCTATACCATTGCATTCATTTTATCTCTCCCTGGACTTTTTGATTTATTTCCCTTCAATAGTCGTACCTTACAGAAAATTCCCGCATATAAGAACCTACCAAAATAAGAACCTAGAGGCTGATTTTCCTGAATTATGCAACTGGCAATTAAGAACCTGTTTCAGTCTGATGAAATACAGGTTCTTATTGCAGGGATAGTAAAATTGATTTTTTATTTATGTTGCTCAGTTAATTTTGGCCCAGGTTGGCTGTCAAATGTTGATGCTCCTCCCCAATTTGATATAGGTCTATAAGAACCCTTCAAACACAAATAATACGGCTGAAAATCATTGTTAAGACTCTGAAAGGGCCTACACAAGCCACTCTTCAAATAAGAACCTAGATACCCTGATATTAGTCATAGTGTCTTTGAAATAAGAACCTATTTCAGCCTGGCTCTCAAAAAAGTAGGTTCTTATATGCGGAGATTTACTGTATTGAGTCAACATGCGATTGCAATGCTCATTATGGAAAATGATTTTGCAGACATTCTCACACATGCTTTATTATTAGCCGAGGATGGGACAGGACAAGTTCATCTCGAAATATTCCTTTACGACATGATCAATTGAATTCCTTAATTGTTTTCTTAGTTTCCAACTTCATTTATTATTTTTCATGGCCTTGTCGCAAAAACCAACTGGAATGTCAATGATTATTACTTAAGCAGATGGGATAATGTGAGCTGAATTTATCATTTATGTCAGCATATCTGCTAGGCCGGTCTTAATCATGATTTTTGTCGCTTTCCTTCGTAATAGACCAGTGGCGGATTTAGGGGGCAAATGGGGGGCAACTGCCCCCCGTCACGATGAAACTCAGCTTGACGCCCCCTTTTCGCCAAGAAGAGTACCCCTTATCCTGACCCAAATGCACTCTTTTGTCCGTGTTTCGTTCTGAATGTGCGGAAAACGAGTAAACTAAGGTGTTATTCAATAGAAAACTAGAGAATTTTTCTTGAATAAAGGCCCAAAAGGCACATCAGTCTCAATTTCAATGGAGGGTGCTCGTTAGAGAGGAGTACGTATTAGAGGGAATGCGGTGGTCCTATAATGAAACTCGTTGATTTGTAATTTGTTCTGTTTTTGTTTGTTTAGATGAATTGACTGACTGAACTCGTTTCTTTTTCAGTGGCACAGAGATTGTCAGATATGCAGCTGGAGTCATCTGGGCCATTGTCACTTGTGTCAATTTGAACATTCATCAGAACTGACATTCATTCCATCTTCTTCAATTCATTTTTCATTCCAGTATATTTTGTCAACAAAAATTGTCGCAGTAATCATGCTCTAGCAGCAGCACTCATTTATGCTTGTAGATTTTAAAGACGATAGACAATGTATTGTCTTAGATTTTGATTTGATAATGTTATTGTTATGATGTACATATGGTTTCAGAAATGAGCGTGCTTTTTAGCTGAACGTTGTTTGCTTATCTCAACTAACTGATGAGATCCAGACAAGAAGTGGCCTAACGAGACAGTCTTATGTCCCCAATGGTTATCGCTCAAAATGCAAAAGTAAATTAAAACTTAATAACACGATTTGCTTTTCCCATCGTATTATATGGAGGGTTTTTTCAAAATTTACTGATTATTTTCCATCTCACATCAGATATCAGGCAACATTTGCGAAAACGTAAAGTTATCATGGGGGGGGGGGTTCTTGGTTAAATTTCGGGTAGGACTGTGCCGCCCATAGTTTCAAAATGGTACCGTTGGCTAGACCAAATTTTTGTGAAAGTGTGAAAGCTATACCCATTGCTAGACTAAATTCTGCATCAAAAGTGCCATAAGATGGCGTTTGCAAGACAAAAATTGCCAAAGTTTCCTCGGCACATCCCTAAGGTACCTCCCCCCCGTGAAACTTTCACGCAAAACTTTTTTATTGGTGGATATTTTCGCCTGACATGTTGGCCGTGCTTACGCTGATCCACTCGCTGCTAATTTGTTACTGTTCAAGAGATTTTACATTGCTCTAGAACAAAATTTTTCTACATATTGACAAAAGGAACAGAAATGTTATAGACTAGCAGAAACAGTGTAAATGCGAGATCGATCTGTTTCTCTTTTGTTGTTGGAGATCCAAGGTTGTACTGGTATACTGTAGCTAGGCGGGGTCGTAGTGTAAGACAATGAACCTAATGTATTATGTCTACTCACCAGCTGCAGTCCTCGACAAAACTCCTTGTCACAAACTAAGTTTCGGCATTTTCCCGCAAAACCACAGTGCCTAAGATGTCTACAGGCATGTATTTTGTAAACTCCCCCTCCTCCAAGCCAATAATGTTTTTCTTGACTCAGGACATTTGCTTCATGATCTTTTCAGCAACATTGACTTTGGGGGGGGCAGTAAAGGGGGCATAGTTGCTCCTTGGATCTACTTTTGCCCGTTTCGTGGCAAGAGTGAGGACTGTAACTTATTGTATGCATTACTAGAGAATTATCATTGTTACAGACTTTCGTAGATTGAGAATAATGCAAAGTAAATATGTAGACGATAGATTTATACAGATTTTATTTGGATATTAAATTCTTTTGCAAAAATCTACTTGCATTGCAGTATTGTATTGAGTTGTAAATATATCGTAAAGCCCCGTTAAAACGCTCTCGACAATTCACTGAACATCGCTCAACATTTGTAGAGGGCAAATGTTGAGAGCGTTTTAACACCTTGTTGAGTGATGTTCAGTGATGTTGAGCGGTGTTCAGCGATGTTGAGTGTTGAGTGGAGTTTGAAAGAAATCAAAAATGTTCAGTGGATCAACGCAACATTTCTATTGTTCTAGGTGTTGTTGAGCTACGTATGTTGAGAGCGTTTTAACACCCTATCCAACAATGTTCAGTCGGCGCAAGCGCACCAGAACTCATTCTCCTCGCACCAAAAAGAGAAAACGAAAGAAAGTTCGAAACATATCGAGAGCTTAGTGTAAGTAGGTGAGAGAGAAGTCGAAGTTCATGAATCGCTATGGCAAATCGCTACGAAATTATGGATGCAGTTGGCAGTGAAAGCAAATAAACAGCAAGACAGAGAGCAGGCTTCTGAACAAGAGCAGGTCGATCTTGGGATTGAATCGTTGCGCCTGAAATCCTGCGGTAAAAAAGTTATCAGGCAACTAATGTCGAGGGGGAAGAAAGCTAAAAAAACCAACAAGAATTGTCAACAAAAACCATCAATGAACAAAAATGTTGAGTCTAATTGTTGAGAGCGTTTTAACACCCCCACTCAACACCACTCAACATCACTAAACATCGCTCTACAAATGTTGAGTGATGTTCAGTGCAATGTTGAGAGCGTTTTAACGGGGCTTAAGTGTAGCAATTTTTCTGGCATCTCTCCACATTAATTTGTTCATTTGGAATAAAAATATTGAGGAAATTGCAGTTCATTTTCTACCCTGGGTACTAGTCTGGATATCCCAGAACAGTAACAACTTTGAAAAGAATCAAAATTGTACCAATGCAAAGAAAACATGATCTGGTCTTTATTTGAGCTGATTGGATGAAAAATCAATTATGGTTCAAGATTATTGGTAGCGTCAGTAACTATGGTTACCTGAGAATGTGTCTCACTTTCACAGAGATGAAATGGAAACGAGGGCAGCAGCTGCGAATTGAAAGAACTGAAGAGAAAGTGCGGTAAACATGTTTCAAAATTACAGATAAATATTTCATCTGATATCGATTTATTTGGAGTATATGGTTGGTTATTAACCTATTGATATTTGAAGAAGCGTTGATGTTATCTTAGATCTTTGGTTGTCAAGTCATAGCACGTTTCTTCCAACAACTGTTGCACAGGGCCTAAATCTGGCAGAGGGTTCGCAAACTCAAATGCGGCAACGAAGACGATAGAGAGAATCATTGAAGAATAACACCTGGCTCGTTTCCAAGAGAAGAAAGATGCCTGGGACAGTGCGAGAATACAGAATTTGCATGCCACTAACAGTAGAAGAAGTAAGCTCTTTGATTACTTTCGCCTCACATCGTTAAAAAATATTTTTGTTTCATTTTTCGCCTCTGGGTTTATATGATATGTACACGGTACATGATGATACGTGCAAAACAGAACAAGGTAAAGGAGCAGTGCTATCCATTCTGATCAAATTAGGTATATTTGAGTGCAATGCAATGATTGAGTAAGGCCACTGGGAGGTGGTTGGTGCAAATCTTGAATATTGGGTACAGAGCTCATTTGAAACTGGAAATTCGTGATTAATCCTTTGGCTGAAACAACGCAATAATGAGTATGTTAATTTGGAAGAACAGGATCCTTTGTTCTCTGCTGTCAGTGGCAGCACCAGCTAGTCGCCAGCTCGGAAGAATCTGAAATAAGTGGAAGGGGGGCTGCATTTTTGACATAATTTTTCAATGTGTAGGTATACCCAACTAATTTTATGCCTTTTCTCTTTAGCAATTTTTGCTGGCTTTTGGGATTGGGATGTGAAAAGTCCCCCAGTTCCCCCTCATGGTGCCACCACTGTCTGCTCTATCTACCAAGGTCGCAAAACTTGTACTTACTCACAACTATGAAGCTGTGTTAAACTTTGCAGTAAGAATGACATGACAATGTTCTCGCGTGCAAGGACAAAATGTGTCTTGTAGTTTTTTAATGTCTAGTTGCAGCTTGCACCTTCAAAGTTGTTTCACTCGCTACTACGCATTGGCCAAATTACACTTATTCTGCAACCCGATGCTTTAAAAACAAGGAAACCAAGATCTCATCAAGAACTGCCAGAGTCTAGTTGCCATACTCTACAGACTGGCCTTCACAGTGTTTTTACAAAGGCAAATGGTTATCAATAAGAAGTGGATGTTACTCTGAAAAATGAATGGCAGAGCTATGTTTGATTGTACATTGTGTATCCCTGAGAATGAAGCCTAACCAAGGAGGACTGCACCGATAAATCATACAATTTTCATTTGCTTGTTGTTTTTGATTGTATTTTTATCTCACTTATCATATACAAAAATTGATGAGTAGACTAATCTAAATTGATGATAGCCAAAAAGATACATATACATTTCCTCCTATTTCATGATTCAAGTATTCTCTTAGCACAACATTAAGTATATTGGCAACATGCACCAACCCTGATGCTAATTTGTTTGAGAGCTTCATTCTTGTAAGAATTTTGCACTGCTTGCGGTAGCTTGCAGCATGCATCTTCTGAACTGAAGAAAAACTCAATCAAGCTTGATACACCACTTCAATTAACAGCCTCATTTTGAAAATTTGTCAAAATTTCTTCCTATTGTTCATATGAAAATTTCAAGCCCACATTCGGATTTAGCACCCAAACTTTAGACGAGTAACATAATTTCAAGTTACATGTTTTCAAAATGCTGGCAGTTGTTATGTTGGTTTTATGATGAAGAAAAGTTCAAAGATTTGATTGTGAAAAATCGTTTGGGGTGAAACTTTACACCCCAAGTTATTTTCACGGTTGAATCCTTATAGATTTTCAAACTTTACATCACCATAAAATTCTAAAATGAGGCTAATAATTGAAGTGGTGTATTGCAGTATGTTTTAGATAACTCTAGCATTGGATTATTGGAAAGCTTGATTGAGCTCTAATCATCTGTGCAAACTGGCCAAAATGTGCCAACATACTCATTTTAAGCAAAAATCATGTATATGTCAAGCATCCACCAAGCTTGTTTTTGGATGCAATGTTGACAAGTATTGCATTTGTACTTTGCTCCATCCAACTGTTTTACAGTTTCTTCCATTTAAAGACAATTTAAATTGCCTTTAGATTTAATTTCATTGGAAGTGCATTCCAGATCTGAGCTCCTACAGTATTTTTGTTTCATTGTATTCCTTGCTGACTTCAAAGCTTTATCAGTAAAGGCTTTAAACCCTCATGGGCTGTGAAGTACTTTTTGATCACTCTGCCTTGCTTTGCTTTGCATTGTAAAGAGATTATGTAATTACATCTGTGAATGAATTAAAATTTGTTTTCGCAGTACAAAATTGGACAACTTTACATGATCAATAAGCACAGTCATGAACAAAGTGAGAAAGGGGAAGGGGTAGAGGTGGTTGTGAATGAAACAACTTCAGATCCAGTTCATGGAAAAGGTTTTTACACAGAGAAAAGAATTTATCTAAACAGGTATTTCAACAAATTTGACCCCATTCATAGAAATTATCAATTCAAATTTGAAGTAAATCTCAATCACTAATGTCAATATTTGGTTGTGTGAATCTAAAATTGGTAGGATTTGCTTGCTTAATACAGGTACTGTTTGAATGACTAGTCTTTGCAATATTTTCTTCCAGAAGTTTCCAGCTGTGTAATCAAATGTATTTGTAACATTTTTACTAATAAACTTTAGCTGCATATACAGTACACACATACCATAAAAGCTATACTAAGCTCCAGGGGGGCTTATTTCATTTTGGACACTCCAGAGGGGGGGCGCTTATTAGAGATGGGGTTGCTAAAAAAGTTAGATGACAATGATACAGTACATGATACTTTAGCTTTGTCAGTCTTTTACCTCATCGTTTGCAGATTCGACATACAATTTTATACATTTGGCAAAGTTTTATCTCAAACCACAAAATTAACATGCAAACTCTTTTAAGCTAAATTAATTGAAAATTTTTGGAAACTTCTGGAATTTGATATATATTGAGGGGCTAAGCAGAAAGGGGGGCTGGGCTTATTTAAAGTTTTGGCTCAGAGGGGGGCTTATTAGATAGGGGGGCTAAATAGAGAGGGGGCTTGATAGAGCTTTTACAGTAATACGGAAAAGGTCTTGCACATTGTTAACATGGCAAGAATTTTCAGTAATCCTCAAATTCTAATAATGATTCAAGAGAGTCATAAAAAGTGGACTGTAAAGATCTAGACAAGAATTGTTAGGAAATTGAACTTTTCCCAAGACTTTTAGGCAAAAGGAAGCAATTGATAACATTGTGCAAAGCTTTTGGAACAATCTCATTAGCCCTATGCTTTATTAACAAATCAGTGTTCTATTTTCTCATTTGAAACTCATTTTGGGTAATTGAAAGTTCCCTTGCTACTCTTATGATAAAGGCCTTGTGTATCTTAACATCAAATTCTCAAGAAACTTTCAAGAACTCTTTTGGGGCTGCCAGATAAAAGCCAATTTTTTACAAAACTGAGACCAACTCAAGGCCACGTGTTGGCTGAATATTGCCAATTTCTATCTATTTTTCTAACATCTGGGAGCTGTAGCGCTCAATCCCAATGACTTTTATGCCTGTGGCTACAAGAATGTTTGAACAAGAACTATCCAAAAATTTCCTGTAAATGAAATTATTTTGACCCAGTTCTATCATTTTGCTTTTCAAGTCGACTTCCATCATGGCTGCAAAGTTACATTCCCAGAATCTTCTATGTGACTGAAAAAGCTTGGAATTACTATCCATACACTGAGACGGAGTACACGGTAATATTGAATCTACAGCTCTCATCTTCAGTTTTTACTATCAGAAAAATTTACAATATTCAGTAACATTCTACTATACTTTCTAATTAATAACTATTTGACACTACCAACACGATACCAAGAGGAGTGAAATGACACGACTACCCCATGGTCACATGAAACTAAACAAGGACAATACAAGAAAGTTTGTGCTGAGAAGGAACAAGGGAACAAAAACGTAGATGAGCAACTTATGAGTAAATACATCATTAGGCAATGAGTTAAGGTGGCTTGTAATCAAGTAATTACAGATTTCACTAGAGTGAGCGCTGCACAGCATTTATTTTTGTCAAGAAAAACCAGCTTTTAGAACTATCTTTAGAAATGAAGGCTCCATTGAGGAGTTAACCACCCTAAAATCATCCTTAGTTGAGGAGTTAACCACCCTAAATAGATTTACTGCCCTGAGTTCATAAATAGTTCAGGCCCTCAGGCCTGAGGCTTTTTATATACTGTAAAACCATGTGCGTGAGGCCTCCACACTATTATTTGAAAAAGTATTCCCCAAGACTCCTTAGTATTGAAATTTGGGCATTTTTAAAAAGTTCTGATTTAAATTTGAAGGTTGTAATGAGCCCAGCTGATAAATCAGAGATTTTGAATGAATGAATGAATGAATGAATGAATGAATGAATAAATAAATAAATGAATGAATGAATGAATGAATGAATTCCCTAAGAAATGAGATGCTGTAAATAATTAACAAAAAACGTATTGATAAATAACGAATTGGTCAGAAATCAATTCAAATATCTTTGTTATCCTTGAGATAATTTTGACCATTGATTTTTGCAATTGTGGAAAGGGAAGTCCTGCTAACACCTGTTAGTAAAAATAATGATGAATAATAAACAGAATAATTGATAGGAAAGACTACAGAAACCACACATTAAGAGACCAAATGATAGATTCACGGATGCAACTGATTGGATATATTTCAATGGCAAAAATATACCATGATTTTATTTCAAGGTGGAAAGTTTTGAGGTTACTGCCAAACCCTTTCACACTCACTCTTATCTGAAGATGGAAAGCTTTGACTTTACTGATGAACCCTCACAGTTCTGTTCATTTTCCTGCAAAGCCTCTCCTAAACCAAGTTTCCTGCAAATTTAACTAATGAATTTGAAAAATTTGAGCCAGTGAACAGTATTGAAGGAAATGATTTAGGATCGAAAGTGGTTTATTTCATCCTTATACTACGCAATGATTCAGAAACTTTTGGAGAAGTTGCATAGCTGTGATTTTGGTTTTCAATTTTTTGATCATTTGTGCATTTGTTTGGATTTTAGAGCATGCATCAAAATTGGACTAGCTCCAGAAATCACCTATTTCCACAAAATTCCAAGTATCTTCCAGCCTTAGCAATTATCTCTCAAATTATTTGGTCCTCGATCAAAATGCATAGAAGATCGTTTTTTACCAGTGACCTACAGTACGTAATGAAATCTTTGTAATTGACAGGTTCGATACATGATGTTAAATCATGTTTGCAAATTATTCTCTCGGAGAATTTGTAACCAGCTGTTTACTGTTTTCTTCTTATTTTTACTGCTCTCTTTTTCTTCTTTAATTTCTTCTGATTTGATAATGTTTATTGTTCGGGCTTATCACCCGGGATTGATAGGCACCTCAGACTTTCCATTGAGCTGCCTTCCAACATGCCGGATTACAGGTGCACGCCACAACCCCCAGCCAAGAGTTCAAGGTCAAGTCATACCAACCTCTTATTTATTATTTTGTAATTATTTGCCATTAATTCCTTTTCAGTGTTCGTTCGTGCCACGATTTAGCATTCTGATCAAAACCTGCTACAAAGATGATAATGGATGTACAGAAAATGTAAGTTTCATCATTCAAATTCAGTTGATTTCTTCCTTCCTCGATGAATCATGGGTAGTAAGACACCGCAGCTATGTTTTAGTGTATTAAATTAAAAGGTTTGTGCAAATGGACTTGGTCGACAAATTTTTAAAGCGGCTTTAAAAGGTGGTGTAAAATTGATGTTTTAGGCCCTTTTTCAGTCATTTTGCAACCATGAAATTTTAATAAAGTTGAATTCACCTATACTTCTAGTACTGGTAAAACAGCGAGAAAAATCACAAAAATACTTCAATATCTCGGCTCTTAACTGAAATTTGAATCATTCAAATCTGTGATGTACCCTTGGTGCTACGAGTCTTTAAAAGTGGGAACTTTTTTCTGGCTCACCCGGTATTTCTTCTAACTGAATGGCTTACAAGAAAATTTAGCTACCAATCCATAATTCTACCACTGGACTTTTCAGAAATTTTGAATACTTTGTAAATTACAGCGTATTTTATGTTTCAGCTCATTTGAAGGTGTGATGTCATCAATTTTCTAAATCATAAACCACAAAAGTGAAAGAGTTCTGCTTGATATTACATTTTATATATCCATGAACTATGAACAAGGGCAGATTTTGCAATACAATAGCATCAGTCGCTTTGGTTCACACCTCAATACAAAGCGATTAGCGATTGCAGACAAAAGAAATTCTCTCAAGCAGAAATTGAAAACAAACGAAGCCGCAAAGTTGCCCTGAAACCAGTGAGGCAAACTCTCGTTTGGTGCGGGCGAAGGGAGGTTTTTAAGAGAAGGTATGTGCTTATAACGAAAGAAGAAGGGTAAATCTACAGTTCTGTCTCGCGGATTTTGTTTATTTGACAAGAAACCGAGCAGAGAGCATTACAATTTTTGTATATTTGTTGCTCAGATGTACGCAGTCACTCCTCAGCTCCTGAATCAAATAAACAAAATCCGCGAGACAGAACTTTAGATTTACCCTTCTTCTGTCGTTATAAGCACATACCTTCTCTTAAAAACCTCCCTTCGCCCGCACCAAACGAGAGTTTGCCTTACTGGTTTCAGGGCAACTTTGCGGCTTCGTTTGTTTTGAAATTCTGCTTGAGAGAATTTCTTTTGTCTGCATTCGCTAATCGCTTTGAATTGAGGTGTGAACCAAAGCGACTGATGCTATTGTATTACAAAATCTGCCCTTGTTTGAACTATGTTTTTCTTGGAAATGTCTTTGATTTGCCACCAGAAGGTTTAGAATTCACGATAGTTTTAAATTTTTTTTGAAAATTTTTTCTTTAATTCCCAAAAAGGAAGAAAAATTTTATAATTCTGGAAATGTTGAAGATTTCAGAAGAGTCTAACGGTAAAATGATAGCAAAATAGCTCAAGTTTTTTGAAGCCATTTAGTTCAACTAGATATGTCATTGAATTTTTCAACCACCTTGAAAATTTGAACGCCATGCTATCTACAAGTATTTCGAAATTTTATTTCAGCCTGGTATTTCCGTTTGTTCTACATTTGGTACCAGATCGTAATTTCTACATTCTTAGAAAACTACGCTACTTGAATGTAAAAATAGTTCAATCTGACAATTAGGTCAGAACCAGGGCTAAAAAAATGAGATCCTCAAATTCCCCAGGGAAAGAAGAAGGAAAAAAGGAAAATGAAACGAAAGGAAAGGGAGAAGATTTGAAAGAAATGAGGGAATGGAAGGAAAGGACGGAACAGAAAGGAAGAAAGAAAGAAAGGAAGAGACAGAAAGAAAGAAACAAGATAGAATGGAGTGGTATCTACGGAAAAGAGAAGAACATGTGTAACAAGAAACAAAATTGCTTGGTTTGCTACCAGGAAGGATAAATTTTTATTGAGCCCTGTTCAGAACTTATTTCATTTTGAACACATCAAAGTACATTGAAGAGATCATTTTGTTGTTCAGTTTTTTCGATGATGAGTTTGATAATGCAGTGTTTTCTCCTTTAGAGTCTTGATTTAAAAGAAGATGAATTAAAAGGAAGAGAAGTTCAACATCTAGACATAGCGTATGATGAATTACCTGAAAAATATTACAAAGAAAAGGAGGTATGTCTTTTGCAGGCTCTTGGGTAGCCAACATACATTGCAGCTCTATTTGTAAAGGTTGCCTAATTTCATGCTACATAACAAGGGCAGATTTTGTAATACAATAGCATCAGTTGCTTTGGTTCACACCTCAATTCAAAGCAATTAGCGAATGCAGACGAAAGAAATTCTCTCAACCAATATTTCAAAACAAATAGAGCCGCATAGTTGCCCTAAAACCAGGTACGGGAAGCTTTTGCATGGTGTGGGTGAAGGGAGGTTTTAAGAGAAGTTATGTGCTTAAGACGAAAGGGTAAATCTAAAGTTCTGTCTAGCAGATTTTGTTTACGTGATTCAGAACCCGAGCAGAGGCCATTACAATTCTTACATATTATTACTCAATTGCAAACAGTTACTCTTCAGCTCCTAAATCAGTTTGGACAAAATCCGCAAGAAAAAGCAAGCCTCGTAGTATTTTATGCAAATCAACTGAATGCAGTGATCATATTTTATAGTGTAATTGTTCCTGCTATATCCTTACGTTTACGTTGGGTTCCTCTTTTTTGCAGGACTGTCGACATTTTGTATCCAAGAAGACTGGAAGAGGACCTTTAGAAGAAGGATGGAGGGTGTGCAATTCGTCTATAATTTTCTTCAAGAATAGGCACAAAATATAAAAGTTTTGTGTGGTTTGATGGAACTTAATCAAGGGCTGGGGATCATATTTCTGTAATTTTTGTTTGCCAACCCATGAGCGAAGAAAGGAAGTTGTTGATGGACGAACCTCTGAGATCAAGATAAAATAAGAGAACTTAAAATAAGAGTTTTGTTACTTTATCTTGCTGAAATGCATTGTACGGTAAGGGGTGGTCTAAAAAGTTGTGGGGCCTTCAGTCCCTTGTCTCCCTGTGCTCTTTTGACTTGACGATGGCTTTTAGGTCGACAGAGACTCAAAAAATTACGCTGAATAACCTGTCCCTATTCAGGCCCAAACTCAAGATATTTTGTATTTTACCAATCCACCTTTTATGAATGTCATGTTGAAATCATTAGATATTTGAATATGGAGAAGACACTATATTCAATAATGTAACAGACTGTTAGGTAGAAGTAGCAAACGAAACCATAATGGTAAAAAATAATTGAAAGTGATTAGAAATAACAAAGAATCATATGTTTTACTCTACAGGAAAAGACATCACCCATAATGTGTTCATATAAGATGGTGAAAGTTTGTTTTGATGTTTGGGGTTTACGAGACAGAGTACAGCAATATGTCCAGAGGGTAAGAACTTCTAATACCTAGTAATTATCAGATTGTGGGCATATAAATTTAGCAGTGGGAGACGGAACAATCATTCCCAAATTCTATGTATGAATTTGGAAGAAACACGCTTGGTGGATCAAAACGAGTATAGCGTGGTCTCATCAAACACTCAAAGAAATATTACATTTTCATCCGTACCATAAAAGCTCTATTAAGCCCTCGGGGGCTTATGAAATTTCGGACACTCCAAAAGAGCGCTTCTTAGAGAGGGGGCTTATTAGAAAGGGGGCATATTTACAAAATAAAATGACAACGATATGTTTGATAGCTTTTCAGTTTTTTACCCCATATTTTGCGGATTCAAAATACAATTTTATGAGTTAAATACATAAATTCGACACATTCTCCATCCAAAACACTATCAAACAAAATGCAAGCTTGTCTAGCGAAATATATGCAAAATCGTTGGTAATTTGTGGAATTTGACATAAGTCGGGGGGGGGGCTTTTTTAAGATTTCGGCTCAGAGGGGAAGGCGTTATCATAGAAAGGGGCTTAATAGAGCTTTTACAGTATCTACAATTTTATTTTACTTTCATTGTTGCATGAGACTCAGGCATTAAGATTTCTTCTATTGTTTTATTCATTGTTTTATTAAAAAATCATTGCTTGCAGTAGGACGTCTTTTGGACACTTTAGACATCCTTGGCTTTGAACAACTCTCTCCAGCCAAAAGGCCTTTCTTAGATGTTTGAAAAATAACTTTTTTATCTATAGGGAATAAAAGATATTTTATTAGTTGGTCATCGTCAAGCATTTGCTTGGATTGATCAGTGGTATGGTAAGTGATTTTATCTTCTTTAAATCAGTTTTGAGCTTCTTATATGAAGAATGTGGAATTAGATCCCCTGAAACTTAACTCAAACTATATTTAATTTAACTATTCTCTGTGATTCTCAACTTGTTTTGGTATTTATTACAAGAAGAGAAATTATTTTTACTTGCTTATAGTAAATTTGCCCCTCCCCCACTCTATTTATTCCAGGTCCTTTCTCAGACTTAAATTCCCTTTTCCAGACCCACCTCATTTTATCCTAGATCCAGATCTATCGTGGGCTCAAAAGTAGGCAGTATGCAATTTTCCACTAGACCCCAAAAAGAACATTCTTTGAAATTAGAAAAATGCAACTTCTGCCTTTTAATAATCATAACAAAATTTTTTATTATAGTGATTAGTTTAAAAAAGTTATCTGCAGTTAACCATACTAAAATCTACAAATACATGTGGCATGATGCTGTATCAATTGCACAGTTCTGTTACACTGAGACACCCTTACAACAGGTTTCCATAGAGGCTCATGCAAGTATCAGCAATAAAATTTTACACATTAATTCCTAAAAGTTTTGCAACGATCTAATGTCTATGCTGTCCCTCTTGCAATTACAATTCATCAGTTTGATGAAGTCAAAACTTCAAGAGTTAGAATACATAAAATGTTGCAAGTTTGAAAATGTCATAGATATCAAAAAGATCAGTTGAATTATCAAAATTTTCTTTAAGCCATTTGATCTGAGGAAAGATGCAGTAGTCAGTTACATCCTTTTTTTCAACATTCAATACTAATGCTGCATTTATGCCAACTCACAAATTACAAATCAGAAACTCTTTTACTTCTAGACATGACATATGAGGATGTTAGAGACTATGAACAGATGATGCAAAAAATGACAAATGAAAAAGTTATGGGTGAGAAAGAAGAAAAAACTAAAGCTCAAAAATGAAATTTATTTAAAGATTAAACTTTTTATTATTAATGTTAATGTGATCACAACTATATTTTTAACAGTTTGACACTTAGTTCTATCTTCAGTTTAAATTTTCAATTTTGTATATATGTATGCAATGAATTGCAGCTAATCTGATGTAAAGTTTATGATCTGAAGAAATAGAATTGAGTATGCTAGTATAGAGTTGCACTGTTACCAATTCGGAAGAAAATCAGTCAGTATTTTTTATCAATTTAGGCTGTTTCCATACCAATTATTCAACAAAAATCACTTTGTAACTCACAACATAGCCAACTGAAAAATTGCCAGGAAACCACACATTATGATTTAAGTTGGAGTTCAACCTTTTGTCGATCTTCAAAAACTGGCCTAGTATACCATTTATTGAGGCCTGTCAAGAGTTTATTTAGTTGTAAGTGATAATATCTAGGGGAGATCCAAGTACCTACAAATGGATTTTTTAATCGCCCATTAACTATTGTTACTTCAAAATTTCCTCATTAATTGTCTAAAATTTGAAGGACAAAGCTTAAGTATTTGCTACAGTATAATTTCAACATGATAATCATATTTTTTTTCTTCTGTAAATTGATGTCCTGATTAAAAGGCATGAATGTTAGATTACTTGGCTTGGACAAGCATTGCTATTTGGTTGATTAAAATCTCATCATGGTGGGGAAAATGATTTTCAAGAAACTGAAAACTGGGGTACAAGATTGCCACCAAATTACATTTTATAATGAATGTTTCAGGAGCAGGTTACTGAAAAATAAATGACTTGGGTGACTACGCTCCACATTTCTGACATCCAAATATAGAAGCAACTCCAGCAATAGTTTTAATCTAGTTATAAATGTAAGCAGGAGGACGGGGTTTTTGCAGACACCACAAACACATGGCCCTCAGCATCTCTGAAGGTGAGACAAAATACTGCAAATTCTATGTGTAATAGTTATCAAGGCAAATCAGATAATCAGATAGCAGCTGATTACATTCTTCTGCCAATAAATTTGTCTAAGTTGACAAAAGAATATCCTGCAGTCAAACATGAAGGCATTGTTTGTGTTGTACCCTCAGATTCGATGAGGGCTTCAAACTTGTAATCTAATTCAAAACCATCAAAGGAAGTGTTTTCATATGTAGACTAGCTCCCAAGCAATCCCATGGTGCATAATGCTGCAAGCCTTCACATTTGGCTTTGGAATGGTCTTTACTCCTTAACTGCAAATCTATTGAGGGCAAAGTAGCATCACGTGTCACTGTCATAAAACTTGGGAAACTGTCATGCATCAATTGAATATGTTTTCATTGACTAACCTTGTATCACTTTTTCAATTATTTATAGATGTGTTTTCAGGTTACCTAAAAATGTGTTTTTCTGATTCTTTGTTCCTTTGATTCCGATAAATGGCCTTCACCCTCAAAATTCACTGTTTAGCATCTATCTATTCATGTGCTATCTATTTCATGATAAGAAACAGTTCTAGGACTCATATTTATCTGGTAAACTTGTAAAAGAGACAGCTCTTTTTAAAAATTTAGAAAATGAGTCTACAGGATTAAGAGCAGGTTACTGTATCAAGTTACTGGTGGCCAATAATACAGCACTATACTACATTACTTTGTATCCCTGTGAGCTTCATTTCTCTATATATACAAATGACATCTAACCATCTAACATATCCCTTGAGAGTCTTCTAACTGGACATTTTCTCTTCTTGTGCTGTTTGCTGTTGCTTCACATGATCATACTCATCCCAAAGATGTTCAAATTCTTTCAAATATGGCTCTACGATTGGTGGGTAATTTGTGATGAGGACATTTTCTTTGTTGCCATAAACAGCCTGATTGGTCCAATTAAATGAACCATTCACCAGTGTTTCTCTGTCAATGATGATAAACTTGTTGTGCATTAAAAAAGAACTCTTGTCACTTCGTACTTGAATCCCTGCTGCTCTGAAATTCATTGTTTGTGACATGACCAAATCCATTTTTTCTCCATCTGTTATGACGCGAACTATCACCCCTTTTGCGTGCACTTGCAAGACAACGTTAGCAAGTTGTGGCGATGAAATTGTAAACATGCAAATATCGAGACTTCTCTTGGCTTCTTTCAAGCTCATCTTCAAAGTCTCCATCGTTGATTTTACCCCTTGACAAACGCATTCTGGATTGTGACGAGATGAAATCCTGCAGCGGCACGCGTACGTTTGATCAGGAAAAAATAGCACCGATGTCTTGTAATTTGTGTTCAATTTTGATTCGAGAAGTTTCTTCAAAGATTCTTTCGCCATTTTGAAAAGTATTGAAGCTGTGATGTAAGTTGTACTGGCAGCACAGAGGATTTCAAACGGAGCACCAGCCAGTTTAGGCCAATTCATAGCAGCCATATTTTTAGTAGCCTCTCTTTGATTTGGCGCGAAAAATCCATAACGGAAAATATACCTTGGACCCAGACCTCCTAGCCGTGAGCCCCGAAGACAGATTTTGTCCCCAGTCTCCCAAGCAAAGCATCGAGCGATCTCTGTTGAGATTTGAATTTTTTTAACTTTTTGCCTACTTTTACAAGCGAACATACGCGTGTTCGTTTGAAAAGAAACTAGTACTAAGATGACCAAAAATGTACGAAAAGTACTCGAAAAGGAAAGAAAGTGACAGGACAGGCAGAAGTAACAATCAACTCTCAGGATTTCGACCCAAACCTTTTTCCAAAGTCAAACGAATGGCTTATAAAAATAAACATGTACGCTTAGATGCTACAAAAATAAATACACGTATTTTTTCATAAGAAACTGCTTATAAGAAGCACAACTCTCAAATCGCCAAAAAATTAAGAAACTCCAGCACTGAGAAAATATAACCTAACCTAAGAAACTATTAATTTTGGTTAATTGTTATTTCAAATCATTGGAAAAGCTTCAAAAAGCCTTGTTTTGAAATATTCATTAGGGCACAGGAAGTGAACACGAGAAATGTTCAAATCTTGATAATTTTAAGAAACTTTCAGTGCTGGCTCAAATCCGTAGTTTCTTATGAAAAAAATACGTGATGGGCGAGAAATTTTGCATTCCTTCTTATAGGCATCAAATTTTATTTACTGTTAGCGGCCAAAAGTTGGTTTCTCCGGTACACTACTGTATCTTTTTGCATCTCGGGAACCTGGTACCTTGGGCGCATCTGTATCTGTATCCTCTTGTTGTTGGATAAACACGACTTTCAGTGGTAGAAATTACAGGTAGCCTGTGTTAAGGAGGTCTGCCACCTGGTTTCAGAAAACTACCCTCTTCCAACTGCCCAAATTTGCCTTCACACCCTTTATGATGAATTTTTGCGTAAAAGTACTTGTTTTTAGCTATTTTCACCGATTCTTCCGACTCTTCTCTTAGGAGTGTGTGCCAATAGATGAACACTTGTTTCAAGAATTTTGGACCAAAATCCATCCATGTGGGTGAGCCCCTCCCTCGGGTGTCTTTCATTGAAGGTGTGTCTCTCGTTACCAAATTTCAAGTCGTTAGAAACTATTCCGAGATCTTTTTAGCAAGCAAAATGAAAAGATAGCCTATGGCACATATGTGACTTGGCTTCATTTGTCTCACAATGTTCATGAAAGGTGAAAATACAGAGATGCTACCTTCAATTGTGGAGAAAAGTTTGAATGACCTAAAAGGACTCGTCTCATCTTTCACATGAATGAATCTGCGGAGGAGTTGCTGCGTACCAACAAACAACAACAACAACGCCATAGGTTTGAACAGTAACTTTGAAGAGGATTTGGCTCATGGTTGACAGCCGAGGCAGGACGAAAGATGGACGATCAAATATTTTTAAATGGAAATTTCCAGCAATATCCAGCTTGTGGTAAACCATATAGCGTGCGAATTGGTAGAAGAAATATTATATTTGAAGAATCATTGGATACAACGACATACACAAAACTGGCTAAGGGCTTTACATCGATTTTACTGAAGGATGTCGTTTCAGCGAGATTATTCAACAGCCGCATATCCAACGACAAATCAGCATATTTTCAAATCATCTCGTACCCTTTAACTAACACCAACAAAAAGAAATGTAAAAGACGAAAAAGGGTAATTACATTTCGTGTCAATGAATCGGATGATGGAGAAACTAACATGATGGTTGCTGAAACTTGGGCAAGGACAATCGAATGGCTGCTGAAGGATCCAGAAATTTCGCAGGAAGACCTTCAAGGTGTTTGAAATACGCCCTCCAGTTTCTTATTGTTTACGAACGTGCTTAATGAAAGAATGTTTTGAAATGCATTGAATTAGCATTGAAAGAAAAACGTCATCGTTGAATCTGGCAGGTGGATGAATGCATTGCAGTGCAGAGGGATGCTCTCAGCAAGTGCATTCTGTGGTGACTGACTGGCAAATCAAAATATGCTATGTCAAAGTTGTGACATACAATATCATATGTAAATCTTTAGATTATAGCTGATCTGTTTCACATGGTCAGGTGCTATTGATCAAAGTACAATTCTTAAATGTTGTGGTGTGCAGTGGTGTAATCCTCTCACAGTTTTCAGCCACAATATTTAGGCAGATAGGGTTTGATACCCTGCAGAACCCTACCACTTGAGCTTCATTACAATGGACAGTGGACTTCGCACTTAGCGTCTTCTAGCGTCTTCTGTGATCCCAGTGCTTGCACTGAAATCCGCAACTTCACTCTTGCTCCATATTACACTGTTTTTACTTCAGAAAATTGAGATGAAAAAGGCACAAAGGGCTAAACAAAGAATGCACTGTTTTGTAAATTCAAAGAAAATAGAATTGCTAAAACAACAAATAATTGCATGCAGTAAACAAAAGCAATTAATTATCAGCATAATCACTGATGCTAAGGAGAGCACTTTGCAACTTTCTCTCATTTTATGCAATGCAATTTACTGTGATGTGTGCAGGAGAAATCTACTGTATCTTTTTACCAACCACATCAGTGGTGGACACTTTGGGGTTGATCAGCAGATGTGGTTACCTCCAATGTTAGCTGGAACAAAGGCCTTTTCTTTGAAAACAATTTTTAAACAATGATTTTGACTGAAACAATAGTCTCATCCCCCGATATTTGGCAAAGTGTCTGCCACTGAACAAAGTGTCTCAAAGCATTGCTTCAAAAGGTTGCAAGCAAGGATGAACAAATTAAACTCTCACTGAGAGAATATTGACAAATGATAACACACAACGTTTTTAGTCACTTTTGGGTTGTTTTTCTTACTACCCTCATATCCTCTATTTATCACTCTTTAATGTATCCATTGGCATTTATATTTTGTCTCAAAGTTTCAGTGTAGATTTTCAAAAAAATGCATCTGTGCATGGTGCAGTTAGTCTACAATGTTTTTGTAATTTTGTGTTGGCATTTAGCTCAAATACTGCAAACAGAAGTTTTTAAAATTTTGAAGGATGCTATTTATACAACATTTCATTTTTTCAGATATTGAGAGATTCCCAAAGAAAAAGAGAATTTTGGTTCTCATCAATCCAAGAAGTGGTAATGGTGCCAGTTTGTCAAAATTCAGAAAATTTGTGGAGCCTGTTTTCAAAGATGCAGGGATTATCTATCAAGAACTTGTCACAAGTATGCTGAATTAAAGTTTTATTCTTCTATTCATACGTAGATTAATATCAAGAAAGGTGTGAATTATAATACAGGGAAACCAGCTTTCTGATTTGAGTTTGTTGCTTTATATCTTGTGGACGCTTTTATCATTTTGAGATTGTTGCTTTTTATCACTTGGACGCTTTTATCATTGGGACGCTGCATATTGGGATACTGCGCAGCCTCTCTGGCGCTGATGCATAGCTTCTCACTTCTCTTTGGTGAGGTGGTGGTGAAATGCAAATGAGGCAATGGAGAACCTACGCAGCAACAGAGAAGCTACACAGCAGCACCAGAGAAGCCATGCAACATCCAAATGCGCAGCATCCCAATGATAAAAGAAGTAAAATGCAAGAAACTCAAAATGATACAAGCATCTAAGAGGTAAAAAGCAACAAATTCAAACCAGAAAACTGGTTTCCCTATGGTTAAAATGGTTGTGAAGGGCAACATGAAATATCACCTTGTGCTTGCATAAATTTTCAAAGAAAAAGTGCAAATCTTCGTAACTTGTGGATAATTTTTTCCCCATCAAAATAGTTCTTGAGCATGTACATACTGTGTCATTGTCCCTATCATGTATGATTAAAGTGCATGATCATAACAATTATGTTCTATTCATTTTACAATTAAGTCCTACAGTATTACAAAATATCAGACACTAACAACAATTGAAAACTTTCAGTTGGGAACAATGACCTTGTCCCTGCAGGAAAATAATGGATTTCAGAAATGATTAGGTAGTTGATACAGTATAGTATATTATTTGTTAGATTTTTGCAATGTTATAGTATGATTTTAGTAGGTTTTTTTCTGAAATTAGTGAGTTTGAATAAATAGAACCTTAAATGTTGAAGTATATAACCTTTTTGCAGTTTTTAGGCCACCAGCTCTAAAATCGTTCTTTTTATTCATTCCAATTACAGAATCTGCACATCAGGCAACTGAAATAGCATATGGTCTGAATTTAGAAGAATGGGATGGAATTGCAATTTGTTCAGGAGATGGACTTGCATTTGAGGTATATATATGTAACTGAAAAATTTGTAGATAGTTTATGGTTTTAAAGACAAATTATGGATATATAGCGTCTAGTTTAAAAATGGAACAAAAGATAGGCACCTGCCATCATTTGTCCAATTGTTTTGATAATCTCCTCCAGATCATCAAATATAATGGAATCCAATAGACATGCATAGACTATATTTAGATTGCCCAGGCCCCTGATTTAAGCAGGGCCGCCAAGAGGTTTGGGAGGCCCAGGGGTAAAACTGGGAAATGAGGCCCCCTGCGAGCAAAGCGAGCAGAAAATTTTCTCAATTCACGTCTTTTAGATTGGTTAAAAGGCATTTCAGATTATTTCATGCAGTCAACATGTTAAAAATCTTAAGTTTTGAGGCCCCCAAGACCGTGAGGCCTTGGGGCAAACTGCCCCTCCTGCCCCTTCTCGGCGGCCCTGGATTTAAGTCACCTTATATCTCCATAATTTGTCTTTAACCGTATATCTTTGTAATTCTTTTCTTCCATAAGAGACCTGCAGCATGGCTTTTAGAATATGGCCTGTTTTAATGTAATATGCAAATTCACTGAGACACAATCTGCTACCAGTGGACATTTTAACTGAAACAGTTGTACCTAGTGGAGCCTAAACTGAACTTTTACCTTTAGTCCAGCCATGTTCATGCCAACTCTTGCAGCAGTTTTTAAAGGCCAAATAATATCATGGAAGGTTGCAAAATGCAACTGCAGTCTTAATCAAAGTTTATTTTAAATTTAGGCTTCCGTTGTGAACTTGTATATAAATTTTATTCTTTTTGGTTGTTTATTTATTTCTCCAAATAATTTTTGTTTGTAAGCCTTGGTTAGCTGTAAGTGAGCCATTGTACATTGGCTTATTTCAAAGGGTTTATGCAAGATAATAGGTCTGCGCTTGCAAAGTGCAAAAGTATCTAGGAATAGCCTTTTCAAATTGATGTCCCGCACATGCTGTGAATAGTTGATAGACAAAGAAACAATGCTGTGTTTCACTGTTCTCTTTGTTTTGTTTTTGGAGAAGCCAGTGTATCATTGCCTCCCCCTTTAAATAGAAAATTTGCAATAGTGCATATCAATAACTGTGCACAAGAAATGGAATGCATTCATTGATTCATAAGGTTATATATACCCGTGGAAGTTTTATGTAATAAGTTTATGCTATTGTATACCAAAGATTCCTTGTGAGGATGTTTACAGGCCTTTTCGTTTGACGCGTGCGATCGCACTCGCACACGCTGGCACACGCGCAGATTCAGGTACGAGTGCGTTTTGTCGCACGCGCAAAATGATCTTTCAGTGCGGTGATCAGGCAAGAATTGAACGTGAGCTGGCCACTGCCGTATTGTCCTTAATGTGAGATCAACATGAATTTCATTTCAACAAAGCCAAGTCATGAGAGGACGACGTTTCAATGAACAATCCAGACGATGGCTGATTTTCGCAGCTGTGACCATGTCTTTAAGTTACCACGTGAAATCATCATAAGCCGTGGTTACTAATGAATGAGAAGAAACCAGACCATTTCAATAAGCAAAGAACTGCTACAACGTTATTAATTGCATGTGGAATTGCGACAACAAATGTACGCTCAAACTAAAAAGTTTGTCCATGTCTAGGGCGGAAAGTTTCTTAAAGTTTCAAGTCCGAAAGTTTTGAATTCTGATTTTTCTTATTATTGAAATATCTTGAGCTTCTTATACTTCATTGCTAGTTGTACGTAACCCATAGAAATGACGAAACCATGCCTTTTCTAGACATCAATAGACGATTACGCTAAAGATGGCGGCGAGGAACTTTTTACCAAGATGCACTGCGTTCTTCAATCGAATTCCTACAGAATCGTTAAGGGTTCGTAATTAGAACGCAATGCATCTTGGTAAAAAGTTCCTCGCCGCCATCTTTAGCGTAATCGTCTATCGAGAAATATGAGTAACGAAGTGCAACTAATATGTGGCAGCTAGTTTTATCGAGATAACATGTTCTTTAGCAATGATTGCCTCTGCAGGTTTCTAATGTGGTTAGAAGCAAAGATTATAGTGAGGATTTTATGTAAAAGGCTTATCGTAAAGACCTAAATTTGGGTGAAGAGGCAAGAAAGTAAGGGCCAAGCTACAAATTGATTAGCAAATTAATTTTTGGCAGGTAAAAGTATTTCGCTACTGTCAGATGGAAACTCTTTGTCTCAAATTTTCGTTGTTTCTGTAGAAAGCATAAATTTTCATTCAAATGCTTATAGCTGGCTGGTACTGATTATACCAAGATTTTATGAAAGAGAAACCGAGCTGTTTCATTTCAGACGAAAGGGGCCTAAATTTACTTCATCGAAAACTCTCTTCGACAGAGTCAATCTCAAGGATGGAGGCTATCTCAAGAATGCTCCTTTAATCCAGTAATGACCCTGATGATGTTTATTAATACTTAACTCCCAATTGATCTTAGCACTTAATCAAACAAGATGTCGGAAATATAGGTGACCTAACTCCTTGACCTTTCCACCAATTAAAGCCAAACATTATCATTGAACAATTCTTAGAAAACAACAAAGCATCTTCGAGAAGCAAGACAGTCTCAGAAACCAAGTCAAATCATATTTGAAATCACAGAACTTTTCGGAATATACTGTGCTGTATGATCGGAAAATTTCATTCTCCTTTGCCGTGCGAAGGAGAATGAAAGGGGAAGCTGATTACAAGATAGCCCAATTGAAATCGAATGATTTAAAGGCGAAAGGTGACTTTACTTACCCAAGTTTCTTTGGGTTTCATGGAATTCATACTTGTGCAGAATTAAAAAATCTTCATACTGACGAGTTCAATTCATGGTTAAAAAAGCCTAAATTATGATTCTATGTATGCGTTGAAACATAGTCGAAATGAAACATCCGTGACAATTTTCAAACTTTTCCAGCGTGTGCGATTGCACGCGCAAAATGATCTACGAGTGCAAAATGCCGCACACGTACCATATTTTTCACGAAAAGGCCTGATATTTATTTCTAGGACTGTTAGTGTTTTAATGATTATTTCATCCTCAAGTAACAACAAACTTGCAATTAAGAATTAACATTAGATTAACATCCTTTATCTTCAAGGTAGTGCAAGGATTGATGCAAAGAAATGATTGGGAAGCAGCAATCAAAATGCCAATTGGGATGATACCCACTGGATCTGGTAATGCCTTGTGTGCTTCAGTCCTTCATGCAGCCAAGTAAGGAGTCATTTACAGTACTTTCATTTCCAATTTGATCATAAGCCTTGAGCCTAGTCATCAAGGTTTATTAACATCCATTTCAAGTTAAATGATCAAGGAAATGCATTTTGATCTTGTTTAAGGGTCTCTTTCATCCAGCATTCCGTTACCCTGGGTACCAGAGCCTAATAAAAATTTAAAAAAATAAAAAGAAAAAAAGAAAAAGGGAGAAGAAAAGGAGGCTCTGGTTCCATCCAAACATAACCTCGTTCTGAATTTTCAATCATATTCCAGAAGTGGAATATTGCTCTGATTGGTCAAACTGGATCATGTGACCTGATCACCAGAATATTGATTCAAATCAACTTTAGGGAGCGAGCTGTGGACGTGGAGAAAGTGTTGAGGTCTCACTTTCCAAACGAACTGACTTTACTGCAACTGAAGATTATGAAAGCTATTTTGGAGGAAGCAAGAAGTTTTTACAATGTTCTAACTGGTCACAGAAAGTATCTGCCTTTCAAATCGCGCAATTCATGGCTTGAGAGCTAGGCCCGAACAATGACTTGCAAGGAGAAGCCCATCAAAGTTTGAGGGGCGGCAATGACAATGTCATTTCACCATTACTCGCCAATGTGGAGTCAATGTGGACCTATTAGTTGAAGATATGAATACAGTTGGGATCCCTGCACGTTCTGTGGGATGTTGTCTTCACGATGATTCAATTTAAGCTACAGAAACTGCAACCTGGATAAAGAAAACGAACGACTGATGATGATCTAACAAGGTCACCTCATTATATCAAGATGGTAGCCGAGAGAAGATAATTTCATAATTGTGGAAAGTCTGACTTCGAATGTGTGCAGTAAATGTTTGTAACTTTGGCACTTGGGAGAGTCCCATCATTTTAAAAAGTATATACACTATTTACAGGGACAATTAAAAGTACATAGAAGACCTTGAATTTTTTCTGCCACAATCAATATATGATTGAGGTATTGCTGTAATTGCATACGCAGTGAGAAGAAGTAAAACTGCAACATTGATTGATAAGCTCTTTTCTTTTGGGTTTCTCTTTCATTGTCAAGTTTCTTCAATGAAAGCACTATTAATACAGAGAACAATCTATGGTAAGGAAATCTTAAGAGAATCTCAGCAGATGAAAGTTGCACTTTAGTATTTGAAAAATTTCCTAATTTCATGCTGAAAGGCAGTCTGTCAGGTATCTGATTGGCCACAACAGTTGAAGCTCAACACAACAGATTTCTTTGTGAATCTGTGTGTTTGAAACAAAGGAGGGCTAATTGTCTTGACTTTCTATGGTTGTAGAAAGTCAGAGGTGTCAGAAAAATTCAATTTTGCTACTTTTTGTATTGCCCTTATTGCCCAATTAAATGCATGAAAGACTGCCCATTATCTAAAAGGGGACGGCCCTTCAACAAAATACAGCAAAAACTAATTCAGACAGATGTATGTTGAAATTTGTCACCTTGCTATCCTATTTTCTTAAAAGAAGATTTGCAGCTTTGATTTTCCAAGATCACTCACAACTGTATAGGCATTATACAGCAATATTTTGGCATTGTTTTAAGTGTGAATTGTGTTACACTTGTTTTGCAACCCAATGAAGTAATTTGGAAGTGGTTCAAGCAAAAATGAAAATCTTTGTTTAGGGAATTAAAAATCTGAGAAACTCAATGGGAGACATTTAATAATAATAATAATATATAGTGTAAAATAGGCTAGTAGCCTGTAACACATCTAACCAACCAGACTGGAAACTTTGCTGCATGCAACTTAAGCTTGCAAGAAATAACTTATGCTTGCAATTGGTAGAAAACCAAAAGGATTGATTGTAAAAGTTCAATCCCTTTGGTTTTCAAATTTGGTTTGGTTATTGACTGAAATTGCGCATTTAGCAAAGTATCCACTCTGGTCTACACAGAACACAATGGATTAAACTGAACTGTGTGAGACAATTTTAGGTTGTATTGGAAATTCCATAGAGCATTTACTATCCCCATATAACTTGTCAATCTTGTTTTTGAAAATGTTCAATGATGCTGACGTAATGATGTCTTCAGGAAGACCATTCCAATAGTCTGTTACCCTCAAGCTGAAAAACTGTTTCCTAATGGTAGTATTGAATCTCTGCTTCTTCAACTTTTGACTGTTTCCTCTAGTACGTGACTCTTTTTCTAATGGTAATAGAGTATCACTGTTCACTGCATATATCTGGTTCTTGAATTTGAAGGTTTCAATGAGGTCGCCTCTTAATCTCCTGTACACTAAACTTGGAAGTTTAAGTGCCTTCAGTCTATTTGATTGCAAAAAATTCCTAAAATTTAAGAAACCATCTACCAACCAGGGGCGGCGCCAGCTTTAAGATAGTGGGGTGGACAAGAGGTAAAATTGATTGCCAGAAGGTATCTAATGTTTTTATATCCGTTTTGCTTAGGAATAACTACCGACCTGAGGAAATTGGGATGGACATGTCCATCCCAGTCCACCTTGCGGTGCAGTCCTTACTACCAACCCTGCACCTTAAGTTTCCTCATAAAAAACGAGTGTTACAATCCATAGTGAAGTCTTATTTACTACTGGGATAATTTGTGCAATAAGTTCTCTAAATTCACTTAAACAAAAGATAGACTTTTCAATACTCAGTCTTCCAGTCTCAAGTGGGAACTTAACACATATTTTTCAAAAAGAGATAAGAATTTGGGTCAGTACTGAAAGTTACTAAAAATGACCTTATCTTGAATTCTATAGTTTCTGTCAAGTGTCTTAAAGACCCATCATCAGTCAGTGTGCTTTGGGTTAACAATACCACAATACAATTCTTGACTGTCAACTAAGCAACAAACTTTCTCAAACTTTTGACCTAAAATACCCCCTCCAAATGACTCAAAGCCTTAGAGAGCAGTTGCCAAAAACAAACAAAACAGAAACAAAGCCCAATCACAGTGTAAAGCCTTTTCACACCATGATTTACAAACCATTTGCTGCAACAAATATTAAAATCTTGCACAAAAATTGTATAGCTTTAAAAATCAAACATTGCTTAAAATCAAATGAAAGCACACAGAAACATGATGAATGGGTCTTTAAAGTTTCCATGATAATCTTCATGTTTGCTAAAGGGGTCCTCTTGAACAATTCAAAACAAAAATTTTTAAAACCTTAACTTTCAAGGACCAAGATACAATTTTTTACTGGAGAGGGCCATTGGCAAACCATGTGACTAAAATGATAAAAGAATGAAGATCTACTGCAGCAACTACTGAAAATTTTTGAGGGGACCATTGCCCCCTTGGACCTCATCTTAGTCCTTGATTACTTTCTGAGTAGTATGATTCAAAAGGAGGGAGCAAAAATATGATGATTCTTTTATCAAAATAAGTAGCTTCAAGTTTTACAGTTGTATTTTTTCAAGTATTGGATTTCTTAATTGTTGGCAGTTTGGTAGCTGAATTTTAAACAGTTCCAAATGAAAAAATGCGTACTGTACTATGTGAGTTAAACTCAGGCAGAAATTGTTTAAACTGTTGAATGTTGTATGGCCTTTCAGAAAAATACTGCCTTAGTTTCACAAAAAATTCAGAAACCACTTCTAAATTTGCCTTCAGAATGGAATTTTAGATTTGGCTCTTTGTTGCCTATCAAAATATAGCCATACCAAAATAGATGCATTCTTCCTGTTGTTACGTTGTTAGTCTGAAATATCCTTGGTGTGTATCAAATATTCTACATTTGCATGGTTACTTTCATCAAAGACTGAATAGAGCTAAATGTAGTATGCTAGTATACTCATTATAGTCATAGCTCAGATTTCCTTCACCTGCTTCTGCAATAATGAAATAACTAACAAGAACAGAAACCTTTCAGGATGTACCAAATGAGCAGAGACCATGGAGCAGTTTCAAAATGGGGGGGGGGACTAGATTGTAAGCAATGTGAGCAAAACTGGGGGTAAGAACTCACTTTTTGGCCCTCTGCCTCAGTCTGCCTTCACAGCAGCATCATATGTATTTTGCAGAAGAAGCCCCAGATAAAGTCTTACAGAAGCATCTTAAAAAATCAGATCCTGCATCCTTAGCAAGGATTTTTTTGTGCAAGCAGCAGGATATGGGATCCCAAAGCACAACATTGTTTGCTGCCTCAAGAACAAGAGTGTGAATCTTTCTGTTGCCTGAGGATTATTCTTCCTCACTGGCAGTTCTTAAATTTCCTCCAGTGTCAGTGACTGCATGATGATCTCTTCTTGTGATGGCCAAAGATAAGGAATTCTGGTTTCAAACCACAAAGTGAACTCCACGCAAAACTGGGCAAACTGAAACCGCTGATGACTTGGAATGTTGCAGTACAATGCAGTCATTGATGATTTTGTTGTTTCTGTCATCTACAATTCAGGATCAACTTTCCCATGTTTTGCTTCACCATGTTTTCTTACGCCATGTCTTGTTTACTACGCCATGTTTTGCTTCGCCTTTTGTTGCGCGAGGCCATCTTGTTTTGCTAATTCCGAGAAAGCAACACGATCACTTAGATCAATGATCAAGTGATTTTGAGTGATTACAATGGGAAATTAGATTGATCGCAAATTCAGAACGAGGTTATGTTTGGATGGAACCAGAGCCTCCTTTTCTTCTCCTTTTTTCTTTTTTTCTTTTTATTTTTTAAAATTTTTATTAGGCTCTGGTACCCAGGGTAGCATTCCGTGCACATTTCGTCTCTTGGTTGACCTTTGTTGTTGACACATTCAATGCATGCTGGATGAAACAGACTCTTCAACATATTTTGTGCCACAAAAATTTGTGCTGATGTTTTATTTGTTATTTACAATTTGGAAGGACGAAATTGTGAAGAAAAAAAACGTTTTCCTGCTTCACGATAAAGGTGGCTCTGCATTTAAGGTGGCTCACTACCAAAAACTTTCAACTAAACACAAAAAAAATCAATAAGTTAAGGTGGCTTGCTTCTGATATAAATTTCAAACTGCTACACACTGGGTGTCCTATCGCTCATGATAAGAGAGCTTAAAGGAGAGAGAGTTAATGGAGTAAATTTAGATATGAAAAAAGGGTTTAAACCATTTGAATTATGACTTAAAAGGAGCTTCGTAGAGAGGCAGGCTTAAGCCTGGTTTCTATATAATCGTTACGATCGTTTGGATCGCTGTGAACGACTCCAGCGATCCCAGCGATCTTATGGAAACATGCACGAACGACCCTAGCGATCGTAACGATCAGGATCGCTCCACCAATCCACCAGCGATCCACCAGCGATTGCAACAATCGGGATCGCAACAATCCGGATCGCTTGAGTCGTTCACAGCGATCCAAACGATCGTAACGATCATATGGAAACCAGGCTTTACTGGGGAGGAGGTGAATAAATCTTCTACGGTATAGATGCAACAACAACAGTAAATGTAACATTAGAAATATTTTATTTCAGAGATGTGTTTGACATCGTATCAGCAGCATTCCAGGTCGTTCGAGGAAACCCTCATCCAATTGATTTGTGTTCAATGCAGAACGATAACCGAAAGCTTTTTGCCTTTCTATCATTAACTTGGGGCATCATAGCTGACATTGATATTGAGTCAGAAAGATTTCGCATGTTAGGAAATGCTCGGTTTACAGTCGGGGCAGTGACGCGTATTATCGCCTTAAGGCTCTACGGTGGCAGATTATCGTTTTTACCGATCCCGGACGAAGAGAGGACCGAACTGAAAACCGAAGCTTCCGAAATAAAGGATACTGCATCGGAAAAGAGCACCGATATCGTGGAGACGCCATTTCTAGCAGTGACACCAACAAGTAGAGCAAGTATTTCCGGAGATTCCGGTGCTTATGGCAAGCTGGAAGAAGATATTAGGTTGGACGGGCCGGTAGAAAGACGTTTGACACAAATTGAGGCTCGAGATGTCAGTATGAACACAAGGGACGTGAGGCCTAAGAGCCAGGAAATTTTCAATAAGCTTGGAAGCCTGAATCGTTCAACTGGAAAATACGCACAAGTTGAAAATGATTTTGAAAATGCATCACCAGTTGGAGAGGAATCTCAAAGAAACCCAGCGATACAAAAACGAGGTTTCAGTACAGCTGATATTGGGAAATACAGCCCAATGGTAAACAGACTTAGTCAAAGAGAAGGGGAGCCCAACATCACACGGCCTGTTCTAGGGCCTGAAGATTCGCTTCTCCCATCAATGCAGGAAGCCTTATCAGGGGAATGGGTATCAGTGGATGGCGAATTTGTGACCGTTATGGTATTGATGATATCACATTTAGGTTCAGGTCTTCTGTCGTGCCCAGGCCTCGGACTTGGTGATGGTGTTATGTGGTTGATGTTCGTCAAAAGTGGAATCTCTAAGAAATCGTTGATTGATATTTTAACAAAAATGGAAAATGGAGGACATGTGAAAAATAGGGATCTGGAAATTCGACAAATTCGAGCATTTCGACTTGAGCCTAAATTCGAAAGAACTGGGTACATTGCTGTGGATGGAGAACTTGTGAATTATGAACGCATACAAGGACAAATTCACAAAGGGCTCGGAAGAGTTCTTTTAGCTAGTTAAAAGTCTATTCATAGGACTATGATCTAATTTATAACATAAGCTCAGAATTTTAAAAGAAAGTCGATGTAGATGGCTGTAAGACCCGAGTGGCTTATCATTTTGTAAAAATCTCGTACGCCTTTGACGAGAATCCTTTGGTTTTCAAGAAAAATCCTTAAAGTACCCTCAAAATCCTATTGGTTTAAAAAATCTCGTGCGACTTTTTAAAAGATTGATACATTGCTGACACCCCTCGATTACATCTTTTTTTTGTTTGAATTGTGTGAAGAGAACTAAACTTTTTGAATTCTTTTCACAAGGATCAAAATATTGCAGTTCTGAAGATAATGAAGAAATAAACAAGTCGTAAAATCTCAAAAGTTCTTAGAAATCATAAGAAATCGGTGAAAATTTCGGAGAAAATCTCAAAAAACTTTCAAAGTTTTGAGAAATTTTTTAAGTCCCAAACTCTCATTTACGCTGTTGTTGGAGTGATTCAGCCCTCGCTTTCGCACATAAGTTCCTTTCAAACTATTCAGACTATAGATGGCAGTGTTGGCTAATAGTTTAGCTAATAATTTGGAACCAATGCTCTAAGTTATCATAATTTTATTATCCCATTAGTTAATTGGCGCGCGCAAGTAAAGCACCTGCTTCGGATGGGCCGTGATAAATGATATGTTGAGCTCATTTCGAAGACTAAAGCGAGAAGATATAGCTTGGACTTTCCTATTCCATCTAGCTTTTCAGTTCATTCTCTTTTAACTATTGCTGTTTCTCTTCTAATGTTACAGTTATAAAAAATCACCAAAATGTGAGGTTATCTTAAAAAGTTTCTGATGATTAATGATGGCGTAGCTTGTAACGGCTTAGCTTATGACGGCGTAGCTTATGCGCTTAGATTTTGGTTGCTTCGCTTTCTAGCTTTTGTGGCCTAATTTCTGACGGCATATGGTATGGCAGCTGACAGCGTAGTGTGTTGATATTGAACATGAACTAGCCTGAGGTAACCTTCTATCCTAGTGGCAAGACATGCATTGTCATTAGTTGCAGGTGGATCCTAATGTTATTAACCAAACTAGCGCTCAGTAAGCCATGTTTGAAGACTGAGAAATGTGTCTTGGTGATCTACAGTACAACATCAAATGCTACGTTGAAGATGCTTCACTTTGAACATGTCTTAAATTTGATTTTTCTGATGTGAATTGTTTCCTTTTCAATGATAATCATGAGATTCTTTACGTGTTGCAATAGTCAGCAAATACTGGATGCGCGCGTTTGGCACGCTTTGGAATAAAAACCACGTGGCCGATATTCAAACCAAAATGCTAAGCCATCAGGCAAGGGATAACTTAGATTTTAAAATTTTTTGGCAAAATGACGTATTTGTTTGATCCAGAAATGAAGCAAATTCTATGCTGGTAAGCGGTTTGTATGGGAAAGAGAATACTGTCGATTTATGAATGAATGTTCGTTGACTATTATGGGGTGCCTAACATCAAATGTGAAACAGATTTACGAAGTAAACGGGGACGAACGTACACATTGCCCATGGTGTAGATACTACTGTAACCATAGGCAATAATGCACCGTGTTTGTAGCAAAGAAATTAAAGTTTATTACTTCGATATTACTGTTTTACTTTCTTGCTTTCTCTTCGGCTGAAGCCTAACCAGTGCTAGGAATCAAGTTTCAAATGGCTCCTGCACGTCTGAACAGATTGTTCCTACGCAGAGTTCATCCTCGTTTCAAACTTCCTCTTACAATAAATATATTTAGAGGCAGTTTGAAATGAGGATGAACGCTGTGTAGGGGCGAACAGTTCAGATGCGCAGGAGCCATTTGAATTTGATTTCTAGCACAAGTTTGGCTTGGGCCAAAGGAAAACAACGAAGAAAACTATGGTAATATGTCGAGGTAGCAACTTTTCTTTCCAAGCTACAAACACAGTACATTATTGTCCATGCTGTGACAATAACTTTAAATGCTACTGTAATACGATTGTTTATAACTAATATTATTTTCATTCAACATTAATGCATGTAAAGACGTTTTGATATATGGCAAGTTTTAGCGAAAAAATTAATCCAATTTCGTTTAAGTTTTAATTCTCGTTTTTGTGTCACTCATTTCTTTCAAGAGATGCATTATTCTATAAAAAGGTGAAGGAGATTCTCTTGGTAACGATGCCATGGTGGAATTATACGGGACGAATAAGAAATACGTATGCACTGTGTGAAGAATCCCCGGGGAGGGGGGGGGGTAACTTAAGTTTCCAAGATACGGGGTTGTGTCATTCAAATCGTAAAAGTACCACCCATTTGTCTGGAGAAATTTCTCAAAAGTATACGCCGCATAAATCTGGAGAAATTTCTCAAAAGTATACGCCGCATAAATCTGGAGAATTTTCTGAAAAATCATACCCGTAAATCTGGAAATGCCAAAACAGCTCACCAATAAATTTTCAATTCCTTGATCTTACAATTCCTTGAGGCTTCAACTTCATGTTCAAGAATTTTCTCATGATTTTAGGTGCATCATTTCCTTCAGACATTAGGATTAAGCCGACAGTCCTATTTCTTGAAATGCCCAAACACAATTATATAGATTTAACCCAGCATCGATGGGGAAGCATAGTAATATTTCAGGAGTTTCTGTCTTATTAGGAAGCAATGCCTGAGCTAAAGGAAAACATCAGCTTACCAATTTTATTGTTGAAGCAGTGAGGAAATTAAGCCAATCACTTATAGTTTTAGGAATAGCCAATGCAAGTTAGTTTTCTTGTAGTCTTTATTGAGATCAAGAAAATCCATTTTGGATTATGACTAAATTCTCAAAATCAAATTCAGCCCTCAGTTAGGTAACCGAGTTGTAACCTTTCAAATCTGTGTTAAAGTTTTGTATTTCGATGTTTCAAAGAGTGTATGTATTTTTCTGACTCTACTGCCAATACAAGGGAAACTTGACCAGCTGGGTCCATGTTTTAAAGACCCATTGCTAACCACGATTCTTCTTGGCGCCAAAGTCGACTTTCGTATTATCTGAAAGTCCTTTTTGGCCTAAATTCCCTTTGTCTTGCTTTTCATTTGGCGCGCAAAGGGTCATGGTTAGCAATGGGTCTTTAACTGCCCACGCGGAATTGCGGTTGGTAGTCTGCAGCGGGAAAGTAAGTCCTTTTGAAAGATTAATTTGAAATTGAGTGGGCAAAATTTTCCACCACTCTCTATTATGACGTAAAACAATTCAGGGCTTTGTTCTTATGTCTTCATGCTATCCAGAGCTCAATGACAATCGATTTCATGACAATTGATATTGTACTGTTCAACAAACACGCGTTTGTTTGGGTCTTCACAACACTTCCGCTTTCTTGAATTGCTAGACAGATTTCAAGATTTCATTGTTTGGAGTTTATTAATGTGTAAATGACTTCGGCCTTTTGATTGGGGATTTGTTTACCGTCCAGGCTTCCATGAAGCCCTCGCAAGAAGCCGGCCCAGGTATACAACGCTAGAGCCAGTGTTCTCGTTGCCAATTGAGCAGGGATGTAAAGTTGGGCCAAATTTTGAAGTATTTCCTTGTTGAATCAAACAAGGAGCTTGGTCTCCCTCAATGCGAAATTTTTCGCTGCCTGTGGGCAGTCAAAACAGTCAGGCGGAGTGGGTTCGATACCTGGTATGGCCCCACCAATTGAGCGTCATGACAAGGGTCGCAGACTCGATTAGCGCTTCGCTACTTCTGCGATCTCAACGCTTGGCGCTTAAAATCAGCCTCGTTATGGAATTCAACCCTTCGTTTGCATGTGATCAGTTAAATTCTACCAATCACAGTGCTCTGTTTGAGGCTATTCGTCAGTTTCTTGTCAGCATCTTGTCAGCATATTTTGACCGTGTGTATGCACAGCTGTACGTCCATGGACACATTACCTTTAAGAATAAAAAAATACACAATTGATCTTATTTAAGCATGACCTCTTTAAAGCATAACAAAATTTCGTTATTTGTTTAAACAGTTGGTGAAATACGATCTTATGTTGTTTTTGCATAAGATTTCCCAAGCAAAGCAATTTGGCGTCAAAATTTCGGTATTTGTTTAAATGTTTAATAAGATATGATCTTTATGTTGTTTAGAGATAAATCTAAATCGACAAAATACGAATCATTTAGTTGCAGCTGAATCAACATAGGACGTGTTTATTTTTGCTGAATAATTGAATAAAATGGTGGAATAATGCTGCTCGGAAGAATGACAAACAGTTTCATGCAAACTGGGAGGATGTAAGAGACAATTTTGGTATGTTGTCTTTATTCTTGATCTTGCGTTTCTTAACACTTGTGCGCATATGGCATTGCAAACACGCGTTCTTGAAGGTAAGTCCTATCTCATGTCATAGTGTACAAAGGTGGTCGGAAAGTTCTGAGCCATGAAGGTGTGATACCCTGATTTGAAGTTCTCTATTTGAATATCTCATTATAAAAGAAACACATCAGACCTAAAATTGAAAACGTTGTTTCTTATATGCGGGACACTACTGTATTCAAGACTTCTATTTCTAAAACTGGCATGTGTATTAGATTTGTGTTTCTTATATGCGGGACATTACTGTATTCAAGACTTCTATTTCTGAAACTGGCATGTGTATTAGATTTGTGTTTCTTATATGCGGGACATTACTGTATTCAAGACTTCTATTTCTGAAACTGGCATGTGTATTAGATTTGTGTTTCTTATATGCGGGACACTACTGTATTCAAGACTTCTATTTCTGAAACTGGCATGTGTATTAGATTTGTGTTTCTTATATGCGGGACATTACTGTATTCAAGACTTCTATTTCTGAAACTGGCATGTGTATTAGATTTGTGTTTCTTATATGCGGGACATTACTGTATTCAAGACTTCTATTTCTGAAACTGGCATGTGTATTAGATTTGTGTTTCTTATATGCGGGACACTACTGTATTCAAGACTTCTATTTCTGAAACTGGCATGTGTATTAGATTTGTGTTTCTTATATGCGGGACATTACTGTATTCAAGACTTCTATTTCTAAAACTGGCATGTGTATTAGATTTGTGTTTCTTATATGCGGGACACTACTGTATTCAAGACTTCTATTTCTAAAACTGGCATGTGTATTAGATTTGTGTTTCTTATATGCGGGACATTACTGTATTCAAGACTTCTATTTCTAAAACTGGCATGTGTATTAGATTTGTGTTTCTTATATGCGGGACATTACTGTATTCAAGACTTCTATTTCTAAAACTGGCATGTGTATTAGATTTGTGTTTCTTATATGCGGGACACTACTGTATTCAAGACTTCTATTTCTAAAACTGGCATGTGTATTAGATTTGTGTTTCTTAAATGCGGGACATTACTGTATTCAAGACTTCTATTTCTAAAACTGGCATGTGTATTAGATTTGTGTTTCTTATATGCGGGACACTACTGTATTCAAGACTTCTATTTCTAAAACTGGCATGTGTATTAGATTTGTGTTTCTTATATGCGGGACATTACTGTATTCAAGACTTCTATTTCTAAAACTGGCATGTGTATTAGATTTGTGTTTCTTATATGCGGGACATTACTGTATTCAAGACTTCTATTTCTAAAACTGGCATGTGTATTAGATTTGTGTTTCTTATATGCGGGACACTACTGTATTCAAGACTTCTATTTCTAAAACTGGCATGTGTATTAGATTTGTGTTTCTTAAATGCGGGACATTACTGTATTCAAGACTTCTATTTCTAAAACTGGCATGTGTATTAGATTTGTGTTTCTTAAATGCGGGACGCTACTGTATTCAAGACTTCTATTTCTAAAACTGGCATGTGTATTAGATTTGTGTTTCTTATATGCGGGACACTACTGTATTCAAGACTTCTATTTCTAAAACTGGCATGTGTATTAGATTTGTGTTTCTTAAATGCGGGACATTACTGTATTCAAGACTTCTATTTCTAAAACTGGCATGTGTATTAGATTTGTGTTTCTTAAATGCGGGACGCTACTGTATTCAAGACTTCTATTTCTAAAACTGGCATGTGTATTAGATTTGTGTTTCTTATATGCGGGACACTACTGTATTCAAGACTTCTATTTCTAAAACTGGCATGTGTATTAGATTTGTGTTTCTTATATGCGGGACACTACTGTATTCAAGACTTCTATTTCTAAAACTGGCATGTGTATTAGATTTGTGTTTCTTATATGCGGGACACGACTTTATTCAAGACTTCTATTTCTAAAACTGACATCTTTATCAAATTTGTGTTTCTTAAATGCGGGATGCTACTGTGTCGGCCGCGTACTCGTTATTCGACTACCCGCAAACCATGGTAACTTCTTTTGTTCACCCAGCACGAGAAAAACACTTTATCACTGCATGCAATTTTTCTCAAAACAACAATTGAAACATCCATAGACTTCAAACCGCTAGATGTCGTAAACATCCTCATAAGAATGCGACAATACTATGGCTACAATAAAAGCAAATATGGTATTTTCGTGCTTATTTGTAGCAATGTTTGTTGACTACGTCAACTTCATTTTTATCACTATTATACTATTATGATTGTTTGTGTCAAAAATCGTTATCGAAGGCGAGTCGGTTTTTGAAAAACTTGTATCGATTATTTTCGAAGGGATGATAAGCGTGAAACAGACTTGTTAACGACACACAACACTTCTACGCGTATTTTTCTACTGAGTGGGTACAAAAAAAGTTTACACGTTTGATGGGTAATGGAGTAAAAAGTATATGGTCGACATTCAAAACATTAGTCGATCCGTTAAAGGCTAACTTAAATCAGAAAGTTTTTTTGTTTAAATCACTCATCATTTAGACCAAGAAATTAGGAAAATGCTTTTAAGTGGCTTGTGTTGGAATCGAGAATCCCACATTCCATTCCGAATCCACAAAAAACGAAGCAAAGGATAGCAGTGCATGCCTGTTGACGAAGAGCCATTTTCATACATTAAAATCGAAAACTTTAGGACCGAAAAGTTTCAGCGAAAAAACTTCGGACAAAAAACTTTTGGACACTTTTTCCGGAATTTCGGACAAATTAACTTTCGGACAAAATCTTGTCCGAAAGTTTGATCGTCCGAAAGTTTTCGATTTTAATGTAATCCGTATTGGAAGTTTAAAATAACTTAAAATGGTTGAATCATGATTTCATATTCAAGCAATTTCGTATGTCAGGCATTGAGAGAGCATTGAATGATTACATGGAACGGGCTGGCCTGGTTAACCTGGCTGGCTCGCCTAGGAGGGTAGGAGGGTTGAAATGATCTGAACGATTTCACGGGAATTTCCAGCCGGGCTGCAAAAATTTGACGCTATAATCGTATTTTCTGCTCATAAAGCGCACGCGTTGTCTACGCGTTGCAGATTTCTCAGGCCCGGTCTTGAATCGTTACGAGAGAAGAATATGTAAGCCCGGGGGGGGGGGGGTGATTACCATATATGCGGGTACGGGATGTGCCATTTTTTTGGGTGTCTTTTTTCCAGCAGGAAATAAATTTTGGGGTATCATTTTTGGTAAAATCACACGTAGTCATAAATTTTGGGGTGTCATTTTAGAAAATAACTCTTTAAGGTATTGATTTTGATCAAATTTCACTTACTTAGTTAAAATTTTGGATGGCTGTCACAATTTTAGGGCATACATGTGACAGCCATCCAAAATTATGTTCCTGGGTATGTAAGTTCCTGGCCGTTTGCCGAGCTACCCCGGTAGGCAGCAGACCGGATCCCGGGTACTCGGGCCAGCCCGCTTGCCATGTAATCGAATATATACAAAACATTGTAACTTTTTTTTACCCCGAGATCCCGGGTGAAAACCTTTTCTCGGTTAACCGGAGCAAGCCCACTCCATGTAGTCGGCCCCTGAGAAGTTGAAGACGGTATGTTTGCGTAATTTTTAATTCTCTCAATTCATCTATTTGCGTTTCACCAGAAATAATGTTTTTACGCACTTCTTTTCCACTTTGCTAACCGCATTAGCAATGCTCGCTGTTGGATTGGGTATTCTGAGCCATTGTTTCAAACATTTTCTATCTACGATGGTGTTTTGTGAGTGGGTTTTATTTTCATTGTATCATGGTGACTCGCCTGTCGATCACAAAACAAATAAACAGAATAACAAACGTTGTCGCTAAAAGCAGTGATTGTTTTGGTTGCAAATCCCACACTGTGATTGACTGAAAATACGTTATCGTCTCATGTAAACAGTCATATTTAAAAGTAGTCAGCATTCTTTCTGTTGCGATCAGTCGTCATGAATTCACATTATGTGATTGCTCGCCCTACGCAGCAACGCTCTAAATTGTGCTCCGCAGGGACAAGAGGATGCAGTTTTCGTAAAAGGAATTCAAATGAGAATAAAAGTAGTCACAATTTGAAAAATCATACGCCGATAAACTTGAGCCAGAATTAAGACATCCTAAAGTCATTGACTGATTATGCTTCAACTTAATTTTTAGCATCCATGCGTTAATAGTTGATTGCGATAAAGATGGCGGCGAGGAATTTTTTACGGAGATACATTGCGTTCTTTGATCGAATTAGCGATTTTACCGTTCGATAAGGCGTTAATTTAAAGGGCCCTGGACAACCAGCATCCTTTGTGCTCCTCAGTTGTTATCAATTTGGTTGAAAGCATCGACTTGTTGCGAACAACGCATGCTTAGCAAAGTGATGGACCTCCTTTCCTTTAGCCCACCGCAGCCCGGCCTCAAAACCCGTTAGGGACTGACTGATAGTTTTTTGTCAGTTTTTTCTTCAAGTGACTGCTGGTATAGTGTAATGATAAGATTCAACCTTGGATAAGAGGAATTAGAAACCGTTGATTACAATCGAGAATGACTCCACTTCAAGAAAACGCACAGCAGGCCAGTTTAAAAGAGTAAGAAACTACAATACCTTGACGTGTTGTAAGAAACGGTATATTAATTAATGCCAACTTGCTTGGTGATTCTTGAAACATTCAAAATTTCTTACTGGATGCCGTATTGAGCAGCCATGCGCCATCTTTTCTGCCAATCATAAGCTCTTAATCACAGGGAAACGAGGAAGAGAAGAGCGCACAGCACATATCGACCAGCTTTAAAAGTTTTACCCTCTCATGCTCCCTGAGAGAATTTTAGCGAGACCTGGAAAACGCTGTCTAGAGCAAATGATTTTTATCGATAGCGATTTAGCTAAGTGAAAACTCCATTATGAAGATGAAGTCAAGATGATAATGATTATGCTGATAATGATTATGATCGATAACGATTTAAACGTAATATCCATAATGGTGAAATTATGATGATTTTGATTAATCATGATGTCATGATTATGATCGATAATGACGTAAATACAAGATCCATCATGAAGATGAAATTATGATGACTGTTATGATTTTGATGATTATAATGATTCTGCTGATTGTGATTATTATGATGATTATTATGACTATGATTTATAGTGACGTCGCCATAAAGTCAAGTGGATCCTTACCGTGTCCTTTCATTGTGACGAGATATCCCAATGGACATTTGTTTACATGTCGTTACCCAGTGACGGTATCCGTGTACGAGGGGCAATTCACTGATTTTTATTCGTACACCTCCCTTGAAATCACAAAAAAATCACATAGAAAAATCACAAAATCGTAAGAAATCACATACAGAAAGCACCAAAAATCACAAATCACTGAAAAATTACTGGAAAATCACACGAAAAAATCATTAAAAATGACTAAAATCACAAAAAATCACGTACGCTATTTTAAGAAGTGATTTGCCCCTCGTCCTTGTAGACTTATTACCATTACCAATCATGAGCAGTGTGTGATCAAATCCTCAGGATACCTTTTGTTTCGATCACAAGTACTTTTCATTTATTTACTTTGTTGCCATAGCAATCGCTGATGACATATGTGCAAGGCTAATGAGAGAGCAAGGACATTTCTGCCGTCAAACGAGAAAGTCAAAGTGTACGTTCCTCATAGCATCAAGAAGTTTACCTTTAATCCAAGGTACGTTTGCTTTTATTTGCTTTTAGCATTGAACTTCAGTTGCTAAGTCGCACAGGATTTCATTCAATACTAGAAAAGTCAACATTTAGTTTGGGTTTTAGTTCATGAGCCGGGAACCACGCTACTCTGTTCAAAAACCCAGTTTTAGAGTACCCAAAATTCATCCGTTGGGGAAAGAACTTGGCAGGCTTTCATATTTACTGTGATTTTCAGCTGGGTTAAGAAAATTATTGTACCACAATTTCCAGCATGTTTGGTTTGAAATTGTTCATCGCAAAAGCGAAACAAACGGGGACACGAAACCGTTTTCAGAGAGCATGCCTCAGTGCTCATTTGACTTGGCACACAACTTTCATTTTCAGATATGTGAAATTGTCTCGCCATGCCGTTTTGTAATTCTATTTTCGTTCAATTTCAATCGTTGGTGTGTAGCAGGTCAATTTCATTTCTTTTGAATATTTATAAGCAAGGTTTAAAATTTAAAACATATCCCCACCATCTGATAAGTTTTCTTAAACCTTGAACACCACTGCTCGACATGCAGCACCCGCAATGAACGAAGTTTGGATATTTCCGTTGATCGATAATCTTCTCTCATTTATTATTTATATTGCATTGATTTAATGCCAGAAATGTTTGCATATCCTTTAAGAACTTATTATTTGTTAACAGAGCGAAATTTCCTTTGCTCGTTCTTTGCTATAAAGAGACGTTTCATGATGTTACAAGTATCATTTCTCATTATCATCATTAGCCTCATTATTACTTTTCCTCTCAAGGTCGCGACACACTTTGTTTCGTTCCGACCGCCGCTAAGAGTTAAATCGTTGACCTTGATTTTCACTGATAAAATCACTAAAGCTTTGCAGTAACCGCTGCCGACAGAAACATATTTGTGCGGAATTTTAAGATACTTCATTCGGCTCAGTTTGATTTCACATGACAAACTTTTCACCCTCGTGGATACTGGTTCGGCGTTGCCGAGACAAACTTGTCTTGACTTGTCAAATACCATAACAGACTTCCAACAAAGATTAGATGCTGTGTATTGTCCCAACATTAAAATAGTCAAGATTTCCTAGTTATTCCTCCTTTCAGTTCAAAAGAAATGAAGCAGTCACCAAAGTCCATCCGATCATCTTGCGAGTCCTTCTTGCAGTTTTGATTACTCACTGTCGCAATCGCTGCCGTTAAAATTACTCACTTGATCGTTTGAGCCAGGAGCCATCAAAAACTTAGAAGAGATAGCAAAATGAGGCAGGAAAGATATAAAGTGAATGTTTTCTCGATCCTTCACACGTAGAAAACTGAGAGAGAAAGATTTGAGGTCATGAGCTCATAACACCCGACACTATCGCTGCCTTTTGCCTGTTTTTAGCTATCATTTATTCTTGGTCCTACATGATTTAGTATCAATGAGATATAGCAAACATCCAAGCAATGCTTTTGGAATTACATAGGCAATTTTCAAGTGAGTTTATACTCGAAAAAACATTAGGGTAAGTGGCAAAAAGCTTGCGTTGTGCGTCCTTTTGGCTGCCATGACAACTAATCGAATCAATTTTCAAATTCACTGCGATTAGCCTGCGCGCAGATCAAATGTGCGCAGGCTTTGCTGCGATTAGTTACGCTGGGTTCCTTTGCATTTTAAATTGTCTGGGTTCAATTGTGCAAGAATTCTTTTTGCCTGGGAACATCTTACACGCGTTTGTATTACAATATCAAATTGAGTTTGTGCCTTTCCCGTTTTTCTTTGCGTTTCACCACAGTTTGTCAATTTCAACCGTGTTTAGGAAATTCATAAGTTAGTCATAACCACCTAATGAAATTATACCAAGACAAATCTCATATTATTATTGCTCTATGCTTGTCACATATCGATTAAAGAAAATGTTAAGAGAAGATGCATTATCAACAGTTCACAGCACAACTTTCTACGACTGAAGGAACAGGAATTGTGTCGAAGTATGTCTTCTAAGACTAAAGGATCTCTCTCATCCAAGTTTCACTGCAGTTGTGACTGTTCAGTCATATTGGGCCTATAAATAGACCTTTTAGCTATTCTGAAAAAAATCAGAATCGAACGACATTTTGCTACATTTTGTAGAATTATCGAATGTGCACAATAGTGATAGAGGCTTTAACGCCACTCGATCTAACGCTGCGTATAAAAATGTATAAAAATAACGCTCGATCCAGGCTCTTTCTTAGGATAGCTAAAAGGTCTTTTAAGTGTAGAGTAAATTTGACTTGAGCTCTGCATCAAAAGCCTTTTCCAAATTGCACATAGATAGTAACTGAATAATTCAATAACTATCTGTTTTAGGCTGCCTCAGAAATTTTACCTGTTTAGGTGAATTACTCTGCGAATACAAATCTGATTTGGACGTGCAAGGTCGCAAAATCTAAGTTAAGATCTCATCGATACCACTAACCATAAATAAAAAGTTTTAAAACTAAGGCTCCTTCGCAGGAACCGTTCAAACACTTATTACTTTTTTTGGACATCCGATAAATACGAACAGTTCTTACTCAAGGTCGTTTTTGTTCCGAGGTTTAGGAATAAATAAAGCAAAATGTGTAGAAAGAGCAAGACGATCATTTATCTTCCGTGTTTCACTTGCAAGCCATGCCGTTTTTACATGCAATGAATAGCTATGTGCATTTCTACATGCAACAGAATTTAATTTAAACACAAGCAAACACACATAGGCACAAGCGAGCTCAGGCGGACTGGAGTAACTTGTCAGTACAAAGAGATCGCAAAATGTGCTGTCAGCTACCTTTAGGAAAGTTGATTATATTTCAGTGCTTTTTTGCAAAAATCCTTTCCTTTTAATGAAAATTCGTAAAAAGCCCTAAAATCCTCTTGTTTCGAAAAATCTCGTGTTCCTTTTCGGAAAATTGGTAGAGCCGATGCAGATGAATGCAGATGAGATGTTTTTGTGGTGTTTTTTTGTGCTAAGACTGTTTAAACTTTTGAATACAGGAAAGGTCGCCTTATTTCATTGATCTTACACAAGCAAACACAAATCTGTTATTGTGCCGTTGCCAAGATTTGCTTTCAGTCCTGTTGTCAAGATTAACCTCAGAGTACAATGATATAACCAAATGCATTATTCTGGTAGCTTTAGGAGGGTTGATCGTGTTTCCTTGCATGGTAGCATCTGTTCATCTTGATTGAATTGAACAATACATAGTAAAATCAAATCTCTTTATAAAATACAGAGAGTATTCTATCATGACTATGGCACAGGATGTGGTATCAAGGAACTTAAATGGTGGAGGAGAGTTATTTTTTATTGAGAATCAATGAAGTGAGAGGACATGCGATTTAACATCGAGTCATTTCTTTATTCTGAAAACAATGGATTGTTAGACCTTGAAGTTGTGTCGATGCGCAGGAAAGCATTATTCACTGCTACAGAGGAGCTAGCGATACCTCCTCTTCAGGAGGAAACAAATCTTCCTCCGCAGCAGCATATGTGCTGAAACATGCTTGCAGAGTATTTACCCAATCACTGAACACGCTTATGCACGTTTATGCGTGCTGTCAATTTCTTCATTTGAACCTTATTGCAGAACAACATATCAAAGGGCAATGATTTTTCGACAAAACTTCAACAGGTAGATGAAGGAGGGGGCGGCTTATGCCCCTTAACTGCGACAAAAATTAAAAATTCGATCCAAGTATATGAAGCATAAGCATAGTACGGGAAGAAAAAATCTAGGGGGGCTGCCCAACACAAAGCCCATTGTTTGACAGCATTTTTGCCCGACTAAGGGCAAAACTTTGCCCCAAGGGGCCAGCCCCCCCCCCCGCCTCGTACGCTTATGATATGAAGTTAGATGAAAATTGATGCCCTAATGAGTCATTCTTCAAAATGACATCCCAAAATGTATGTCTATTTGCGATCTTACTAAAATTTATTTCTGCCTGAAAAGAGGTACCCCCAAAAAATGGACATCCCGCCACCCCGCCCACTAGAGTGCATTACTTTATTTTGTTCCATATTTAGACTAGATTGCTATATCTCCGTTAATTCATTTGGATTTTCTTCAATTCTAGCATTCTAAAATGGAATCACAGATAGTATTCATTATTGTATCCTTGTGTCTTTGGCATCAAGCTTTCTCTACTATTTCGATCGACCTAACACCTTCAACAGCAGTTGCCGATGTGAGCGCCACCCCTGCCGCTTCTTCATATGCCACCCCAGAAATTGCAGCATCAACGACAGTTGATACGGCCTCTACTTCTTCATTCGTTGTTCCGATGCTGCCACCGATTTTTCCTCAGACCTCAAGTTCGTATGTAGCCCCAGTAGTCGCAGCAACTTCGACCGCTGCAGCCGCTGCAGCCGTCTCTTCTTCATCCGTTATTCCTATGCTGCCACCGATTTTTCCTCAGACCTCAAGTTCGTATGTAGCCCCAGTAGTCGCAGCAACTTCGACCGCTGCAGCCGCTGCAGCCGCCGCTTCTGCTTCTTCATCCGTTATTCCAGTACTGCCACCGCTTGGAGGTCAGACCTCAAGTTCGTATGTAGCCCCAGTAGTGGCAGCAACCACGACCGCAGCCGCTGCAGCCGCTGCTACTTCAACTGCTGGTAATATTGCTGCAGCAGTATCTTCGACTGCCGCACCACCAGGTAAGGAACATTTTGAATGTGTCTTAGAAATAGTTTGATGTTGTGTCCCATTTGCGTTGCTGTTGGGGTGGAGCTACACGCTCCATTGTTTCACTGGAAAGGCAAAGAGCCATTCCACTCATTCCAAAAAGCGAACCAGATTTTTCAGAGCAAAGGGATTTTTACGAATTTTTCATTCATTTATCTTGAATACAAAAGAATTTTTGCCAAAGGTATGACAGAATTTTTGGAAGTGAAATACCCGTCTGAAACGTTTCAGCTTATGGAGCGGTCATTTTTAATCATGGTTACTGGGGCGGAGGATCTTTGGCAGGGTTATGAAACTTTTCCATTATTTTGTGGGGGTACGAAAATTTATTCCCCCGCAACGCCTTTATCTCAGTCGATTGATGAAAGAAAGTGAGACTTGGAGGACAAGTCCAATTGATTCGTCGATTTATTAATTTGTTGATTTATTAATAAATCAATTTATTGATTCATTGATTTATCAATGTATTGCTTTGCAGTAGTACAAGCAAGCACTTCAATTGAAGCATCTGTAGCAGCAAGCGTGGCAGCCAATGGTATGTCTCTTCTTAATGCATTGCCAGAACATGGGTGATAAGACACCGCCAGTTGCACTTCAGCGTAAGTGCCTCTACAGAGGAAATTACCTGTCGTTGCTGTGTCTGACCACCCATGCTTTGAACAATAATCAGGCTGTTTTAGCAAAGGGGAAGAGCAGCGTTGAGATGAACCTACACTTTAGACTACCCAAAGCTACTTCGTAATGACACAATGTCTGGTCTTTTGGCATTTCTGCTTTTTCATCAGCATCTTTCCCCTGTTGTTAAAACTGCCTGATCATTATTTTTTACGTGATTTGTTGACTCGGGATCTCTCAAGGTAATGAACAACTCCTGTAACCGATTACGGAACCATTGCTTTTTGGCACTGAATATATCCATAGAAATCTGAAGCGTTATTGCCTCCCTGCTTCGTTGGTTGCGTGATTTGTGAAGGAGTTCCCATTATCATTAGAGAGTGAGTGAGTTAAATCTAACTAGACTTGCACACTGCATTGACATTGTACGGAGTATGAAAATTGGCCAAACTGTACTCTGCTCGCCGGAGCTGCATGACCCTGATACCGTACGGAGGAGCGTCCGTTGCTGTTGCTGCTCTGATTGGGATTAGCACGAACAAAGTACAACGATGGAGCGTAAACTTCGACATCATATGGAGGCTGCACAATCAAATGGAGGCTGACATCTTTCTGAAGCCGTTTAAACTAACCTTTCCAAGTCGACTAAATCTGATTTTCAAACAATCCGAAATTCCAACATGGGTGACAACTCATAATGATTAGATCAGTGAAAGTGATGCCTACATGATGAAAGCTTGCACATCTACACTTAACGTCTTTCAGATGATTAAATATAAACTTTGAGAGTTCAAAATAACAATTAAAGTTGTTTACAGGTTGTACCAAAATTGTGCCCAATTTGGATGGCTGCTGTGGAGGAGCTGTAGCATTTATTTTCTCAATGTTTACACAGCTGCATAGACCAGGCATCAGCTTAGAGTTCGGGACCTTGTTTGCGTCAACCTGACAAGTGGTTGCTGATTTATGGCAGCTTAAAGGCGAAATGAGTGGTTGCTTTAAAAAACAGCACTTCTGTCGTCCTCTAGCAATGTCAAATTCATGCAATGTTTGAAGAGAGGATTCTAACGTCCTTTTGAGATATTCTCCACGTTTGGAAAACTGGTTGACAGCGATGTCCTACAGAAATACAGAAAAATATTAGTTTCAACGCTAGAACACTTTCCTTGAAAATCTACTTAATTTTGGCACTGCTGGAGAGCAACCGAAGTGTTGTTTTTGAAGCATGAACAAAGTCTGTCTTCCCTTTGCCACCAATCAGCAACCACATGACTCAAAAAAAGTTTAAAACTCCAAGTTTAAGCCTGACCTTAGCAATTGCGTAAAAATAGACACAATAATGCTACAGCTCCAGGGGGGGGGGGTACTCCCTAACTTTCAATACCAATATTTGGGGTCCAATATTTGGGGTCCAATATTTCCGTGCCAATATTTGGGGTCCCAAAATTTATGTTAAATCAATATTTGGGGTCTGTGAATTACAATATGGACCAAAATTCAATATTTGGGGTCTGTGAATTACAATATGGACCAAAATTCAATATTTGGGGTCTGTGAATTACAATATGGACCAAAATTTAATATTTGGGGTCCACAAATCTGAAGAAAGGAAGAATCGTGGAATTTGTCTTGCATTGACTTCACATGGAATGCAGTGTGACCTTGGAGTTGCGAATCAAGAAATAAATGTTTGGTATTATTCAAAAATTTAGAAAGATCAAGAAGCTCCAGTCAAGATCATTGAAAACATTATAGGAGTCCCGAAATAGATAACAATATTTGGGGTCCCCAAAACATCAGGCTTAATATTTAGGGGTCAGCAAAGAAATTGTGGCATGGACCCCCCCCCGTACTGAAAGTTAATGAGTACCCCCCCTGGGCTAAAGCTCCTTCACAGCAGCCACACAAACGGGTACAATTTCTGTGAGACACCCTGTATGTTCAGTTGCATCGTAAACATAACATAAAAGCAAAGGTCTCGCATCGTATCGTTTATCATACAGAAAATTAAAACGCGAAGTAAACATGAGGGACAGTACAATAAAGACCCTAAGAAACATCTTCCACAATTTTAAAGCTCGCAATTTCTGTAATTTCTTTACTTTCTTAATAATCGAAGTTTCAATTATTGTAAGAAATTCTGGGAAAGAACATTTATGTCTTCGGCGAGAGTTGCTTATCCTTTGTTATGTAGATCGTGATTCTGAAGTAATTCTAGGTCACACATTAGGCTTTTTAAAATCATCATTGTTCGAAATTATGAACTAGTTGATAACGAAAACCACCATATACTAGAAATAATTTTCATTAGTGAGTGCTGCGTACTGGTCGTTGGCTTTGCGCTGTGGTAAAAATTGTTGTTGCTGGAGCGTGCGTGAAGAATTTGAATCTATTACTCTACCAGGGGAGTGAGAATGAGGCTGACTCTGCATAAAAGGTTGCGTCTAGGGTATAGCCCCAGAAAATTCCTTGTTAACTAGCATACAGCTCAAATCCTTACTGGCTGCTGAAGCACGCGGAAAATCATCCAATTTCACGGTACTCAGCCAATCAACTAGCCCCTTTCCAACCACGTGATACCAAATTGGCCGTTCGAAGTGAATTTTTGAGTACCCTCACGAAAGTTGAAATGGCTACTAAGTTACAATAATTACATGGAATTTTCTTTGATAAATCAGTAGAAGGGATGCCCCTCTACAGTTTGTAGCGTGCGTGGAAAAATATCTCATTTGGAGCCGAACTTACAGTCATTTTCCGGTCGAAGAATATTGACATTTGTTCAAACATCGATAAAAGTCGCTGCAAATGAGATATAAGGATAAAAATTTCAGCGATTCTGGATATTGCCCTAAACAATAACCCAAGCACTGTCCCTTCAATTACATCTGAAAATCGCAGATGATTTTCAGCGATTTCTGCCAGATGTTATCAGGGCCTAAACTTCTTACCGATTAAAACTCATTCGTTGACCCCAAAAGGGCTTGGTTCGTATTCTTGAGCTAAATGACTCACTTACCAACGACTCAATGATCTATTTGACTTCATTCTCCATTTAAATGTCTCCAAATTTCGTTCAAAACATCCAGTCTTGAACAACTTCTTGCAAATTTGCCTCGTTCCATATTTTCTCTGCAAGCGCCAGTAATCTCCTCAAAAACGTCGCATCGATAGGCTTTGTGCTACAGATAATGCGATTCGATACAGTTCATACACTTGTAAATACATATGGCATGCCTGATTTTGCTAAATTCATTCAGATACAAACAAAAGGGATAAAACCTTCTTTGGCTTTTTGGCCAATGAATAGCAAAACTAAATGTTTTGTTGTGTTGAAAGTTTACCGCTTTTTTCCTTTTGTTTAATTGTATTGACTCATGAATGGATTTGACACATTTCTTGCACAAACTTTTTGTTGCTCCCTTGTTTTTTGTCAGATCTATTCATTGGTGAACCAAACAGCCAAAAAATATTTGATCCTTTTTGTTTCTATTTGAATGAATTGAGCAAAATCAGGCATGCCATATCTATTTACAAGTGTATGAACTGTATCGAATCGCATTATCTGCAGCACAAAGCCTATCGATGCGACGTTTTTGAGGAGATTACTGGCGCTTGCAGAGAAAATATGGAACGAGACAAATTTGCAAGAAGTTGCTCAAGACTGGATGTTTTAAACGAAATTTGGAGACATTTAAATGGAAAATGAAGTCAGATAGATCATTGAGTCGCTGGTAAGTGAATCATTTAGCTCAAGAATACGAACTAAGCCCTTTTGGGGTCAACGAATGAGTTTTAATCGGTAAGAAGTTTAGGCCCTGATCACATTTCTGGCAGAAATCGCTGAAAATCATCTGCGATTTTCAGATGTAATTGAAGGGACAGTGCTTGGGTTATTGTTTAGGGCAATATCCATAATAACTGAAATTTTCATCCTTATATCTCATTTGCAGCGACATTTATCGATGTTTGAACGAATGTCAATATTCTTCGACCGGAAAATGACTGTAAGTTCGGCTCCAAATGAGATATTTTTCCACGCACGCTACAAACTGTAGAGGGGCATCCCTTCTACTGATTTATCAAAGAAAATTCCATGTAATTATTGTAACTTAGTAGCCATTTCAACTTTCGTGAGGGTACTCAAAAATTCACTTCGAACGGCCAATTTGGTATCACGTGGTTGGAAAGGGGCTAGTTGATTGGCTGAGTACCGTGAAATTGGATGATTTTCCGCGTGCTTCAGCAGCCAGTAAGGATTTGAGCTGTATGCTTTGTTAACTACGCCCTTGAGACGGTGGAAAAATGAGGGGACGACACTGTTTTGATTTGTGAAGCTGAATCAATAAGGCTGTGTTAAAGAAAATTTCGTGTGTTTTGAGTGCTCAGAGTTTAAATTTCTGAAAGGTTTAATAACAATCTCGATGTTCACTATACCCCTCCTTCGTGAAAGCAAAGTTTTTTGAAAGCGTACAGGTGAAAATAAGGCAAAAGTATGTCAAGGATTTCCTTTTGACTAAGCATGCATTATTTGCAAGGAATTGGAAACTTTAACTTGAATGTTTTTGAACAACTTCGTAAATTTTGTCGCAAAAATTACCCGGCGGGAGCACTTCGATCCCGTAAATGAAACTTACATAACTGGACAGTTCAACAGGCTTTACACAGGTCGCTTCGTCAGTTTGCAAACAGGGATGCAAACGATGTTTACGAATATGGGGAAAGCCCACGGGCAACAACCAACATCAAAGTCAAAATTGTACGCGATGCGAAATTCAAGGATTGAAGGATAGTTCAAGGATTTTATAAGTGTCGAATGTAATGTTTCAAATTTGTAAATTTCTTCACAATCATTGCTTTACTGTCTTGAATTTTATATGTCTGCATGTCTGAAATTTATTCCATGTTGATTTTGATGATAACTGTGGTCCCCGATCGCAGCTCCTTCTTGATACTTCAGAGTCAGATACTTCACCGCTAAACTTTTGTATAAAGACGACAGTTCCCTATTTTTCATGGCATTACAACTGTAAACATGGTCTGCACTTACCTAAATTATGTTCCCCCCACTATTTAAAACTGTTTGCTATGCGAAAAGCAGTAAAAACTCGATGCCATTTCAATCTTTTCGTATGCGTTGCAACGGGATGTAGAGAATTCAATACATGCAGGTATTTCCCCAGGCAGGCATTATTTGTTACGCAAACTGAACAATGGGTTATCGTTCCAGACCTATATTTATAGTTCAATGATTCAAAAGCCGCTAAGCCGCTGACCACAGTGATCGTCGTTAGGATTAAAGAATTGTTGAAAACAGACAGAAAAACCGAGATCCAAAACGCCTAGTGAAGCCACTGCGCAGGAATATATGGCTGCTTCGCAGCAATAAATGTCTTTGTCAAGTTCCCTGGCTGTTTGTCTGTTCGTTTCGCAGCTGTGGAGTTCAAAGACTACGGTAACATTTTGGTCGTGGGTAGAAATTGCGGAGAGAGGATTAGAGATTGTAGAAAGCGATTTTCGAATAGAAATTCAAGGATGCGGTCAGAGAAAGGAAAAGTTTTTCTCAGTTTAGGGGTACTGTATTCCGGTTTCAACTCCCAAGACTTCAGATCCAGAGCAGATTATATTTCCTGCGATTGAGAAATCAGCAAACTTTGAGAATGTTGCTGCTCTAGCAAGGCTTTTTGTCGTAGTCAGAAACTGCCTAAATTCATTCATGCTCAAGAAGTTTATTTGTTTCTGTTATTATGAAATAGTGTCATGTCATTTTTGAAACTTTGTCTCTTTGAAGTTTGATGGTATTGGCCGGCTCTGGGAAAGAATGAAGGAAAGTTGCGAAATCACGAGGGCTAAATCCTGTGAATCATAATGTTTGTTTATTTGGTTTGTTTCCCTTGCAAATGAATTAATTTCTCTAACTTGTGTTTGCTTCGAGGCATTGTATATCATCACTATTTACTTTGTTATATTTCGTCATTCCAAAGCACTGTTTCTCGTAGGTCTAGTGGCATTGTTTGGCATTGCGAAGTTTGCTAACTATGTTTAGTCCACTAGCTCTCTTTGTTTGTTCGTTTGCGTTAAATTTTCTTCTTTAATGCATCAAGGCATATCAAGTAAAATTGATTTTGTGAACCACTGTTATATGTTTTCTCTTCAATATCATCCTTTCTCCCGAATATGATAAAATTATTGTTTCTCACGAATATGATAGATTGAATTTACAAAATCAGCTAACTTTAGCTAACTTTAGTCGAGCGAATACTTTCGTTGTTTTGTTTGTTTACCCGTGTCTTGATTTTATTCATGTTTATTTGCTTGAAATGCTTTAATGCTGCTGAGTTTGTTTGCTGCGCTGTGTCGCTGGTTTATGATTCTGAGTTTGTTTGCTGCGCCGTGTCGCTGGTTTATGATTTAGGTAACTATGCAAACATTAGCTGCTTCCTCCTTGGTTATTATCAATATTTTCCATAATATGAGCAACGTTGCTAGGGTCCAGGCCTCCTACATCACGTCAAGTAGCCTAAGAACCTGCCCCTTCCCCTGAAGCCGCTCTTTTAGTAGACGGCGTAGCCTCGATGTAATGGTGGCCGTTTGGGATTTCTTCTTCCTGTAGATCTTTGATGTCATGATGTGCGGAAATTCGTTGGTTTTTGCTGAGAAATTTGTTCTCGTTGAAAATTGAATCTAGTTCAGATAATGGTCTGTAATGGTACGTTGGCCCGTTTGTTCGACAGAATCTCCTATTCGAAGTAGTGCCCGATATCTTTGGAGCGACGTGGAACTGCACACACATAGTTGTCTGTAACTTACCAAGAATTCGACCACTTACTGAAACTTTATCAGAATCCTCTCAATTTGGCTCCTCTCTGTTTCGCAAGAGTTTCTGGGGAATTTCGCAGTATATTTGATGCTGCATCATTTGTCACTGTGAATATTTCACAACGAACATTTATCATGAAGCTGTGCCACTTTGAAGTCCTTACTCAGGTACCTCTGCTTGTAAGAAACTCCGGTACAGGGAAAACATAACTTGAGAAAATGTTTATTTTGATAAAAAAATCCTGATAGCTCTAAGAAACTTCCATTACTGAGTCAAATTCGCAGTTTCTTAAAAAACAAGTACGTGTAGAGCAAAGATATTTCGGAATTTTCTTTAAAAAGTTTCTTCAATCATCTCCCAGTACTGAATGTGATATGATATTTCACCTAAAATCTTTATAAAGATCTGTATAGGCAGCTAAATTGAGGTCTCGCTACACCTCGCTGAGAAATGTGCAAATCGCTCACGCAATTCCCAACAGATGCAAAACAATGTTTTGACGAAATAAAAATTCTATGAAACGTATGGTACTGGATAAAATTCTTTAGCTTTAGAAATACGTTTTCCAATGAAAATACTTGCAAGGCTGGGTGAAAATTTTGATGAAATATTGATTGGATTGATTGACCAGGTGTTGATTGTGCGTTATTTTTGCGTAAATTAGCAAACTTTGAATTTCGCTGATTCAGAATTCCTGATGATGATGATGATGATGATGATGATGATGATGATGATGATGATGATGATGATGATGATGATGATGATGATGATGATGATGATGATGATGATGATGATGATGATGATGATGATGATGATGATGATGATGATGATGATGATGATGATGATGATGATGATGATGATGATGATGATGATGATGATGATGATGATGATGATGATGATGATGATGATGATCATGGTGATCATGGTGACTATGATGATTATGATGATGATGATGATGATGATGATGATGATGATGATGATGATGATGATGATTACGATGATGATTACGATGATGATGATGATGATGATGATGATGATGATGATGATGATGATGATGATGATGATGATGATCATGGTGATCATGGTGACTATGATGATTATGATGATTATGATGATGATGATGATGATGATGATGATGATGATGATGATGATGATGATGATGATGATGTTGATGATGATAATAATCATTTCTTTTCATATGTTTTGCTTTGCTTCTAGCCGAGCTAGCATGCTATTTAACGCCAACAAAGAATGCTAATCAACAGCAAGCCTCCAGGACCCTCTTACTCACACTACAGTTTTATAACACGTGACTTCATTTTAACCAATGGCTATCGAACAATCGGTTATGCTCGCTTAATGAAAGGGCTTCGAACAAAACTCGATTATCTACCTGTAAAAGGGCACGGCTTTCTCGTACCGGGCAGAGCTCCCCAACTCTTGTTATATTCTTGACCTGAATAGATTTTATGTCTTGTTTATGATGACAGTGTCATGACAACGAAACCGTCTCTTTACTAAACGCAATAACGAATTTGGTTAACTCAGAGCCTGTCAAGTTGTTACAAGGAAGCGCTGAAGGTTACCCCGGAATCATTGTAGTTTCACGTGAGTTTTCTGTTCTAAAATTCGTTATTTTGAACCATAGATCTTTATCAGTCTTCAAAGTACTTGGCTGTGGGCTTTGGTAATTTCATGTTAAAGGCTTGTGATGGTTTCTGAGAGGATTTATAGCTTAATCGCTGATTTTTGTTTCTTTGAACTAAATTTTAACAATTGATCACGAAATTTCATTGATCTAACGAGGTTGCTAGCTTTAAAACCGCGCATGATTTTGTTCTAAGGAATCAGATTTATATGGGCAGATATATAGCTTTTTGCAGCTTTGAACGCTGTTAGAACACTAAAGTAGATTTATGAACGAAAATTTATTGTCCGCCTTCAAATGCGCGTTGCGTCCTTCCTCAAATTTCATGGCAAATAATCCTTCCTAGTAATTTCATGGCCGTCCGAACCTTATAAGTCTGTTCATATGGACATACTTTCACTTGAAATATGCGAGCTCCATTTGGAATATATAGTCAGAAATTCAAGTTCTGTCCGTGACTTGAAATTGTGTGAAATTTTTAGCTGACTACCCTGAAGTCAATGGTGACCATGAGAACTGTTTGCTATAGGATGAGGAGTATTTCCTCTTCACAGCTCAACTTGCATGCTTTTTTGTGATTTGGAGTCCGTTTCATAAGTTTGAAATGCTGAATCAGATAGGACTATAACATTTCGAATTTGTTAACACCATCAGAAATTCGCAACGGACATCCGCATGGTTTGTTTGACAGCAACGTTCTGAAGCCGCAGACCTTTAGCCATATGATTGAGCCTTACAGTAAAGATAAAAGTCAAAAGAGTTGGCGAAAAGTTTGTAAATGACTGCTGGTTTGCGGTAAAATTTAATTAAAATTGAATCAAGGTTGCTTTGATTTGAAAATATGTGCCGAAGGCTGCTTTGATTCGTAAGATTTCGCCGTAACGGGTAATTCTAAGGCAAAATAAGTTTGTGTTAGGAAGACATTGCCATAGCAACGATATGGTTGGTTATGAATCCGACAACCATGTATAAAGTGGACCGCAAATGATGGTTCATGGGTTTTGCGCCAAATGGAGTCAATTCATATTGACAATTTCCATACATCGCATAATTTCATCGTGAAATTAAGTAAATAGATTGCGTTAGTGTAGTCCTGTAAAGGTCACGTGATTACCTACCTACCTACGGCGAGTCCGCCCCTGCAAGAAATGAGCATGGATGACTCACAGTCGATTACAAAGCTGAAGTTTGGTGTTTCGAGTCCCCCCCCCCCCCCAGGGTAAATCACTCCGAAAATAATGTACAAGGACTTTTCAATCACTTTTGAGATTTCTCCAGAATTCTCAAAGATTTTTTTTTGAGAATTCTAAGACCTTTTCAGATTCTTATACGTTGGAGATTTTCAAGATTCTTGACATGTTGAACGATTTTCGAGATTTGGGAAGATTTTTGAAGATTTTGCAACATTTTTGAGGATTTAAATGACTTGTGAGATTATCAAAGAATTTTCGAAAGATTTTTTGAGAGTTTTGTATTATTTTCGGGCCTAGAAATCTGAAGCTTTCGAACTTTAAAGAGACTTTCAGGATTTTCTTTGGGATTTCTAAACTTTTGTGAAGATTTTTAGATTTTTGAGAGTTTGAAAATCCTTCGAAATTTTTGGGATCATTGAAGATTGTCAGGCTGCTTCGCAAGATTGCACGAGATTTTTTGAATGATTTGCCCCTCTGTCCCCCCCCCTGTTATCATACAGTACTTTGTTTGCCAACTCTCTGTGAATCCAAGGCAATTAAATCAAGAAATGTGATCACATCTAGGGGAAGAACCATGACACTGCTGCGATAAACTTAGCTCTCAGTGTCCAAAAAACAACCTTCGAATGCTAGGTAGCAATATAGAAAAAGAAAGGAGTTATGAAAGATGCTTGTGGAACCTCATAGAAGCACATATCACTATCGAATCACTGAGCCTTCGAGCCTTGCTAAAATTGAAGCTCAAGGATAATTGGAGGCGTTTGAAATTGGTGAATGTCTAATCATTTGGAAGGCGTTTGATATTATGATAGAGGGTAAAGAAGAATGGAGATATGAAGGATGCTTGTGGAAGGCCACAGGAACATCTACTCCTATCCAATCATTCAACAAACAAGAATTGCTTTGCTGCTAAATAACAAACAAGATAACTGCAAGGGACTGTTGTTAGTTGGTGAACGTTTACGACAGACAAAGTATGCGCTGCAAACGAATCCAAAGAAGGTGGCAAGAGGATTTGGAGCTTGTGTTTAGTTAGCAAGCATGGGCAGGCTTGACACTTTGAGCAGAGCTCACGTGGAGGGATCGGCGGCATCGATCAAATTTGTATCTTAACAAAGCAAGGAAAACAATGATCAAACAAGGCTGAATATCTCTAAGAAGTTTTATTTGCTCATTTGACCATTGGATTCAATGCGGCAAGTTGAGTAATCTTCTTTTCAGAGATCAAACGACAGCAGGACCTAGCTTTAAATTCTAACTTCCTACCTTCCAAGTTAACAAATCAAAGCTCAATAAAACCGCAAATACAAGCTTTGAAGGAGCATTGAAAGAACATACCGCCTTTCAAAGATTAAAGATTTTTTATTGATCCTAAGAACGCATCTCAGCGTCCATTCAAACTGATTTAGAAATTTGTTTCTAAGCAACGCGAAACTGCACAAAACAATGAGCCATAAGATGTTCCTTGGCCCTGTTTTGGTGACTAATTTCTAACACATCTAGCGTTATGGCTGTCCCGAAGGTGCCCTTGAGAGCGATGGACAAATTTCTAGGAACTCGTTCCCGGTCTCACAAATGCATTTGAAAGTATCTTACTAAAACTGAAAGAGTTCTGAATAAAAAGCGCCTCTTATTGGATCTTGGCTTAGCCTAACATTGTTGCACTGGGTCTAGGAACACTCATGGCAAAAATTATAGACTGGGAAGAGTATTGATCATAGATTGCTTATCTTCAATGTTACTGGGTTTTATGAGATAGTATGATTAGAAATATAGGACTGAGGACGCCCCCTTTCAGGATCCGAACCAAGCAATACCCCTTTATGAAAAGAAATTAAAGAAAATAGTAAAATCTGCAAAGGTTTGTTTACACCCATTTCAAGTCAGGTGACAAATCTCTTGATAAAACATCATTTTAATTCTTTAACATATTTTTCACCCCGTGAGTATTTGTTCCAAGAACTATGGTCATATGACTTGAAAATGGTAGAGCAAGCCTCAGCTTGATTTTTTCTATTAGGGACACTGCAAAGTTTATTTTATAACATGGCCGGTGCAAAACGTAACGGGGCAACTACTTTTTTTGAGTTTGTACACAACTGGGTCAACACTTTTTGCTAAGCAAACATGAGCAGGCTTGAACAGGGCAGTAACTTTTTATGAGGTCAAGATAAGATGAACTTTAAGATATAAAATGGCTCACCTTAGCACAAAATTGTGAATCATGCAAGTTGCGACATGCATGCAAAGATATGTACAAATGACGCCAAATTTCCTTGTTATTTTCTTGCAAGAAGGATTCATCAGTCATTTACAAAGACTCTTATAGGATGAAATGCCTTCTTATTGTCTTTGGCTAATTCGTCGGTGGTACTATAGTGCTATACAACATCTGTTGTTCATGAATACGGGGTAGATGCATTTTTTGAGGGGGCAGTCTTATTTTTGCGATGATTTCATACGGGGCGAGCAGATTTTTTTGCAAAAATTCTTTCTTCTCCACCGGCCATGTAATATAATAAATTTTGTGCTGTCCCTTACTAGCGCAAGAAAACGACCAAGAGAAATTGAGCTGAGATTTAAGACTTTAGTCATCTGCGAGATTGATTTTACTCGTGGCAGAAAAGTTGTTATGAACCTTACATTATTAATGAATTCTTAATCGAAAAAGTTCTTTTCGCTTGGTAAGCCGTTGAATGTAGTGCACTGACATAGAGAATTAGTCATGGTGGCTCATTGAAATGAATTGAATATTAACTGAAGCCTCTAAATAATTTATTCATATCTCTACAATTTATGGATTCCCATTGCTTCACCGAATTTTTATGTTTGAAGAATGAAAACATTATGGAGGGGCTTTTCTCCAACCGGAAGGAATACACCTACCTATATACCTATATACCTACCTATAGAGGAAGGAATCAGGAATGTTGTAACAATAGGCATTATTCCTGCACACAATCGAAACAATCGATGAAGCATTTGAAGTATTTATAGACATTGTTAATTTACACAATCAAAACAATTCAGAGACATCTGGGTCAACAATCAGATTTAGGTGAGCTGCCAAACTCTGGCTGTTAATGAATTCATCAGTTGAGCTGCCAACTCATTAAAAGGTAATTTTCCAAAATCTGACCTCTGTGACCTGGCAAAGTTCCCTTACTGTTTGAAATCTTCAACATGGACGACTGTTTTCAAGGGGCAAGCAACTCATACTATAAGCTATCAAGGAACAAGTGTTGCACTGTTTAGGTAGCAGCTGGTTTCTGGCTAAAGTAAAAGTACGTCAGTAGTGTCCTCCGCCATTTTTTCCCTACATCAACATGTATGATTTTGAGTACACAGAGTTTCTTACGAGTTTCTTAAATGTTCCATGACAATCTTCATGTTGATTACTATCTGTGCCCTCGGGATAATTTCAAAAAAGACTTTTTGAAGCCTTTCCAATGTTCAGACATCCTCTGGTAATTTCTGAGCAAAGTGATACAGGACGCTAGTGAAAATAAAATAAGTGTAGGTTAAGGATTTTCTTTGTCAAAATAAGTAGTTTCTCAAGCTATGTTTCATGTTTGAAGACTGAAAACATTCTGGAAGAGGTTTCAGGCAAACCAGAAAGAATATACTTGTATAAAATCAAAACAATCGAGCAAAATAAAATCTCTATCAAATTTTGATGAGTTGCCAATCGATTTCTCCTGATTAAGGCTAATTACTAGGTGTTCCTAACAAACTCTCGCTGTTAATGAAATCATCAACAGAGTTGCAAAGTCATTAAAATGCTATTTACAAAGTTTGATCTGGCAAAGTTCCCTTACTGCTTGAAATCTTCATATGGACGACTGTTGTCAAGGAAACCAGCCAACCCATATAATACTATCAAGAAACAGGTGTGGCACTATTACAGTGACAAATCTTGTCTGGCTAAAGTAAAGAATTTGGCAATATCATGTGCCATCCTTATTTTCGGTACATCCGATGTAATAATTCTGACGCTTATCAAGAAATCTGGTCTCCTTGAAGTGGGCTGGCTAGGCTATTGCCATCCCGATATAAACTAAATCCTACATTAAACAGGTGCAACTGCAGATAAATATTTATTACTTCATGAAGCAAGCTACGTGCATGATCTCATTCTTCAACATGGCTAATGGGAGCCTTTAATTATGTTTGAAGAATGAAAACATTATGGAGGGGCTTTTCTCCAACCGGAAGGAATACACCTACCTATATACCTATATACCTACCTATAGAGGAAGGAATCAGGAATGTTGTAACAATAGGCATTATTCCTGCACACAATCGAAACAATCGATGAAGCATTTGAAGTATTTATAGACATTGTTAATTTACACAATCAAAACAATTCAGAGACATCTGGGTCAACAATCAGATTTAGGTGAGCTGCCAAACTCTGGCTGTTAATGAATTCATCAGTTGAGCTGCCAACTCATTAAAAGGTAATTTTCCAAAATCTGACCTCTGTGACCTGGCAAAGTTCCCTTACTGTTTGAAATCTTCAACATGGACGACTGTTTTCAAGGGGCAAGCAACTCATACTATAAGCTATCAAGGAACAAGTGTTGCACTGTTTAGGTAGCAGCTGGTTTCTGGCTAAAGTAAAAGTACGTCAGTAGTGTCCTCCGCCATTTTTTCCCTACATCAACATGTATGATTTTGAGTACACAGAGTTTCTTACGAGTTTCTTAAATGTTCCATGACAATCTTCATGTTGATTACTATCTGTGCCCTCGGGATAATTTCAAAAAAGACTTTTTGAAGCCTTTCCAATGTTCAGACATCCTCTGGTAATTTCTGAGCAAAGTGATACAGGACGCTAGTGAAAATAAAATAAGTGTAGGTTAAGGATTTTCTTTGTCAAAATAAGTAGTTTCTCAAGCTATGTTTCATGTTTGAAGACTGAAAACATTCTGGAAGAGGTTTCAGGCAAACCAGAAAGAATATACTTGTATAAAATCAAAACAATCGAGCAAAATAAAATCTCTATCAAATTTTGATGAGTTGCCAATCGATTTCTCCTGATTAAGGCTAATTACTAGGTGTTCCTAACAAACTCTCGCTGTTAATGAAATCATCAACAGAGTTGCAAAGTCATTAAAATGCTATTTACAAAGTTTGATCTGGCAAAGTTCCCTTACTGCTTGAAATCTTCATATGGACGACTGTTGTCAAGGAAACCAGCCAACCCATATAATACTATCAAGAAACAGGTGTGGCACTATTACAGTGACAAATCTTGTCTGGCTAAAGTAAAGAATTTGGCAATATCATGTGCCATCCTTATTTTCGGTACATCCGATGTAATAATTCTGACGCTTATCAAGAAATCTGGTCTCCTTGAAGTGGGCTGGCTAGGCTATTGCCATCCCGATATAAACTAAATCCTACATTAAACAGGTGCAACTGCAGATAAATATTTATTACTTCATGAAGCAAGCTACGTGCATGATCTCATTCTTCAACATGGCTAATGGGAGCCTTTAATTATGTTTGAAGAATGAAAACATTATGGAGGGGCTTTTTCTCCAACCGGAAGGACACCTATATACCTACCTATATAGAGTGGAAGGAATCAGGAATGTTGTAACAATAGGCATTGTTTATGTACACAATCGAAACAATCAACGTAGAATTTGAGATATTTATGGGGATTGTTAATATATACAATCAAAACAATTCAGAGATATTTGGCCCAACAATCAAATTTAGGTGAGCTGCCAAACTCAGGCTGTTAATGAACTCATCAGTTGAGCTGCCAACTCATTAAAAGGTAATTTTCCAAAATCTGACCTCTGTGACCTGGCAAAGTTCCCTTACTGTTTGAAATCTTCAACGTGGACGACTGTTGTCAAGGGGCAAGCGGGCAAGCAACTCATACTGAGCTATCAAGGGACAAGTGTTGCGCTGACTAGGTAGCAGCTGGTGTCTGGCCAAAGTAAAAATACGTCAGTAGTGTCCTCCACCATTTTCCCCCTACATATGCACGTATTTTTTATAAGAAACTAAGGATTTTGGCTCCTTAACTCCTTAAAATTATCGAATTTTGAGATCACAGAGTTTCTTACGAGTTTCTTAAATGTTCCATAACAATCTTCATGTTGATTACTATCTGTGCCCTCGGGATGATTTCAAAACAAGGCTTTTTGAAGCCTTTCCAGTGTTTAGACATTACTCTAGTAATTTCTGAGCAAAGTGATACTGGACGCAAGTGAAAATAAATTAAGTGTAGGTTAAGGATTTTCTTTGTCAAAATAAGTAGTTTCTTGAGCTATGTTTCATGTTTTAAGAATGAAAACATTCTGGAAGGGGTTTTAGGCAAACCAGAAAGAATATACTTGTATGCAATCAAAACAATCGAGCGAAATAAAATCTCCATCAAATTTTGATGAGTTGCCAATCGATTTCTCCTGATTAAGGCTAATTACTACGTGTTCCTAACAAACTCTCGCTGTTAATGAAATCATCAACAGAGTTGCAAAGTCATTAAAATGCTATTTGCAAGTTTGACCTGGCAATGTTCCCTTACTGCTTGAAATCTTCATATGGCCGACTGTTGTCAAGGAAACCAACCAACCCATATGATACAATCAAGAAACAGGTGTGGCACTATTGCAGTGGCAAATCTTGTCTGGCAAAAGTAAAGAATTTGTCAGTATCATGTGCTTTTCGATACATCCAATGTAATAATTCTGACGCTTATCAAATCCTACAATAAACAGTTGCTATTGCAGATAAATATTCTTTACTACATGAAGCAAGCTACATGCATGATCTCATTCTTCAAACATGGCTAATGGGAGCCTTTAATTATGTTTGAAGAATGAAAACATTATGGAGGGGCTTTTCTCCAACCGGAAGGAATACACCTACCTATATACCTATATACCTACCTATAGAGGAAGGAATCAGGAATGTTGTAACAATAGGCATTATTCCTGCACACAATCGAAACAATCGATGAAGCATTTGAAGTATTTATAGACATTGTTAATTTACACAATCAAAACAATTCAGAGACATCTGGGTCAACAATCAGATTTAGGTGAGCTGCCAAACTCTGGCTGTTAATGAATTCATCAGTTGAGCTGCCAACTCATTAAAAGGTAATTTTCCAAAATCTGACCTCTGTGACCTGGCAAAGTTCCCTTACTGTTTGAAATCTTCAACATGGACGACTGTTTTCAAGGGGCAAGCAACTCATACTATAAGCTATCAAGGAACAAGTGTTGCACTGTTTAGGTAGCAGCTGGTTTCTGGCTAAAGTAAAAGTACGTCAGTAGTGTCCTCCGCCATTTTTTCCCTACATCAACATGTATGATTTTGAGTACACAGAGTTTCTTACGAGTTTCTTAAATGTTCCATGACAATCTTCATGTTGATTACTATCTGTGCCCTCGGGATAATTTCAAAAAAGACTTTTTGAAGCCTTTCCAATGTTCAGACATCCTCTGGTAATTTCTGAGCAAAGTGATACAGGACGCTAGTGAAAATAAAATAAGTGTAGGTTAAGGATTTTCTTTGTCAAAATAAGTAGTTTCTCAAGCTATGTTTCATGTTTGAAGACTGAAAACATTCTGGAAGAGGTTTCAGGCAAACCAGAAAGAATATACTTGTATAAAATCAAAACAATCGAGCAAAATAAAATCTCTATCAAATTTTGATGAGTTGCCAATCGATTTCTCCTGATTAAGGCTAATTACTAGGTGTTCCTAACAAACTCTCGCTGTTAATGAAATCATCAACAGAGTTGCAAAGTCATTAAAATGCTATTTACAAAGTTTGATCTGGCAAAGTTCCCTTACTGCTTGAAATCTTCATATGGACGACTGTTGTCAAGGAAACCAGCCAACCCATATAATACTATCAAGAAACAGGTGTGGCACTATTACAGTGACAAATCTTGTCTGGCTAAAGTAAAGAATTTGGCAATATCATGTGCCATCCTTATTTTCGGTACATCCGATGTAATAATTCTGACGCTTATCAAGAAATCTGGTCTCCTTGAAGTGGGCTGGCTAGGCTATTGCCATCCCGATATAAACTAAATCCTACATTAAACAGGTGCAACTGCAGATAAATATTTATTACTTCATGAAGCAAGCTACGTGCATGATCTCATTCTTCAACATGGCTAATGGGAGCCTTTAATTATGTTTGAAGAATGAAAACATTATGGAGGGGCTTTTTCTCCGACCGGAAGGACACCTATATACCTACCTATATAGAGTGGAAGGAATCAGGAATGTTGTAACAATAGGCATTGTTTATGTACACAATCGAAACAATCAACGTAGAATTTGAGATATTTATGGGGATTGTTAATATATACAATCAAAACAATTCAGAGATATTTGGCCCAACAATCAAATTTAGGTGAGCTGCCAAACTCAGGCTGTTAATGAACTCATCAGTTGAGCTGCCAACTCATTAAAAAGTAATTTTCCAAAATCTGACCTCTGTGACCTGGCAAAGTTCCCTTACTGTTTGAAATCTTCAACATGGACGACTGTTGTCAAGGGGCAAGCAACTCATACTGAGCTATCAAGGGACAATGTTGCGCTGACTAGGTAGCAGCTGATGTCTGGCCAAAGTAAAAATACGTCAGTAGTGTCCTCCACCATTTTCCCCCTACATATAAACGTATTTTTTATAAGAAACTAAGGATTTTGGCTCCTTAACTCCTTAAAATTATAGAATTTTGAGATCACAGAGTTTCTTACGAGTTTCTTAAATGTTCCATAACAATCTTCATGTTGATTACTATCTGTGCCCTCGGGATGATTTCAAAACAAGGCTTTTTGAAGCCTTTCCAGTGTTTAGACATTACTCTAGTAATTTCTGAGCAAAGTGATACTGGACGCAAGTGAAAATAAATTAAGTGTAGGTTAAGGATTTTCTTTGTCAAAATAAGTAGTTTCTTGAGCTATGTTTCATGTTTTAAGAATGAAAACATTCTGAAAGGGGCTTTAGGCAAACCAGAAAGAATATACTTGTATGCAATCAAAACAATCGAGCAAAGTAAAATCTCCATCAAATTTTGATGAGTTGCCAATCGATTTCTCCGGATTAAGGCTAATTACTACGTGTTCCTAACAAACTCTCGCTGTTAATGCAATCATCAACAGAGTTGCAAAGTCATTAAAATGCTATTTGCAAGTTTGACCTGGCAATGTTCCCTTACTGTTGAAATCTTAATATGGACGACTGTTGTCAAGGAGACCAACCAACCCATATAATACAATCAAGAAACAGGTGTGGCACTATTGCAGTGGCAAATCTTGTCTGGCAAAAGTAAAGAATTTGTCAGTATCATGTGCTTTTCGATACATCCAATGTAATAATTCTGACGCTTATCAAATCCTACATTAAACAGTTGCTATTGCAGATAAATATTCTTTACTACATGAAGCAAGCTACATGCATGATCTCATTCTTCAAACATGGCTAATGGGAGCCTTTAATTTATGTTTGAAGAATGAAAACATTATGGAGGGGCTTTTCTCCAACCGGAAGGAATACACCTACCTATATACCTATATACCTACCTATAGAGGAAGGAATCAGGAATGTTGTAACAATAGGCATTATTCCTGCACACAATCGAAACAATCGATGAAGCATTTGAAGTATTTATAGACATTGTTAATTTACACAATCAAAACAATTCAGAGACATCTGGGTCAACAATCAGATTTAGGTGAGCTGCCAAACTCTGGCTGTTAATGAATTCATCAGTTGAGCTGCCAACTCATTAAAAGGTAATTTTCCAAAATCTGACCTCTGTGACCTGGCAAAGTTCCCTTACTGTTTGAAATCTTCAACATGGACGACTGTTTTCAAGGGGCAAGCAACTCATACTATAAGCTATCAAGGAACAAGTGTTGCACTGTTTAGGTAGCAGCTGGTTTCTGGCTAAAGTAAAAGTACGTCAGTAGTGTCCTCCGCCATTTTTTCCCTACATCAACATGTATGATTTTGAGTACACAGAGTTTCTTACGAGTTTCTTAAATGTTCCATGACAATCTTCATGTTGATTACTATCTGTGCCCTCGGGATAATTTCAAAAAAGACTTTTTGAAGCCTTTCCAATGTTCAGACATCCTCTGGTAATTTCTGAGCAAAGTGATACAGGACGCTAGTGAAAATAAAATAAGTGTAGGTTAAGGATTTTCTTTGTCAAAATAAGTAGTTTCTCAAGCTATGTTTCATGTTTGAAGACTGAAAACATTCTGGAAGAGGTTTCAGGCAAACCAGAAAGAATATACTTGTATAAAATCAAAACAATCGAGCAAAATAAAATCTCTATCAAATTTTGATGAGTTGCCAATCGATTTCTCCTGATTAAGGCTAATTACTAGGTGTTCCTAACAAACTCTCGCTGTTAATGAAATCATCAACAGAGTTGCAAAGTCATTAAAATGCTATTTACAAAGTTTGATCTGGCAAAGTTCCCTTACTGCTTGAAATCTTCATATGGACGACTGTTGTCAAGGAAACCAGCCAACCCATATAATACTATCAAGAAACAGGTGTGGCACTATTACAGTGACAAATCTTGTCTGGCTAAAGTAAAGAATTTGGCAATATCATGTGCCATCCTTATTTTCGGTACATCCGATGTAATAATTCTGACGCTTATCAAGAAATCTGGTCTCCTTGAAGTGGGCTGGCTAGGCTATTGCCATCCCGATATAAACTAAATCCTACATTAAACAGGTGCAACTGCAGATAAATATTTATTACTTCATGAAGCAAGCTACGTGCATGATCTCATTCTTCAACATGGCTAATGGGAGCCTTTAATTATGTTTGAAGAATGAAAACATTATGGAGGGGCTTTTCTCCAACCGGAAGGAATACACCTATATACCTATATACCAATATACCTACCTATATAGAGTGGAAGGAATCAGGAATGTTGTAACAATAGGCATTATTTATGCACACAATCCAAACAATCGATAAAGCATTTGAAGCATTTATTGGCATTGTTAATTTACACAATCAAAACAATTCAGAGATATTTGGGCCAACAATCAAATTTGGGTGAGCTGCCAAACTCTGGCTGTTAATGAATTCATCAGTTGAGCTGCCAACTCATTAAAAGGTAATTTTCCAAAATCTGACCTCTGTGACCTGGCAAAGTTCCCTTACTGTTTGAAATCTTCAACATGGACGACTGTTGTCAAGGGGCAAGCAACTCATACTGAGCTATCAAGGGACGAGTGTTGCGCTGACTAGGTAGCAGCTGGTGTCTGGCCAAAGTAAAAATACGTCAATAGTGTCCTCCACCATTTTCCCCCTACATATGCACGTATTTTTTATAAGAAACTAAGGATTTGGGCTCCTTAACTCCTTAAAATTATCGAATTTTGAGATCACAGAGTTTCTTACGAGTTTCTTAAATGTTCCATAACAATCTTCATGTTGATTACTATCTGTGCCCTCGGGATGATTTCAAAACAAGGCTTTTTGAAGCCTTTCCAGTGTTTAGACATTACTCTAGTAATTTCTGAGCAAAGTGATACTGGACGCAAGTGAAAATAAATTAAGTGTAGGTTAAGGATTTTCTTTGTCAAAATAAGTAGTTTCTTGAGCTATGTTTCATGTTTTAAGAATGAAAACATTCTGGAAAGAGTTTTAGGCAAACCAGAAAGAATATACTTGTTTGCAATCAAAGCAATCGAGCGAAATAAAATCTCGATCAAATTTTGATGAGTTGCCAATCGATTTCTCCTGATTAAGGCTAATTACTAGGTGTTCCTAACAAACTCTCGCTGTTAATGAAATCATCAACAGAGTTGCAAAGTCATTAAAATGCTATTTGCAAAGTTTGACCTGGCAATGTTCCCTTACTGCTTGAAATCTTCATATGGACGACTGTTGTCAAGGAAACCAACCAACCCATATAATACTATCAAGAAACAGGTGTGGCACTATTGCAGTGGCAAATCTTGTCTGGCAAAAGTAAAGAATTTGTCAGTATCATGTGCTTTTCGATACATCCAATGTAATAATTCTGACGCTTATCAAATCCTACATTAAACAGTTGCAATTGCAGATAAATATTCTTTACTACATGAAGTAAGCTACATGCATGATCTCATTCTTCAAACATGGCTAATGGGAGCCTTTAATTATTACTATTCATACTATTAGAATTATTATTTTACATGTTACCTAGGAAAATGGGGCTGTCTTCTTGAAACCTTCTCAAACATGTTTTGACTGAGCATAGCGGGTTAAACTAATGAATTGATCTTTGAAATAGAACGTTGGTTCCAATTCTTTCAAAATTTCGATGTAAACTTTTATCACCTATTTCTTTAAACTAAATGACTTGACAGAAACTTAGCTTCTTTGATATCCGTCTCCCGTTGGACTATTCAGAAATTTTCAAAATTTTTAGGGTTTTAGGATTTAGATAGATCACACGAGAAAGAAGTAGAACATCTCTCAGATTCTCTCAATAACGTGAAAAAGCATAAAATTTCATTATCAGCCGCAAAACTTTCAGATCTAGGCTGCTTGCTTTTCTCTTTTGTATTTACTCTACCACCCCCTTAATTGACCTACACTGACTTGCTCTCTAATGAACTGAAAACTATAATATGGAAATCTTTCTTTGTGAATGCTTTGCGAACAAAGTTAGTTTTTTATCTGTTATAATCTTATTCGTAAGCTACAACTGTGACGGGTGGGTTTTCGGCTTCCTTTTTGATAAGAAACAGATTGCCTTTCAGTCTTTGGTCGTCTTCGAGTCTTCAGTGATCTTTTCTGGCACTAAAATCCAATTTCTAGAATTTATCTTAGCTATGGCTGACCTGACAGAAGTCAAATCGGACTTTATATTCTTTCGAATGAGATATTTATAGTCCGATAATACAAATTGACTTCCAAGTCTGTTTTTCCAGTGAGGAATCGGTGTGTTCCGGGCTCTTAGGGTTCTATGTGTTTTAAATACGGCTCATCTCTCGGACATCTTTTATGACTGAAAGAAGGGCCCGAATGGCCTCGAACAACGGTGTGTTGTGGCGAAGTGGTGTAGTCAGGTGGACAGAGTTTGATACCCGTTAGAGCTCCACCATTTGAGTGTAGCGTCATCATGGCAAAGGTTCTTGCACTTGATTGGCGCTTAGCTACTTCTGTGATTCCAGCGCGTGGCGCTAAGAACTGCAACTTCACCTTCACCACAGCCTCGTTTTCACGCAAGAGCAACCTCGTTTTCACTTTTATCAAATATGTTACTAACTTTAAAATTTAACGATATAGCTACATAAATTACGTCAAAATAAAAAACAAACTCGTATAAACAATAAAAGCAAATTATCTTGAGCTATAAACAACTTTGGTAGCAATTTCACTCTGCTCATTTTAGCATTCGATAATGGCATCACAGATAATACTCATTATTGCATCATTGTGCCTTTGGCATCAAACCTCTGCACAAACTACGGTAGTATCATCAGCCGATGTAGGAGCAACCCCTTCAGCTGTTGATATGTCTGCCTCAATCGGTGCAACCCCAGCCCTTCAATCAGGTGACAGTATGACATCATCCACAGCTGGCATTCCTGTCCTTCCACCTATCTTTCCGCCGACGTCTACAACCCAAGCCGTCCAGCCAGCACCAACAACCAACGCAGTCTCCGGTGGTGGTGGAGGTAGCAGCACAGTAGCGCCTGCCGCTTCACCAGCAGGTACAGTTTGGCCAATATTACAAACCAAATTTAAAAACAGAAACAGGTTTTGTAACACAATAACATCAGTTCCTTTGATTGACACCGCAATTCAAAGCTATTAGCGACTGCAGACAAAGGAAATTCTCTCAACCAGAAATTCAAAGCATACAGAGTTGCGAAACCTTCTCTGAAACCAGTGGGGCAAACTGCTGCCTTGTGCACGCAAAGGTGGTTTTGAAAAGGAGTCATATGCTATAAAGAAGAACGGAAATTTAAGGTTCTGCATGGCGGATCTCGTTTATTTGATTCAGGAGCCGAGCAAGAGTTATTGCAGTTCTCGCATATTTAGAGTTAATAAGGAAAATTACCACTCAGCTCCTGGATCATATGGAAAGGAATCTTCATGGCAGAATCTTTAGATTGATAGATTGATCTTTCTCCTTTCGCTAGAAAGTCTTGACTTCTCTTCAGAACCACCTTTCGCATGCACAAGGCGATAGACTTATGACGATGAATCCCTTGTATCCCTGCGGTAAATCTTGCTCAAAAGGGACTCATAATGAAACAGTAAAAAAGCTGACCCTATTTCTGCAACCATCAATGGAATTATGATTGAATCACGGCTTCGAATCTCAATACCGCGGGAGTGTTTGCAATTCTTCAATCGAATCGTAAATTCTATCAAATTTACCCCTTAACAATAGTATTTCACTAATCTCGCGATCTGATTGGTACTCTAGGAATCGCGGAGTTCGGGCCTTAATAGGGCCAGATTTTTAAGAGAAATATTACAAGTCTCTGTTGACCGAAGCGCCATCATCAAATCAAAGAGCACAGGGAAACAAGAGACTCATCGTCATAAGTTTAACAAGACGACAGATTACCCTACTAGGTAACTGTTGCGGCTCTGTTTGTTTTGAACCTTTGGTTGAGAGAATTTCCTTTGTCTGGAATCGTTAATTGCTTTGAATTTCTCTGTCAGTCAAAAGCAGCTAATGCTATTGTCTTGCAAAATCTTCCCTTGTCTGTACAATTTAGAAATGGCACAAATTGTGAATGGACCAAATTTCAGATGGTGTTCACACGATACCGGCACAATTTTAAAATGATCAGAAGCTTCAACGATGCCACTTATTGCAGCCTCTGTGACAATGAAGCTGGAACTTGACGACAAAGAAATTTTCGTTTTCTTTGCCTACCAGTGTTCACACGATACTGATTTGAAATTTTGCTGTTTCCTCCGCCTGCTTAAAAGCCCCGGGGTGGCAACTTTCATGTCTGGAGCAACGGGTATGTGCCGCCCATAAGGATGGGTTTTGAACCTCAAAAATCCTTAAATATGGGCCTCAGAGTTTACATTTTTCGGCAGAACGGGTAGCTTTTTGACTTGCAATGAAGGAGTTATCGAAATTTGTATTTGCAACTTTGGATTATTTTTATCGCTTTTACTCTGAATGTTGATTGGTGGCAAATTCACCTTCACATTGTACATTTAAAGTGAAATGAATCTTGATTTCTGAGAGGTTCAACAAACTTTTCCTCCCAAAATCCTTAAAAATGGGTAGGAAGATCGACCGAGAAAACCCTTAAACACGAGAAATGATAAATAACATGCCCCCGTCATCCAAAGACTTGAGTTGTCAACCCGGGATGAAAGCCCTTTATGATTTTAGTTATAGACTCACATCAGCACAACTACCCGATTCAATTGGTATGGAAGAGGTCCTAGAACCCATCGTTATTATACTACAGAATGCTCATTATTGTTGATTTTCTTCCACAGCCTCCGCAGCCGCATCAAATACGGTGAATCCAAGTGGTGAGTTGACAAAATTGACTAAGTTTATTGAACTGAATTGAATTCAATCGACAGAGGAGGAACTACGTAAAATGATGTCATCGAGCAATCTGAGATAAGGAAGTGTTTGCATTGATAAGCTTTTTGGAATGATAAATCAAGATTTTAAGGCCAAAGGAACAAGACATCAAGTGCTGCCAAATTTTGGAATCTGTTGCAGGGAGCTAGGGGACTCAAATTTGCGAGTTTTTGCGCATGTGTGGAATTTTTTACTCTATCTTGAAGCTCTGCTCAACCCCTTCTCTAATAAGCCTTTCCCTTCTAAGCCAAAATTTTACGAATAAGCCCCCTCTTTATCAAGCCGCCCCCCATTAATATCTAATACCAAACAAAGCTTTCTAATTATTCAGCTAAGAATATTTGCATGTTGATTTGATATAGTTTTTAATAAAAATTGAGTCGAATTTGTGTATTTGACGCGTAGAGTTTATGGTGAAGCTGCATAATATGGGGTAAAAGAAACAAAATATGCATAATATGGGGTAAAAGAACTGACAAGGCATCATGTATATCCATGTCATTTGAATTTGTGAAAGTCCCCCTTCTTTTTAACCTCCCCCTCTGGTGTTTCCGAAAGTAGATACTCCCCTGGGAGTTGAATGAGACCAAACGCGAAAGCTCTGATCTGGAGGTGGTGAAGGGCAGATTTAAACCATCTATATCAATATTTCAACAGTCAGAGCGAAAACTAGGTGCCTATTGTCAAGCTAACTTCCAAGAGAGAAGCATGTTGAACTTGATAAGCCAGTGAGTAAAGCTAAATTCGATAAGCCATTGATTAAAGGACAAGTCCGGAGTTGATAGAATTATTGTTAAAAAGCAACCTTAACAACTGCTGAACACCGATTGTGAATTCTTTCCAAGTATTGATGCCTCCAACTTTCATAAATTGGTTAATGAATCTTCGTAAGTTATGCCAAATATCATCGCCATTTTGTACTTTGTACGAGTGTGCGAAGGCACGATAAGGAGGTTAGCAATGTGAGTGGTATATATCAACACATTTGGCAGCCTCGTTCAAGTCAACATGAAGTAACGTCATAGAAAATGACGTCATTTCGCACTTCTTAGCAGATTGAAGTATGTAGTTTCGCAGATTAAAAGAGAGAAAAATTGAAAAAAGTACTACACACCATTCGCAAGAGTGTAATCTCTTGAATAATCAATAATTATACCAACCCCAGACTTGTCCTTTAAAGCTAAATTCTCATTGCTTGAACTCAACCATATCTGTAGATCCTTTCTGCAGCACCCTGTAATAGTCTTCGATGAAGTTAATCTTAACATTCTTCCTTGCAGCTATTGCCCCAACTTCAAGTGCTGGATCTGGAACACCTGCCACATCGATAGTAGCTGGTTAGTGTTGTTGTGTTACTCTTCATGTTAGCAAGCCCACGGGTAGGGGGGGGGGGGGTTGGGTTTTCCTCGATACACCTTTCGAAATTCCATATTGAATGGAGCTCAAGATTGTGATGGTTAAAAGAAGGCTTTCCGTCTTCTTGGTGCAGTGTTAGAACAGGCCTTCAGCAGAACAGCAGAAATGGTTTTTTGTGTTAAGTCATCTAGATATTTTCATAGGTCTACAGGATTGGCTCTGATCCCAAGAACCAGCCGTAGGCTAAATAGAACAATAATGAACAACGATAGAACAACGATGATGATGATGATGATGATGATGATGATGATGATGATGATGATGATGATGATGATGATGATGATGATGATGATGATGATGATGATGATGATGATGATGATGATGCTGATGACGACGAAGCATTGTTTCCTTGGCAATCTATTCTTCCCTGTTCGTGCGCAACTTCCATTTGAATAACCGGGTTAAAATTTCATGGTTGCAGAATGACTGAAAAAGGGCCTAAAACATCGATCAAATCGTAAGGGCTCTATTCACACAGAACAATGACCACTCAAGAGTTACAAGACGTAGGTTTTCAAACAAATACTATGGATTTTCAATCCCATGGCAATAAATGTACCGAGGATAGCTCTCAGCGATGAGAAATTGCATTTTCTTCATTGTTCTGTGCGGGGAATCCTTTATGATTTGATCAATGTTTTAGGCCCTTTTTCAGTCATTTTGCAACCAAGAAATTTTTTTAATGTTGAATTTACCTATATTTCTAATACCCGTAAGATAGCCGGAAAAATCACAAAAATACATCGATCTTTTGGCTTTTAACTAGAATTTGAATTATTCAGATCTGTGAAGTACTCTTGATGCTATGATTTTTCATCAGTGGGAACTTTTTTCTGGCTCACTCACCCGTTAGATATTTTCAGATTTTTGTATTCTTTGAAAATGCAATCTTTTAACCTTGTACAAATCCTTTAAATTTTCTTATTTATCTTTTAGCATGGAATGCTTGGGTAAACCAAAATTGCAAATCAATGTGCTGTGGTGGATTATCGTCAAACAAAAAATATCAAGAAAACCGAACTTGCAGTAATGCTAACGTCATGTATTGCCCATCTGATGCTCATGGTAGAAATTTAACACGAGATAAGGATTGTCCTACATGTGTTAATGGAGACTGTAGTTTCAGTAAGTTCAGTTTCGCTGATTTTATGCAGTTGTTGTGATAGACCAAATGCAGACTTCCTTTTATCGCAACAACAGCAACATATTGCTCTGAATTATTGCAACAACAGCAACGTAGTGAGCTGAATTATCATTGCTCCTAAATTTTGAACGCGCAAAGTTTTATGCTCCTTCGCATTTGTGTATTTTGTGCTGCGTATTGCTGGATTTTGGATTGGAGTGAAATCATTGGGACGAGTGGAATGATAGACCACAGAGTGGCCCAAAGACTTGGACGTAGTGGATGCCCAACGTTTAGGGGGGCTAAGTATGTATCATGCATGAATATGATGGCTTCATTGAGATAAAACCGCCCGGATGGAGTATGAAATGCAATAAATTTACCTGACTAGGGTGCTATAGTACTCCCAGCCCTTGTGCCTGCTACGCCCATGCCCAAAAATATTGTGCCACGTTTGTGTAGCTGCTGTGGAGGAGCTGTAGCTTTGACTGTCTTTGTTTTTACACATATGCATAAGTTACTGATTTATTTGAGACGTTCCTATACAAACTCCTCACCAGCATTTTCCTTATTTATGGGTCTATACGTGAGTGATTTTACCATACAAAATTTTCAAATCTAATCTTAGCTATCCTTTGACTGATAGATTGACAGCTCAGTTTCAATAGGGACTTTAAGCAACCAGGACGGCAACGCGAGCCAGAACGTCGTCTTATATGATACAGCCGAGTAAAGTTTCCCATAAGTTACCTTACACAGGTTCTTAAACAAGCCAAGACAAAATCTTCCTCTTCATCTTAATACTTTGAAACCTTCTTTTTCCTTGATAATTAATATTCAAAATGACTTAGTTTCACTTCGAAGATCCAGATCTGAAGAAAAGCACGTCAGAAATAGGATTTCCAATTTGTGCAATTGAAAAGGACAACTAATAGACTCTCAAGGGAAGCAAATTCGCACGAAAAACAAGGAATCTTTTCAAACCGAAGTTTGGATACAACGGGCACATTTGCGTTGCCGTTGCAGTCGCCGTCCTAGTTGCTAAAGGTCCCTAATATCGGTCGCGTACCACTTAGTCCACAGTCCACCAAACGCCTTAACTTTCTTTTACTCACCTCACTTGGTAGAAAATTTTTTTCTGCTCTACATTCAACTATGAAATTGTTAGCTGCCTTCTTGCTATTAGCTCTTATATTTCCAATTTTGAAATGTAACGGTCATTTTTTCTTCTTGTTTTCAGGTGCACCAGGAAACGATGCCGCAAATGCAAAGCCATGGACTGTCCTATTGTTTTCTGTTTTTATGGTAGCTTTGGGTTTTGCCTTTGCCCATTAATTCTGAACTATGTCTTAGGAGACTCCTTATTTTAATTGACCATGCTGTCTGTTAGCATTGGCTTTCACCGTTCAATGAACACGTATATCCCAAACAGAGCCTTTAGGTAGCAGTAGGAGTTAGGAGTTGCCCCTAAAAATCTTCAGACAAAAAAGAACTATGAAAATTGAAGTAATTTTTATCATTTTGAGAAAATTTTCTTTCTTTGTCCAACTAAAAGCTAGTGTAAGACCATCAGTTCCCAATCTTCTCTAAAACGTGAATGTTCGAATTTGGTGTGACTTTCAAATTCTTTCGAAATCAGATTTGATCAGTTTGGTGAATTTAAAACAGAACATGATGAAAAGCACATGGTCATTTAATTAGGAGTCTCTCAGGACAAAACACAGATATCGATATGAGTTCGCTAATGGAAAAGAGATATCTTTAAAGAGCTTTTGTCACCCGGGATCCTTTGCGGGCACACAACAGTTTCAGATTGTCTGAAAATGAAATTTGGCCTAAACGGAAACATAGATCCACAGTGCAGCAGCTGAACTGATAGGACACTTGAACCAATCTCGTCCCCAGAGTGAGTTCGTTGCTCTACCTCTATACCGCATGTTTGGAATTGAGGTCGCATAATTAGCGTTGCCTAGCAAACTGCAAATCCAAATTGGCTGCTAATCTGCCCATTTCTAGGCAGATTTTACCGAAGTGTACCAAGGTGTCCATTCGGCTTCGTGATCAGCATTTGACTTAAGAACACGCTGGAAACGAGGTTGCACTTCAATTAAGTAAACTTTTGAATCAGATCAACTGCTGTTGCGAGAATTCGTTGCTTGATTTTCAGACAATCTGAAATTTCAGTGTGTTCGCAAAGAACCCTTGCTGATAGCGACTCTTTTAGCCCCCAGACTGGACACTTTCACTTGCCAAATCTTCTCTCTTTAGAGGTCCCAAAAACTTCGAAACCTTTCTTCCTTTACCCAGTTTGATCTTTCTTGTGCTAATGGTATTTTATTTGATGTGACTTTGATAAAAGCATAGACTTCAACGTAGACCTGAAGATTCATTGGTAAGAGTAGAAAAGACGTCTCAACTTTATCCACTACATGCTGTGCATACTGTGAAATATGCAAGTGTCCTTTCTGGGTCTATAACAATACATTAAAAGCAGTGTAAAGCAGATACCGTTTTGCTAAAAAGCAGCTGTAAATGTTAACTAATGAGCACTTCACATTTGATCTTACAGACAAAGAAATATCATATTCTACGAAAAATGTTATTGTGGTATATATTTAAATCGAAGGCCTGCCCCCAATTCCAGCCCCCAGTCCTAGCTCCCCCATCCCAGTCTTCCATTGCAGCTACGTGATTTGATACTGTTTAAAGAGCTTTTGTCACCTGTCACCCAGGATCCTCTGCGGTCACTCTGCAATTTCAGACTGAACCCGCAAGGGATCCTTGGTAAAGGTGGCTTTTTCTAATATCGAGCTTGTCTGCTGATTTTAGTTTTTAAGAAGTATTTATAAAATGTTTGCAGCTCAGTAGAGACGTTTATTTAGGATCCCAGTAGGTACCCACCCCCCCCCTCCCCGTCAACCCTACTTCTCGAAATCTTTGCAGTCGATTCTAGTAGTTGCTATGGCTAAGCACGTGGTTTGTACATATTCTAAGTGTCAAAGGCACAGCTAAAAAGACGGTTGCATCTAGTCGGACATTATCTGCATTAGATCTTTGTAAATATGCAAGTTTATTAGGTTGTGAATGCATGCTTGCTCTGTTTCTTGTGAATTAGAAAAAGTAGCTGGTCTTGAAATGTTTTTAGTAGACATACTACCCCCTGCTTCCTCCCAAAAGCCTTTGCAACTTGATTCCTGTTAACTGAGCCTGTTTCCAAGACCCTCAAGAACTTGGGGTGTGGGAAACAGGCCACTGTTAATCTGGCTTACCAACAGGATTTGACAGGGAGTACCATTTATTCATGCTGGCACATGGATATTCCAGCCATGAGCCATGAGCACATTCCTAGTATCTTTTTTTTAAGTTATTGCACTTTATAAACCAGGTCTCGTCGTTCCTTTTCACAATGTTCTGGATCATGCCCCTTATAGTTCATACAGTTGTATTACTTTAAATTAAGGAACATAGGGGAGCTAGATCTCTAGTTTATCAACGTACATTGCCCGAAGAACTGAGAAAAACTTTCCTTCATTGGAAACTTTTTGCTTTGGAATTACAGCTAGCAAGTTGCTTGGTCGCTTTTAGTCAGTTGAAGCCTATGTGTCCATTTTACTTGCCTCTTCAAAGGACAGATAAATAACCACTGTTTTATGAAGAAAAATGAAAGCCCTTCCCTGGTCGATCTTGCTTCAAGCGATCTTGAAGGGCAGCAATTTGGGTAGCAAGCAATAGTCACGTACCTAACAGTGATCCCTGAGGGATTCTTTCATTCTTTGACTGTCTGTACTGTGAAGCAATGCAGCGCAGCGATGTCTTGATGTATTTTGTTTTTGTTTTTTGTAAGAGAAATAAACTGTTTGATTGATGCTTGGATTTTGTTTCCTTGCGGAGCATTGGGTTGTTCTTAGTTTAACTAAGATGTATATCAAAACTCGCTCTGGTCTGCAAGGAAAGCTATTTAATTTACACGATTTCGTTATTCAGATTGATACAGAATTGTAACTTTCTTTAAGTAGATATGGGGAAATAGACATACAGTAGATATAGTCGGCGCTGTCACTTTTGATATCATTTAAGTTTTATTTATCCAGAGCATTGGTTTTCTTTGGAAAAGCAGGATGTAATGTATTTCCTTTAGTCATTAGAAATTAAAAACTTTGCACAGAAATTCTTCTCGTTTTTCCTCTCTTTCTATGTGGCTTGGACCGTTCTGACTTAGAATTTTGTTTCGTGATAAATTCTCGAATTTTACAATACTAGTAGAAGTCCTAAATGCTCGTTGGCGACCAGCATACTGTACATTGCAAACCTATTGGTAAAGTTTACCTAATTTCTTGCTGCAAGAATATAATTTGGTGATGTTTTTCAAGTCAACAGTACGTTGTTGCAACTCCAGAAGCTGCCAAAATTCTCCTTACGACTATAAAACACTTTGATGTTTGAACATGGGACTAGAATTGATATCAACGAAGATCAACAAACGATCGCAAAGTATGTTGGTCCTGCAAAAGCCTTTAAAGAGCTAAAACTAAAATCGGATTATTCATGAAGGTCCAAGGCTAATCAGCATAAAAAAGGATGGAAAATTTGATGATCACCGATACAGAAAGTGCCCAAAGACAATGGAAAATACAACTATTTATTACTTTGTAAGATTGAAATTCGCTAAAATTGGAAACAGTGCACTCCTAAAATAAGGAGAGACGAAAGGGAAAGGAACGCAACAACATTTTAAAACAGACTTTGACAATAATTTAGTGAATACTTCCCCTTCCCCTTACTTCTTCTAGGACAGAAATTTCTGCCAGAAGGTCAAACACAACGCAAGTCTTAGTATACACGATTTCTCTTAGGTTCCATAAAAATCTTGGATTTTTACTACCTCTTATGTTTTGGATTTCCTCTTATGTTATGTTGTAGATTATGTTTGCTACCTCTGACCTCGCGAACATTTCAAAAGGTTTTTCCAGCCTTTCTAATTTTTAGAGATTACTCCAGGGCGTTCCGAATAATATGATACAAGATGCAAGTGAAACTAAAGTAAAAATCGTAAAGGATTTTCTGTAAAACAAATAGCGTCTTGAATTATGTTTTCCCAGTACTGGAGTTTCTTCTTCTTTAGCGATCTGACCGTTGAGTTCAAGGACCGAGATACAATTTTTTACTTGAGGGGGCCATGGGCAAACTGAAACCGGGTGACGAGCTAAGCGATCCAGAACCTTGGAGGAGGTCTAGCAGTACTCCCCTGGAAAAAATCTGAGACCACACTCTTCAAATTGGCTTAACGGAACAATAATTTTTGTTTCTCAATATGGATGGACTTTACAGGTAAATCTACGTTTCGAATGTACACACCTTCCACAAAAGTAAACACGCCTAGTTTACCAAAGGCCACTGTAGAGTTATGGTGAGAATTAAGTTTGTTAGCTTGTAAATACCCCCAAAGAGCTTCCTAGACCAATGAAAGGTAGAAATTGAACGAGATATACCCGGCATAAAAACATGGAGCACCTATCTGATATTCTGAAATACTAAAATAATGAAGAATAAAGATTTACTGTAACAACTGCTGAAATATTTTGAGGGGGCCATGGCCCCCCTGCACCCCCTGTATCTCGGTCCTTGGTTGAGTTTCTGATAAGCAGTTTCTTATGAAGAAAAAAAGTTTACTTTAACAACAAACGAAGAGATGATTTTCTGTGCATCATGGACTTGCTACAAGTCTCTCTCGCGGAAAAAAACAGGAGAAGGAAAAAAACGAGAGAGACTTGTAATACTTGGCATGCTCATTAATATCCATGAGCTATCAAGCCTTGCTTCCATTTTCAAAATGACGGGGTTATTATCAACTGTTTCATCGAAGCTCGAGTCGGCCATTGTCAAAGAACATCGCAGAGCCTCTCTCTGTTGTATCACTGTCCTTTCTAAGCATATGATTGGATATTGGTTTTTTGTAAAATTATGCCGACTGGAAAGAATCCTGTCCAGCCAACGACACAGGCTACCAAGTATTACGGGGTATTACAAGTCTCTCTCGCTTTTATTCCTTCTTCCGTTTTTGCCGCGAGAGAGACTTTTAGCAAGTCCATGTGCATCATGGCTCCCTCCTTGAGCTGCAGGGTGGATACAAATGAAGCCAGCTGTAAGTTTGTCGATTCTGAGAAGATTCGGAACATTATCTAATAACTTGGAACGGCATTTCCAGAAAATTTCAAGTCTCCTTTAAATTTATTTTGCAGAAAGGAGAAATGCTGATAAGGATTTTTGTCAGAGAAAAGAATGAAATCAATTTTGAAGTTGTCTGGTTGTCAATTTTGCTGATTATGCAATTTATTTGGCGCCAAATTCACAAACGAGGCTAATCAATAAGGCCTGATTTGATTTCACAATAACTGAACATTTCACAACAGCAGCTCCTGCGAAACATCTCTCTCCTTTGCTCCGAACATTCATCAAAGAAATCAGGCAGCATGGCGACAAAATCACCCCAGTTTGTTGATGCAGAAACAGTTGAAAAGAACATGGACCTGGGAAAGTTGATAACAGCGTTAGAAGGCGGATTCGCAAGCTTTTCTAGTGGGCCAAACTCGGGAGTTGTGCAGCCAGTGCGAACTGCCGTCGAAGTAAAAGAGCATAATGGGTAGGTGTGACTGAGGGTTCTCAACAGTGTCAACAAAGTTGCATGGATGGTTACAGAGCAGTGCTTCGAATCTTGTTTGGAATCCAAATGTCACATTGAATATCAGACCTGCATAGGAGAATCAGCAGTTACTGTTGCCACTGATCCCCCTCAAGAATCCTCATTGCTTAGTACACTGCACAAATGCTTTAAAGTCAGGGTTTCTTGTTGGGTCTACCTGCATCCGCCCCAGACTGGAAAGTTTGTATCTTGCACGGGCAAGTTGAGATCGCCTAAGTAAGACTGCTTGGAAAATTTGCGGTTGAGAACAATTGATCATGAAAACAATAGATCCTTCGTTTATCGCCAACTCTGTGGCTCAGGTTGAAAACCGCTTACGCTCCTGCACACACAAGATATTGCTCGTGTAGTACAAACTTTCCAGTCTAGGCATTCGCTTTGGCTTGAATACCTATGCCAGAGCTACAAACCACAAGCCAGCAGCCCACTCTGCTAAATCCACCAGCTCCTAAGATTGGCAATGAAGTTTTCAGAGATAGAGGTTAACTCTGTAGGGCACAAGCAACCATAGTGCTACAGGCCCACCCACATCAGCTGTAGTTTTGCTTGTCTGAACAAATAAATGTTGCTTGCTTGCTTGCTTGATTCTTTTCAAATAGATAGGTTGTACAGTACAGGTTGGAATCAGTAAAGATTGCATCATGGGAAGTCACTGAAAGCATTGTTACAGTCTGCCAGTGGCAGTGCCACAGTGGGACTGGAAGTGACTTGTCCCCCCAAATCCCAAAAGTTTGTGAAAATTGTCAAAGAAAAATGACATGAAATTAGTTGGGTATACGTTTAGACTGAAACGTATCAAGATCCATCCCCCCAACTTCTATCAAAATTTTCAGATCTGGTGTTGCCACTGAAGTCTTGCCATCAGTATGTATTCCCCAGGTATGCATTGCGCAATGATGATGATGGTGATGATATGATGATGATGATGATGAGTATGCATTCTCCAGGTATGCATTGCACTGAACAACTATGTGATCTTTCAGTGCAGTCATAACTGGTTCCAGGACTTTTAATGCAATGGCACCAATAATTGTGCTATTGCATTAAATGTGGTAGGTGCGGATTATACCACTGTTCTACCTGTGGGTTCTTGCATATTTTCTGGTGTGGGCACAAATGCATGTGAGAACTTCCTAGGATAATGGAGAAGCAAAAATAGCTTTTGAATTCCTTGCAAAGTGATTCTGATGCCTGCATTATCTGTCATTTTAGGGTTCTTCTAACAATGCCAGCATACTCTGCAAAAGACAATGCACTCGCAACTAAACTGGTAACATTATACAGTGACAATGCTAAGCTTGGGATCCCATCACACCAGGGCATTGTCATCAGCTTTGATCCAAAAACAGGAACTCCAGTTGCTGTAAGTATCATGTAAATTTTGCTCTTGAAATATTCTTTTCTACTTTCTCTCAAAGTGTGAGCATTGAGTCAGTTTGCTTTACAGTCAAAATGGTAGAAGTGTACCACCTTTGATTTCAACATTCAAGGTTGTGTCATATCTTTATTGGATTTTGTTTTCTTTGTATGAAAAATCCTTGAATGTTCTTATTCACTGCAGTTTTTAGAAGGAACAACTCCTATTGAAAGTCAATATGCTCCACTCAACTGAAGCAATACTAGAAAAGATGTGGTTGAATTGTATTGACTGAGAATGAAAATCAAAAGAAAAAATATAATTCGCTTCTAAAAAACTTAAGCAATATTCAAACAAAATGGATGCTGCCTGATCATGAGCCTATTAACCTGATCGCATCTGTTTTCAAATAATTTTTGAATTTACTTGTATACTTTTCTGTTTTGACTGTGATTGTAAGTTTAAAACAGGGAACCGTGAGTCGACACAAGGCTGTAATAAGCTAAGTCTTGCCTCATAACCCATCAGGTAATTCCCATGGCATCAGAAGGATCCCCCCCCCCCCCAGACACACACACACATGAACTACAGTACTGTATATGTCATAGTCTACATTCTTCGTATCATGTGCATTTGGAATTCCTGTTTATGTATTTGTAATCAATGCACATAAGCATCTTTCAGCCAATCAAACTGGTGAATGTATTTCTTCTTATCATTTGTGGATCACTCTCCCAATACAATTTAAGTCGTTGGTCAGGTTCTGTGATCAGTTCTGGAAATTTCTGGGATTTTTATGCAACATCAAGCCCTGTGCAGATAAAGTTTTCTTTGCCTTATTGCAGTTTTTGGATGCTGAGTCCATCACAAATCTGCGAACGGCTGCTGCGACTGCTGTTGCCACAAAGGTATTTATCATTGTGTTTTTGTATAAGATTAATTACATTATTGGTGACCTGTTGAAAACTCTTTCAGTAACTAATAGATTTTGCATAGGCATGTCATATGAAATTCCCAATGCATGCAGATAATTCTCTGTAACAAAAATGAATTATCGTTTTCTTACATAGTAACTAACAAAAATACTGTTATCACAAGGGAATTATTTGGATCCATCCAACGTGAGTTTGATATTCCCAAGATGGTGTGTTCATTGTGTCATTGCCCTGCAGCTGATCAAAACTGATTTGTTATTGCTGATGAATTTTGACAGGCTTTAGAACTGCCTGTATTCACTTAATCCTTATGTTCACCAGTTTGTGATATTTATGACAATACCAAAAATAGTAATGATTTGTAGCCTGCCCATTTAGCTATGGAACATTATTTGAATCAATCAGTTTGGTTGATTACTTCATTTCATGTCACAGATTTTGTCACTTAATTTTTTTTCGTTTCAACTGATACAGCAAAAAACCCTTGATAAGTAACAAATAGAATGGAAAACCCAAAAATAATTGAATGATCTGAACCTTATAATCCAGGGGTCCAAAAATGCGTGGTTGAAGAATGGTTTTATTTTTAGCACCTAGCACCCTCAGAGGCCAAGATACTGGCAATAGTTGGCAGTGGACATCAAGCACATAGCCATGTTAAGTTACTGAGACTTGTGAGAAATTTCTCAGAGGTAAGCTTTATTCCAGATGTTTGAAATTGATATTCTTAGAGATATTTACTAGATATAAATTGGTTTATACTAAAATGGGGATTTCACGTGAATTTTTTTTATTTGGTCATTTGTTCAATATACTTGTATTCTTTGCAAAAACCAAGTTCAGCTAAAGATCCTTCATCAAAGTTCAGGAAAATTAATTAGCTCAACAAAAAACATTACAGTGGCTGGTAAGGCTCAATTGAGCTGAAGTTTGTTTGCAGAGTTATTTGAGATGTTTGCTCACCCTGTATTTCAGCCTTATTTGGTAAAATTTCACTTTTTATATCAAAATCTTCATAATTTTGAATTGAGTTTCCTTTCATCAGTTTTCTTTTGAAACTTAATTACTGTACCAAGCAAACTCTTTGCTTTTATGACATAGAATTTAGTGATATTTTAAGAAATTTTGAAATGGGTTGGTGGCTTTAAACTCATTTTATGACACACAACTTAGTCACTGAAAATTAACTGAACTACAGATCCTATTTGCTCCTTGGTTAGTGAGGAAAGTAATTTCATTTTGGAGGGCTTTTACAGGCACATATTGCTTCTTGTAATATCCAGTAGTGAACCAAGTACAAAGTTTATAATCTACTGTAATTATCCTTGCAGATAAGAGTATGGAGTAGGAATTTTGAAAATGCCAACAAATTTGCAGAAGGAGTGAATGGAAAAGCTTTTCAAACAATTGAAGAAACAGTCAAAGATGCTGATGTCATTGTAACCGTGACTTTATCAAGAGAACCTGTTTTGTTTGGAAAATGGGTGAAGGAAAATTGTCTCATAAATAGTAAGTTTCAAGTTTTTTAGTTTTACGGAATTATGAATAGTTCATAAATATCTTGTTGACAAACTGTTGATTACATTTGAAGACCTTGAGAAGTATACACTTCATGTTGAGACTGGTTTGAAAGCTGGCTTGAAATGCAGACAGCCAGTGTTAGATTGGACTACACTTGTAGAATTGAAGTCAGTGGTCCATACTCCTGAAAGTTTCATGCACCTAGGGTGAAATTTCTATCTCTATGTGCTCAACATACTTGAATTTAAGCATTGTTTCACTTAGGGTTTTATCACTCCCACCGAAAAGAGTTTCTCCACAATTTTCAAGATATATTGCATTGTGCAATTAGTAGTATTTCAAAAGGTAAATTCTTTTGCTATTTCTTCCAAACTTATATTGCTTGTTTCATAGCTGTAAATTGAAAAGCTTCAAGAATCATTCAAAATTTTCATAAATTTCCATGCTAGACTATTTAGCGAAAATTGCCTTGTGTGAATAGATTTGTCCAGTGGAAATCAGAATTGAGTTGAAGCTCAGCTTGTGATGAAGTCAGCACGGACTAAAGGCCCCCATGCTCCTTGGTTTTGATACAGAGTGATAACTGTTAGTTCCTTCAAAACTAAATTCTGTTACAAATTAGTGGTGACTTGAAATTTGCGATAACACAAAATTACTCATGCAAAATGCTCCAGTCGTTGTTATTCGCAGGCATTTTCACGTGATACCTAATTGCACCAGACTATATATCAGCTCACTTCCTTGTTTCTTCGTCTCCGCAGTTGTTGGTGCTTGCCGGCCTGACTGGAGAGAGGTTGATGATGATGTCATGCTGAATAGTCAAGTGATCGTTGATACCCGCGAAGGAGCATTGAAAGAATCTGGCGATGTAATTTTATCAAAGGTTTGTAGTATACTTACAACAATCCATCTAGAAATATCCATGAACAGAGTTCAGACTTCATAAGCTGTGATATCAAAGTATCAAATCTTCTAGGATTCTGGCTATGAGAATAAGATCTTGCTCTAAGGGGCAATTTTCAATCAATGGAATTTTCTGAGCTGTTGGAATTTTACACGCTTTGTTAAAATTCATTCAACCATAAACTTCTGTTCACTTACAAAGCGACGTTTCTTTCATAAACAATGGAATTTCAGCCTGCTCAAAAATTACACTGACTGGAAACTGGCCATAAAGCCTGAATTTCTGCTACCTGGTGATTTTTTCAAGCGCTAACATTTCATCAGTCATTATACTAAACTATTTTCGATGTGTGACAATCGACTGATTTCTCTGCGAATGAAGTTTGATTTGCCAGACCTAACATAGCAGCCGTGAAGAAGTCCTGCAATCCTTGTGGGCAGTCCTGGTTAGATTATTTTCAATGACATTGAAAGGACTGGCATTTGAAATGAGTTTAATCACATCTTCCTTTGATAGGGCAGTATGGAACAGCTGGTCTTGACTAGACTTGCCCCAAGTCTATTTCATCCTCTGTAATAAGTCTGTCTGCAATTCAAAGACGACTTTCGATCCTCCCTTTCCCAAGTTATTTGACGAAATAGACTTGGGGCAAGTATAGGTTCACGCTCTTCTATCTTTACATGTCCGTTGACGAGAAAGCTATAATGTCAAGATCAGAATACACTAAAGCAATCAGGCACAACCCGTCAGCAGTAGCCTGCTGATGAAGCGTTTTGCGTGAGACTTTAAGTGTATTCTAATCCTGGCTACTGCCTCGTGTCAGTCTCAAGGTTACTTTCAATCTACCGGGTGACCCAGAAAAAAGTGACTCGACGCAATCTATTATAGAAGAATCAGTAAGTGGGCAACTGAACTGCCTAATCAAGGCATCATCTGACAGCTTTTCATATATGCTATTATCCCTGTTAATTTCTCCTTCAATTTACAGGCGAAAATCATTGGTGAACTCGGTGATATAATTTCGAAATCAGTTTCAATTGATTTATCAAAAAGGAGAGTCTTTAAATCACTCGGTAAGTAATTTATTTTTTGTCTTTTAATTCTGATTATTATGAAGATGGAAGCATAGGGCTCAAATCTTTCAAACCTTTAAAAAGGTGGGTGTAAAATTGTATAAAATTTTACTATGAACTGAATGACTTGGAAAGGAACTATGTGTAATTTGCTGTAAATCTGTCGTGGCAATTTTTTGATGTCTTGATTAATTTCAAAGTGGCATTCATCAAAATTTTGAACAAAGTAAAATCATCGTAATCTTAAAGTGAAAATGAAGCGAAATGAGTTTTGCATTAATCCGCAGCAGAAAAATGCCCTGGTTCCGAATATACAATCAGAAATATAAAATTTTGGGAAGAAACACCCTTTTGGGGGGCATGAAAGTTGTTACGAAGCGGCGCGGTGGTCTGGGGCGAGAGTGGCGGTTTTGAGATCTTGTGACGTCAAGTGTTTTACGTATTGCAAACAATCAGATTGAATCGAAGCAAGATTAGTAGGCAGTTCACCAAAATCGAAGCACGAACGAAGCAAATAACCAGTGCAAACATGTCTGACTGCTCTAACAACAGCGACAATACCTCGGTGAGGGCACAATTATCATCTGGTAAGGAAGATGAGCTGTATTTACCCTGACAGCACAAGCCACTTGCGTCTTCCCCTGGAGTCTGATAATCGAATGGTGGTGGTGAAAGGAGAATGAGGGATCGAGAGGATCGGCTCGAAAACGAAGCTGATACATGACACAACCGTCGCAATTTCGATACTCTATTGCAAGATTTATAGAATAAACTCGTCTGTCATTAATCAGCGAATGTTGTATGGTAAATTCATCTGTCACTGGAACCTTTTCAAAATGTTTCAGAAAACTCATCAACCTCATAGCACATGAACCCATATCATAAACTTCAACAAATCAAGAGAAGCATTTTGTACAAAGTAATGACAATTTTTCATGCAAAATGAAGAGAATTTTAGTATTATGGTGGGCTGATCAAACAATTACATTTAGATGTACATACTATAACCGTACCTTTATCTCGCTCCGAGGTGTTTTCTCTTCTGGTTTGTTTGGGAAATCAACGATTCAGTGCATCATGTCACGAACAAGGAAAGCTTTGTGTTGGTGTCGATATCGACCAAAATGTATCGAGTAAGCACTTGCATCGAAATGCCGAGAGCACGAGCACAGGCAAGGTCAGTTGCTGCCGAGAGCTAAACCAAAATTCATTCTGTGTCTCCATACAAGTTGATACAAGTTGCGTTCACAGTCTTCTAACTGCTGGTTGGCCTAAATTACCCTGCAAATGCAAGTCACAAACAAAAACAGCACCTTCGCCCTTCGCATTTCTTCTTGACATCCCAAAACTCTCTAATTTTGTCGATAATGCTGTGCTTGATTATACAGTATTGCACCATCACTAATTGGAGGATTCAACACGTTTAATAGTGCCTGACAGATTTGATAAACAAACAACAAACCTTGCTTAATCCTTATTATGTGTTCTTTGGAAAGAAAATTGCTTGCAAAAAATCATGACTTCACGACATTGAGAGCTTCAGTGAATAAATTCCTCTCAATGAAATATCAGAATAGCAGCATTTGAGAATTGTAGAATTGTACGTCAGAATCATAGAAATGGCCAGAATGCTTCATCAACCTGTTTATTTCCTTGAGTTTCTGTGCTCTGAGTTGTGCACCCCTGGTCTCAATACATAGTAACAAGTCATATGCTTCCTTCATTCATCTCGCTGTAAAACACTTGACGTCAGAGAGGTCTGGTACCAAGCGTCCTGACCGCGTTCATGTGGCGCCACAATTTGAATGAAAATGCCGTTTTCAATTCTAATTTTCGAGAAAACTAGAAGGAAATTGAAAATGAAACCAAGAAAAATGAAATCTACGATGCTGATTTGGTCGAAATGAGCAAGAAAAAATTTCGATTCATTTCCACTTTAAACTACTGGAGAAAAAATGATACAATCTTCAACCAAAACATAGTTTGTGAAGGTATACAACATGGTTGCAAGCAGAAGTCTGTAACTCTGCTGGTTAAGGAATTAGAAATTTGATGACGTAATTGCCGCAAATATAGTAAATGCCACCATTTTGAAACTGATCAAGATATCAAAAAATTGCCACGGCAGATTTACAGCAAACTACCCAGAGTTCTTTTCTAGCACTTTAATTCAAGAAAAATGTGATAGAATCCCACACCCATCTATACTGTAGATTGATGGTTATCTGGTAAATGAAACCATATTTCCGTGTTAAACATGATGTTTGTTATTTTCAAATTTATATCTCGTTTAGGAATGGCCCTTGAAGATGCACTTGCGGCGAAAATTGTGCTTGAGAATATGCACAAACAAGAATGAGAATAGTTCTGAGGTAGGGACTTCATATATTTTCAGAGAAAGCATAAATTCCGCTGAATGACTCAGAAAGTGAAGCCCAAAGACAGATCTTTGCTAGCTGCGAATGTTTTTGAATCAAAGTGATCGAACATGATTCTGCTTCATCAAACTTGAAATCTGATCTGAGGATTGGAATTGAGTTTTAGGAAGATAGAGATTAAATGGACTGAGAGATATTATTACAAATGTAGATGAGATTAGATAAATAACTCTTTATAACTTTTTTATCTTAGATGAATGAATAATTATGCATATTGACATCCTAACTTACAATTCAACCAATAGTCGCAAATGAAGACATAAGTTCATAGACTAATCATTTTATTAAACGGAATAGACATAGCTATATCTCGTTGCCGCTGTAAATACGCTAACCACACACCCATTGTTTCCATAGCTACACAATGCGACCGCTCGTCTCAAAGTTGTCAAATACAATAGATTTTTTATGTGGCTTGGGCCAACTTTTAACTGTGTCGATTCCCTTTAATTCTTTTCTAATGCCCTCAGTTATTCATTCGTTCATTCATTCATTCATTCATTCATTCATTCATTCATTCATTCATTCATTCATTTTTCGTTCATCCTTTCATTCTTTTTTATTTCTATTTGATTTCTGTTTTACTAACATACAATTTTCTCAAATTTTTGCATTTCTCCACACTTCATTCATCTATTCGTTCATTCATTCATTCGTTCCTTCGTTCATTCATTCATTTATTCATTCGTATGTTCATTAACTAATCGGTAACCAGCTTGATTGATTCATTAGAATTTGTCCCACTTTACACTTTCAGTCTTTTGATTATTGGTTGAAATGGTTTTTTCGTACTTTTTGATCTGATCAATAGTTAAAACATAACTTTATTGTCAGTAGACCCAGGCAGAAGTTAGAGCGACAAATATGATTAAATATCGATTATGATTACAGTTTTATGCTTCATACATCTCGTCTTTCTCCCATTGTTAGGTTGAGAATATGCTCCAAATTTGTTAGTTATCTGAGAGTCCTGTTTTTCTTCATCAGCTCCTGTTCTAGCAAATTCTTGTCAAAAATATCATGCTTCCTCGTGCTGTCTGCATGAGCTTCAACCTTCATGCATATTCTGGCATTCTCAATGTATCACGGTGGTAGGCTAATGATTAAGAAGCGTTTGAAGATACTTGATTTGGAGATATCTCCCCATTTGAGCACACCAAATCACGAACTGTTGCTTTCACCAAGGCTTTAAGATCTCTGTTTCGATATAATATTATCGCTGCATTCGCTACAGACGTAAAGAACACCGAACCGTACGTCATGTAGTAAACAAATCGAACATTTTGAGGTGCTTGTTTCGATTTTACGAAAGTATACCACGACGTCCAGCAGTCCATCACAATGAAGGGGACGTAACCAATAGCAACTGCGAGAAGAACGAACGAAATTGTTAGCGCTAATTCTTTGACATATTTAGGCTTTCTTATGACTCTCTTTGCTCGTGGCTGCTTCGTTTCGATGGGTACGTCGTTAAATCTCACTCGCAATTGTTTTGCGTATCGTCGTATTCGAAGATACAAACGTAAATAGATACTATACACCATTAGGCCCAGTATAAAATCGATAACTTTCATTGCGATGTTTGGTATCGGCGTTGAAACTTTGCCGAAAAAGTCGACCGATGCTGCGCCATGTAGTAACGACACAATGAACACGCAGATGACAAGTCTTCTCGAACGTGATTTCGACGTGAAAAATGACCAGCGCCCTTTAGCATCAGGCAGACTAATGAAATATCGATGTAACGCCAACAAAAATATCAAATAGGCCGTGAACTGGCAGACTGTCTGGCCGATAAAAATCGCTGAATATTCGAAGTCGCAATTTCTCATTTTTCGTTCTTTCGTAAATAGTAAAATATTGATCGGTATTACGATAATTCCTAGAAAACATCCTGCAATTCCGAGAAGGAAGATATATCGCCATGTTGTCGAATCTGATAATTTCGTTTTTAGGATTCCGAAAATCAGCAGCGCGTTTAAAGGTAATGTTAGCAGTAATTCGAAAGTCAGTAGTATACCCAGGGTTGTTGATTGCGATTTCGAAAGTATCGTTCGATCTGCGTACGCATTTCTGCATGAAGAGAAATTAAGTTGATGCATTTTCAGTTAACGATTTGATATCGTAGTGATATTTGGTGAGCTCAGCTAATTCGAAGATTCGACGTTACTACCAGTGCCTTACTGACAGCAAGATATCTCGTTCCTTTATTGACAATTCGCAGTTAGAGCAACATTGCAACCCTTCTTCACCTGGCTGTTGAAATTGGAAAATATTGTATATTGGCTAGTTGAATTCGTTCAGAAAGGAGATTTCTCTGTTTGTCCAATATTACTTCACCGCTGTTTCTGTCTGTTCTGTTCAGAAGGAACTACAAATATCACTTCGTTGGAATTAAATAATTTTGTACAATCTTTCTTCAGCGATTGTAAACAATTTCCATTCCTTACCTTCTCTGCAACTTCAAAATTTGAATGAAAGTTCGACAAAATATTCGTTGAAACTGTAGGTTGATAAACAAGTGTACAATTTGCAGTTTCAACTTTACTAACAGCAAGCGTAATCTCTCTTATGTGATTTTAACACATCTATGCACATAATTGTTTAAACTTTACGACCCGAAAGACTTGTTTTTCAAGTGTACTGCCAAATATCAATGCCTCAAAAGTTGTACTTTTATTTGAACAGTGTTGAAAAGCTGCAGTTTGATTTTTTTTATTGTTCCTCTGAAATCTGTAATTTTCAACCAGTTAAATTGATCTTCTTGGAAGAAATGAAATCCCGGTGACGCGGTACGCGAGCTAATCAAATATGGAGCGTAGGTCTTTTGACGGCAGCTAATATCCTTCGCTGTTGGGATAACTCTAGATCCATGAAGCACTTTGACTGTATGGTCCCTCCTCTTGCAGACTGTATATCGCATCAGCAGTCATTTATAAGGATAAGCTCAGAGCTCCCCTTTCCAAGTACCTGATTTTGTATTCCAAATGATCGTCAATTTTATCTTGTATTGTACAAGATCGTCTGATCAAATATATGGCTGCAAAGTCAAACAAAAGTAGTGCAAACAAAAGTGATGGTTTCAAAATCAAACAAAAAACATCTCTTTTGCAAGTACTCGATGGGTTGGTGTTTGGAATATGATAGTCAATTATATCTCGAAGTGTAAAACTTTGTCTGATACAAATCCATAGCTGCAAACTCCAACAGTGCTTTTTTCTTGGATTTTGCTGTGTCTCACAGACTATTGATCAATACATCAACTACAAGAATAAGTGATAATTTGTATTGAGCAAACACAATACATCACTTTTTCAAGTACCTAATTTCGTATTCCAATTTATCTCCAGTGTAAAACTCCTTCAGATCAAGATAGACGGCTGATTTCCATGGATTCCCAATCGCCTCACGGACTTTACCGTATGCCAACATGTCTACAAGAATTATATACCAATATGTCTACAAGAATAAGTAATGATCTACATCAAATAAACACAATACAGGATTTTTCAAAATACCTAATGTCGTAGCTACTCCAGATTCATTAATTTTACCTCGTACTGCAGGAGTCGTTCTTCGCCTCTTCAAATCAGCGGCTACAACGAAACCAGTAAGCTTTCTCTCTTTACCTTACTGAGACAAGTGCAGGTGAATTCGTGTTCTGAAAATGAGACAAACAAACAAATTTATCACTTTATCTGCATAAGTCTGCATCCCACTCATTTTCTACTTGCTATGAATTTGGCGAAAATATTTCTTTGATTGCGCGCTAAAGGTATCTTGATTTCAATCAGTATTGCAAAGGGTGTTTTTGCCGACAAAGCTTTTACGTCAGGAACAAGTCGAACCATAAGTTACTACACCAGCAAATGATAAAGAAACGACGTAAAGTTTCTTATCTATCAACGAGTTTGCTGAAGATTCTGCCCGGGATACTTTGGCTATGGCCCTTAAAGTTCTGAACCAATAGAATCGACTAGATTCCGTGGAAAGCAAATGATAATTGTGAAACGTTCCTTTGAATCTACTTAAACACAATACACATATGTTTTTACAGGAAACTAAGGTCTGGAGCTTGTGGGCAGTTTCTTAAATTCCTGGGCCATTTTGCTTCCAAATGTTTTATATCTGTTTCGTATATCTTTAATGCCGGAGGTGTAGAGTTCATTTAGCTTTGTTAAAAGGGCTCCCAAATTAGTTAGATCTCAAAACAAATAAATGACATGCTGTACAATGTCAAATAACTTTTTGAGTTATCTTGGAAATTAAACCTTTAAATTGCCAAATTTTCTTAACTGTTCAGATAAGGTTGTTGTTTTTTTCTTAACTTTTGTGAAAAACTGAACCTGGTTCTTAAGACTCGACTGAGTAGCGCTACAGCTTGCTTCACAAGAAATGTACCGGGTGAGCCAGAATAAAAGTCCCCACTTTTGAATATCCATAGCATCAAGAATACTTCACAGAATTGAATGATTCAAATTCTGTTTAAAAGATCAAAGTATTTTTGTGATTTTTCTCGCTGGCTTACCAGCACCGTAAGTATAGGTAAATTCAACTTTACAAGAATTTCGTGGTTGCAAAATTACTGAAAAAGGGCCTGGAACATTGATCAAATCACAAAGGACTCCTCGCACAGATCAATAAAGAGAGGCAATTTTTCACGGGTTAGAGATAGCCATTTGGGACTGAAAATCTTTAGTATTTGTTTGAAAATTGATGTCGTACATCTCTTGAGAGAGATGAAACATCCATCTCATATTGCTCTGTGTAAGGAGAGGCCTTTCACTTTGATCAATGTTTTAGGCCCTTTTTCAGTCATTACGCAACAATGAAAATTTTACACACTTGAATTTACCGGCACTTCTAATCTAGTGCTGGTAAGACAGCAAGAAAAATCACAAAAATACTTCAGTCTTTCACATTTTAACTAGCATCAAAATCATTCAAATCTGTGAAGCACTTTGGGTGTTATGAATTTTCAAAAGCTGGAACTTTCTTCTGGTTCACTCGGTATGAAAGTGGTATAAAATGTCTAGTCAGTCATTCAAAACTGTCGTTCAAAGTTTCTTTAAAGTTCACAAACGCAGTGTTTTAGAACATTTGTTAACCTTGACATTTAGCTTCAGAACATTTTATTAGCCTTCATACTTAGCATACACTACTTACCAAGATACTTCTCTCCTTGACTTGTTACAGACTTATGATAAGTTCATTCCTTCTTTGCACGTCTTCCTTCGATGCTCTTATGTGATATGTAACTCGTGGTATTAGTCATGTTGCTTTATCGGCATTGGTGCTTACCAAACGTGAAGTGCACACTCGAGATGACGTCAGTTCACTTAACTACACCTACAAACTTCCAAAAATTTCTTCATTCTAAATAAAACAACATATTTGAACAGCAAACATTCCCAGATGTTGAATTTTCGATGAATTGTGCAACCTAACTGAGACCCTCTCTAGACATTGCTAATTCTACAATATTCTTCCAGAATCTTCATTTCATTTTTAGTAAAATATTTAACCAGCAAACACGCCTTCTTGGATGTTGTATTTTGAACAGCAAACACTTTCGGATATATAATTTTAGATAAACTTCTTAACTGCGTTAGAATCCTTGAACCCCTCTGTAGATGTTGCTAATTCTAGGATGATCTTCTAGAATCTTCTTTTCACTTTTTGGTGAAATATTTAATCGGCAAACACGCCGTATTGGATGTTGTGATTTTTAATAGGGAACATTGTCAAAAAGGAGCCTGTAAAATGTTGATGGTACTGAAGCAATACACGTATTTTTTGTTCTTTGAAACTGCCACAAGAAACTCAGCTATCCGATCACCAAAAATTTAAGAAGCTCTAGTACTGGAAAATGAAACTTAAGAAATGTTTTGCTTAGTAAGTGAAATCCTTCTCATATTTGTACTTTTTCTGTATCACATTACTCAGAAGGTACTGCAACTAACCAATTTCTGAACCTTTAACCGGCTTCAAAATTCGTTGTTTTGAAATGTTCACAAGGGTACATGTAGTAAACATGCAGATTTTCATCGAGCCTTTAAGAAACTCTTAAGAAACTCTGATAACAGAAAGAAACTCTCAGCATTGGGTCAAATTAATAGTTTCGTATAAAAATAGGTGTAAGTTACGGGTTAAGGTAAGCTGGTATCTTCCCGAAAATTTTGTGGTGGCGAGCAATCCTGGCTCTTTCAAGATATTTATAAAACATAGGACGAGGATAAAGACGACAATTATGTTTGTACTTGATCAGTTATACGACATATCCAGTTGTAAATAACAGTAACATAGGCCAAATGCCTAGAATATTCGATTCTAGCATATTTATAAAACAATATGCAAGAATCTTCTGTTCTGTTTAGATGTTCAATGTAAATCAAACTCTGCAGTTAATTAGTTATTAGTAAACTTTCATTTGCACTTTAATCGACTTAAATGCAAACAATTTACATCTTCATATTGAAACCGATATCTCAAAGAGTTTTTCAGTATTTTCATATTTACTTTAAACACTGTTAAGTTCATTTATGCAAAAAGCTGTGTCAACAATTTTCAGATCATTTCCATCAAATTTTGCAATTCGACTAATTAAGTAGGTCCTATTCAGTCCATATTAAATTCAACATTTACTTTATCGCAAGCAAATTCTTGTTTTTGACGTGATTTTAGACTGCGTTCACACGATGCCGGCACATTTTGAAAACGATGAAAATGTGACGGATAGGCCTCCCGTTCACACGATGCCGGCACATTTTGAAAACGATGAAAATGTGATGGATAGGCCTCCCGTTCACACGATGCCGGCACATTTTGAAAACGATGAAAATGTGACGGATAGGCCTCCCGTTCACACGAAAACGGCACATATCTTACCAGCAGATATTGAAAACGGTAGATCTTCAAAATGGAACTCTAACCAGAACATTTTGAAAGCAGCATCGTGTGAATACTCAAAAGTGATGAAAACGGAACACAAATTCTTGGAGGGATTGGATGGAGTTAGTTACCGTTGAATTTTCTATTGCTTTCAAACTGTGCCGATTTCGTCTGAACGCTTGCTCAAACTTTGCTACCATTGCATTTTTCACCGTTTTCAAGGTGAGAGACATTATTGAGAGATAATGTGAACCCAGGAGAGGTACATAACATGTTGAGGGTACAGGCAGGTGCCCCCATTTGTGTTAGCTTTTGGGCCTTAAATTCTCTAAACTAGGGTCCTTTTTCAGAGAGCCTTTCCTAAAAAACGGTTAGTTTTTAGCTGAAATTCGCAAAGATAGTTAATATTTGGGTAATTTTCTACCAAAATTCATCATAAAAGTAGATGTAAAGACAAGTTTTCGTAATTAGAAGAGGGTACGTTTCTGAAAATCAGGCGGCAGATCCCGTCCATCCACATTGACGATTTCGCTAAAGATGGCGGCGAGGAGCTTTTTACCAAGATGCATCGCATTCTTTAATCAAATTCCCATAGGATCATCAAAGATTCGTAACTCGAACGCAATGCGTCCTGGTAGAAAGTTCCTTGCCGCCATCTTTAGCGTAATTGTTGATTCATTTTATCTCCTTTGGGATGCGAAAGTACATGAATTTAGGAAGAAATGAATTGCTTGTAGTTAGAGTTCTTCCCCTTGACTTCGACCAATATCATATGGCAAAAGATTTTCGGAACTTTAAAAGAGGTCTTGACAACTGATCAAACAATTTAAGTTTAAAAATCTTTCTAATGCGATACAACAGCATAGCAACGTGTGAAATCAAGAAACTCTAAGTACTGTTATGGACTGATCCAAGTTTCTTATGGAAAAACGTGTAACTGGCTAAATTTGTGGGAGCATGTCTAACTTTCCAATCGATCAAGTACATTTATATTTTACAGGGGTACAGGTACAGTTATTAACTGTATTTGTACCCCGTGAATTTTTTCGGATGGCCACCGTTGGTCAGTTTTGGAGAGCTTGGAACTGTGCAAAATAAAGTGCAAAAGGAGGTAGACTGCTGCGGAGGAAAGTCTGCGCCTATCTGCGTGTATCCCTCGTATTCGTAAATTCAAGCATGCGCATTAGTTAGGCACGCAAATGCAGCGTTTGCTTTCTTTTGGAAGCAGCCAGGTGGCAGTCAGCGAAAGGAAGTTGTGTGGAAAGAAATATCAAATCAAGTTGACGTTTATAGATTTATCAAGATGGGTAGGAAGAAAAAGAAGGCAATGAAACCATGGTGTTGGTATCCTTTTAGTAAATGATTGCATCCTGTTGTAAAGGAACTCTTTCTTATTACGGAAATTTGATGAAAGGTTAGGCCAACGAAGACTGACATTTTATTTAGGCCGGTGTTGGAGCACTGCTCCCAGGGGGGGGGACTTCTATTGGTATGTGACGGGGGGTCAGACACAGTATATTTTTGAAAAACCCAAAAATATAAATTTAGAAAATTTTAGACCCCAAAATATACTCAGCCCAAAAATATACTGAAATTAGGACATTTGTAGACCCCAAAAATATACTCACAGCTTCATGGTACATGAAAATTAAAGGTTTTATGGCATTTTCGGCAACTGCTCTGCGATGTTTTGGTGAAAAACTCAGCCTAGTACTCACCTTCTCCAATTTTCTCATCAGCAACCCAAAAAATATACCGATTATGCTCCAAATCGCGCACCCAAAGGTATACTAGACACATTTTACAAACCCAAAAAATGTCACTTACTAGTAGGGATCCCCCCTGGGGCACTGCTGCACTTCTGTTTTGACACAACGCAGGCATCAGTTGCTGGAAATGGAATAACAGGCTTATGGCGCACACTTTTGCAAAAAGCAGGCCAGGACTCTAGAGCGTTGTCTTCACTACTAAGCTATTCCAAGGCAATGATAAGGACTACCAGCTAGCCAGCCATGGGTGGTGTGCTGGTGTGTTGCTGGGATGAACCATGTGAAGGAGCAATTTTTCAAATTGATTACCCACAAAAATCGATTACCTGCAATGCTTGCCAAAAGTTATTGAAGCTTTCAGGCCATTTCTTGAAATCTGCAGTTCTAACCATATCAACTCTGTTTATCTTTCTCATCACCCCTAAAACAATGTTGATTTCAAAGGTTTTAGTCCCAGCATTCCAGGAGGGTTTGCCAGTTGTTATGTCATCCCCATTTTATCATCACAGAACAACATTGTTCTGAGGGGGGAAATGACTGAAACCAAAGCAAAATTAGCAGAGGTGCTCCAAGATTTTTGGCAGGCAGCAGTCTTGGAGCAACGTAGCAAGAAAACAAAATCAAAATTAGCAAAGGTGCTCCAAGACTTTTGGCAGGCTGCAGTCTTCAAGCAACGTAGCAAGAAAATAAAAGCAAAATTGCAGTGTCCCAATCGAATACCATGTAGAGAGCAGTTATTTAAAAACTGTGTACCCCTTTGGGGGAATAATTTCAGAAGATGGATATGTGCCCTCTCATGGAGTAAAATTGCTGAAAACCATTTCCTGTTCAGTGGCACATATATACTGTACCAGATATTAAAAGTCAATAAGTGCCCCCCTGCAAGATGTTCGGTTAGATTAAATATTTTTCTAAATTAGGTTCCTTGACAATAAACTCAGGTACTGCAACAGAGAATTTGATGAAGAAAAAGTTTTAATTTATCACCAGAAAGCAAAACACTTCAAGTGTCATGTTTGCCATAAGAAACTGTACACAGGACCTGGTTTAGCTATCCATTGCTTGCAAGTTCACAAGGAACCAATTTCAGCAATCCCAAATGCATTGCCTGATAAAGGAGACCCAGAGATTGAGATTTACGGAATTGAAGGCATCCCTATCAAAGATGTCAAAGAAAGAGAACAAATGTTGAAAAGGAAAAAAGGTTTGTCTCTGTAGTCTGTCTCAAAGTAGTTGTCACTGGCAGGTTCTAAAGAATAATGACAATTATAAGTCTTCTGCAAAGGAATTTTATGTAACTGAAATCTCAGGCTGGGCATGAAAAAATAATTGACATAACAAACATAATGCATAAAGTTCCTGCAAGAACGCAATAGTGAAAATATTAAACATTCTTAAAGAGATCAAGTTCCAATGACTGGCATTGAATTTGGAGGAAGTTTGGAGCTGATTGAGTTGGAAACTCCTGAAGAACAGTAGTTATGAATTCTTTGAGGCATGAGGGAAAGTCAAATCCTCCATTCATCTCATGTTTGTTGTATGCAATATTCATAAAAGCCAAACTTGAGATACAATCTTTGATCGGTAGCTTGCTTGATTTTATAAATGATTTTAATCACAAAAGTGAGGAAACAGTGCAGAATACATGAAAAAGAGTTATATAGATAGTGAGAAATTTCCTGCAGTAAATTATGAATTGACAATTTCCTGCGACCTCCCAGTTGCATGATCAAGTGGGTTTCATACCCTGACCTCAGATGACATCTTATTTGAGATGGACTTAAACTTTGTTCATTTTGTGTAAAGGATATTTTTTCTTAGTGATCTAGAGTGTGTGTGAAAAGTTTCACCAAAAAGTTTCAATCTCATGTTAAATTTAAAATGGAGAATTTGTTTGATATCTTTGTGCCTAAACATCAATTGATGATTCACTACATAGGTTACTCCCAAGCATTTTGTTCGGAACAAAGTTGCCATGGTACAAGATAGGTACAAATCCAATGACAGAACCATCACAAATTTTTTGAACGAGGAAAAATGGACTCAAGTCACCAATACCTTTCACAGTTGGGTTGGAAGGATTTGGAGCATTTGGCAAAAGTAAAATCTTGTTAGAAAGTTTACAACCCTGTTGTGGCAATTTGGTCTCCACTGACTTACTGAAATATTTGTAAAGTCTTTTGTTGAAATCTTGCATAACTTCCGGATTCAAACTTGGCAAAATAAATTTCTTTGAAGCAAGTTTTTTCAAGGTGATATCTTCATTTCAGAAAATGGAGAAGATGATGATGACGATGATGAAGACAGTTCCAAAAAACAAAAAACTGATGCAATGCCGATGATACCGGTGCCGATACCTGGTATGCCTATGATGCCAGGGATGATTCCTCCTTTTCCAGGAATGCCTGCTATACCAGGAATGCCTCCAATGCCTGTGCCTGGCATGCCAATGTTTCCAGGTAAAGTGATTTTCTTGAAATGCTTACTGTATATTAAATTCATTTAGAAAGTCTAAGAATTTGTATTATCAAAATGAAAATTGTATTTTGATTGATCTAAGATAGGAATCAAATGTTTCAGCTGATATTTGTGTGGCCCATTGCTGAGAACCTCTATTAACCCTATTTCACATGGGGTATTTTTTCGATATTTTGGCATGGGGGGGCGTTTTTCGCCCCCCCCTCTTTTTCTCTGAAACTACAAAAGATATAACAATGAAACTTTCCTCCATTGTTCTTTGGACAATAAGCTTTCCAAATATAACAATGGTAATTGATTATTCACGTGATTTGTTGCTAGGCAACCAAAAAACAAAGGAAAACTGGCCAATTTATAGCTGCTTCGCAAGAAAAATTCTATTTAAATGAATACTCAACGGATTTTAATGAGAGTAGTCTTAAATGATAGGAAATACATTGTACAATTAAAATATGTACTTTGAAGCAATTAAAGTGTCTAATTATAGACCAATTAGCGCTTAATTAGCTCTTTGTTCCTTTCTACTTACTGTCACTGCAGTTTTCCGTAGTTTTCTTGCTATTTCTGACATAGATCGACTTAATATGCATGAAACAAACAAGATTAAGGTAAATTGCAACAAAAATCGTAATTAATACATTAATTTATTGAAAAATGACGTCATAAATATAAATGACATCATAGATATTAAATTTTGCTGATGTCAGCAAATTAGCAAAAATTATATATCAAATGAAAGCTCTCATCAAGAGCAATCGAATGATACATGTTGCAAGTAATTCGGACGAGAAACAAGAAACTTATGGATGTTCAAAGCCGTTTTTTGTCAACTACTCTCCAAATATGGTGCTATTGTGGTCACGTGATCAAATCTAGAACAATGAGACATTTAAATTTTGTTTGCCAATTAAATTTGAGTAAAAGTCACAAAGTTTGGTCATCATATCTTGTGTCGTTTCGGCGCAGTGTAGAAAAGTTTGGTTGGGGGGGCGAAAAACGCCCCCCCCCCCCCATGTGAAATAGGGTTAAGCCTCATTTTCATGGGCCTATCCTATGGAAAGTAAGCAAAAAGAAGACAAAAGAAACCCACAAAAGATTTTGCTAAACTTTGCCTACCTTCACAAAATGCAACCAGGACCAAAAATTGCTGGAAATTTCCCAAATTTTTTTTGGAAGAAATCTACTCTCCAGATGTTTGGGTAAACTGTTTTGGATACCATCAATCTCTCAAGATTTCAAGGAGATTTACTGTAGCATTTCCAACAGATAAAATCACCCCAAGGTTTCTTTGTACTATATATATATACTTCAAATCAGGTGATCAATCTCTTGATAAAACCTCTTTGAATTCTTTAGATGTTTTTGCACCATGCAAGCTAGTGCCATGAAAGCAAGAAATTGTATAATAGTGACACTTCCCAAGAGTATTGCCCATAACTTGAATTGGGTAAACTACTGTAAACTTGCATAGTTGGTGTTTTCTATTCACACACAATAGCTGCTGGGGCATTGAATAATGAACAATAGAAACTGGTGGAAAGACAAGAACAAGAACAAATGGAAATACAGTCTTTGTCATATTTATAATCAATAATGATATAATATATATATATATATATATATATATATATTCTCATAAGCTCATGCGCAATATGTAATAAAGTAATTATAGATTCTCAAGAAAAACACATTCATTAAACGTTTCGGCGAAAGCCTTCATCAGTAATGACTTTTCCTAATCAAACAGAGCATACATATAGATTCAGAAATTCAAAAACAATAGCCTAAGCGGGATATTACCTATTACAATACGTATTAAAAAGTGTTAAAGTAGCGGTAATGACAAAGGTGGCGGGAGAAAGATCACAAGAAAGCGCAGAGTAAAGAACTGCTGAAGTCGGCGGCTGTGTCTGTCTCGCAGGAGCTGGAAAATAAGTATGTTAGAACAAAAAAACCGATAGAAAGATCCAGAAGCGGATGGGCAGACAGAGATCCCTAAAAAACAGCTTGTGTCCCTAACGAAAAGCTGAGCGCAAAAATCAAAACAACACAACAACCAAAATGTGAACAAAAATGAAATCTATGTATCTACCTGCCTAGTGTTCAAACCCTTAGGGGCAAAGCAATCCAGCCGATATTGCCAGAAGCTTTCCCGCATCCTATTACCCCCCGTTAGCCTATCAATTATCTTTACGCTAATATCCTTCAGAAACCCCCGGTGGCCTTCTTCAGTGAAATGTCTGAAGAATTCCGCCTGGGGTACTGAGGCCCCCGAATTAAACTTACGACTGCACGCCTTGTAATTATTAAACCTAAGCCTAAAAGGCGTGCAGGTGCTACCAACATATTGTACACCACAAACAGTACATTCCAACAAATACACAACATTTGACGAGTCACAATTAAACGAATAATTTATCCTATATTCCCGGCTATCTACATTAGAATGAAAATGCTCACTATTGCTCATGACATTACAGACTTGACAACGAGATTTACCACAACGAGAACACCCCTTCTTATCAGTCCCCCCATTTCCCTCATTACTCAGCCTAGCCCTGACAAGTATATCCTTAAGGTTCTTACATCTCCTAAATGCTATTAAAGGTGGCTCAGGAAACACCTCCCTATGCTCTTCCGAGTTGGTGAGCATAGGATGGAGTCGCCTGGCAACCTTCCCCAAACTATTGAGTGCTGGATGGTATGTCGCAACAAGTGGAACCCTTTCCCCCCTCCCTTGGTCATTGGTCCTATTTCCCGAATTTGCTAGAAGAGTTGTCCTATCCAACCTACGTACCCTATCTATTTGCTCATTAACTAAAGACTCTTCGTAGCCCCTTTCCTTAAGCCATCCAGCTAGCTCGCCTACCCTCTCCTGAAATTGGCGATCTTCCGAACATATCCTACGAAACCTAAGAGCCTGACCATAGGGGATCGCCTTCTTGGTGTGCCAGGGGTGACAAGACTTCTTATGCAAGTACTGATGTGTATCAGTAGGCTTGCAAAACAAGTCTGTCGAAAGGACTCCCCCCTCCCCCACGCTAACCTGAACATCTAAGAAACTTATACTACCCCGTGACTGCTCGTTAGTAAACTTAATGGTTTCGTGACTACTGTTGAGATGATTGATGAAAGACTTCAACTTTTCTTCCCCATGCGTCCAGATAAAGAATACATCATCGATGAATCTCATCCAGACGAGGGGCTTGTCAGCTGAAGCATCCAACAACCTCTCTTCCAACCGGGTCATGAAGAGATTGGCATAGGCCGGAGCGAACTTCGTACCTATAGCCGTGCCCAATTTCTGCCTATAAAACCTGGCACACCAAGAAGGCGATCCCCTATGGTCAGGCTCTTAGGTTTCGTAGGATATGTTCGGAAGATCGCCAATTTCAGGAGAGGGTAGGCGAGCTAGCTGGATGGCTTAAGGAAAGGGGCTACGAAGAGTCTTTAGTTAATGAGCAAATAGATAGGGTACGTAGGTTGGATAGGACAACTCTTCTAGCAAATTCGGGAAATAGGACCAATGACCAAGGGAGGGGGGAAAGGGTTCCACTTGTTGCGACATACCATCCAGCACTCAATAGTTTGGGGAAGGTTGCCAGGCGACTCCATCCTATGCTCACCAACTCGGAAGAGCATAGGGAGGTGTTTCCTGAGCCACCTTTAATAGCATTTAGGAGATGTAAGAACCTTAAGGATATACTTGTCAGGGCTAGGCTGAGTAATGAGGGAAATGGGGGGACTGATAAGAAGGGGTGTTCTCGTTGTGGTAAATCTCGTTGTCAAGTCTGTAATGTCATGAGCAATAGTGAGCATTTTCATTCTAATGTAGATAGCCGGGAATATAGGATAAATTATTCGTTTAATTGTGACTCGTCAAATGTTGTGTATTTGTTGGAATGTACTGTTTGTGGTGTACAATATGTTGGTAGCACCTGCACGCCTTTTAGGCTTAGGTTTAATAATTACAAGGCGTGCAGTCGTAAGTTTAATTCGGGGGCCTCAGTACCCCAGGCGGAATTCTTCAGACATTTCACTGAAGAAGGCCACCGGGGGTTTCTGAAGGATATTAGCGTAAAGATAATTGATAGGCTAACGGGGGGTAATAGGATGCGGGAAAGCTTCTGGCAATATCGGCTGGATTGCTTTGCCCCTAAGGGTTTGAACACTAGGCAGGTAGATACATAGATTTCATTTTTGTTCACATTTTGGTTGTTGTGTTGTTTTGATTTTTGCGCTCAGCTTTTCGTTAGGGACACAAGCTGTTTTTTAGGGATCTCTGTCTGCCCATCCGCTTCTGGATCTTTCTATCGGTTTTTTTGTTCTAACATACTTATTTTCCAGCTCCTGCGAGACAGACACAGCCGCCGACTTCAGCAGTTCTTTACTCTGCGCTTTCTTGTGATCTTTCTCCCGCCACCTTTGTCATTACCGCTACTTTAACACTTTTTAATACGTATTGTAATAGGTAATATCCCGCTTAGGCTATTGTTTTTGAATTTCTGAATCTATATGTATGCTCTGTTTGATTAGGAAAAGTCATTACTGATGAAGGCTTTCGCCGAAACGTTTAATGAATGTGTTTTTCTTGAGAATCTATATATATATATATATATGGATTTAAGGGTATGAAAGGCTAAATAGCCTATGCAGCCCTATTTAAGTTCCTCATACTATTCAACTGACTATAAATTTGTTGTCACTCGTTTTTGACAAAACACATGTGTACCTTAATCTGCATGGGTGTTTGCATTTGCGATCACACAAGTCAAACCAAGTGGCCTGTAGTAAATGCTTGATGCTGTATATACATTATATATATATACTGTATGTGTGTCTTGGTTTTTTCCAGGAATGCCTCCAATGCTTCCACCAGGCTCAGTGTGAGTACTTGTATATATATTTTTACACAACATTTTAATTGCAGTGCAGCCAACATTTATATTAATATGATTCCCAAAGATGTATTGCAGATCCCTTGGATCACCAAAATTTTAAAAAACCTTGTACAAAAACAATGCTCCACTTGCTAAGCTCTTGAATTGATATGTAACGTCTGTCTAAAATAGAAACAACTCAAGAGTTCACATGAAAAACTAATTGCATTATCACAAAATCTCACATGACATCTTATTTGGGTTAGACTTGCTTTTGTAGTATCAATAATGCAATATTTCTATAGCAAAAAACAATTTGGTCAACAAGATTTTTGGGAGTACTTTAGTTTCTACTGAAAATTTTCTCCATTTGCGTTGTTGTACTGTATGTCAAAACTTAAGAAAGATATTTGTTTTTGCTTCCCTTAGTGCATCTCCATTGGTTCCTGGTGCAGCACCAGTCATGATGATCCCAGCATCCAGTGCACCCGTGTCAGTCAGTCAACCAGTTTCATCTGCTGCGGTTTCCACTCCTGGTCTCCCAAGGCCTTTGTTTCCAGCTGCTGCTGCACAGGTTTGTTGCAATATACCTCAGCCTAAAGCCCAATTTCCAGTCAGCGAAATTTTCCGAGCGGGCGGAATTTTCAACAATAAAAAGTTGCTCAGCCGTAACTATCTATTCAATTTCAGAGCGATATTTTCTTCCGCAAACAATAGGATTTCCGCCCGCTCGGAAAATTCCACTGACTGGAAATCAGCCTTAAGCCACAAAAAGAAGTTGATGTGAAGGGGAAAAGTTTTCATTGTGACATTTCTTTCTGTATCCCTTGTTTGTATTACAAGATTTTTTATTATTTCAGACATGTGTTCTTTTGAGACCGGAAATTTTAGCTTTAATGATGCTATTAGAAAAATGTTTGCTGTTCTAAAACAAGGGGGACTGGGCATTGGAATAGATTTGTTGAAATTTACAAGAATTACCATGTTTGTGTATCAAGGCCAACCTGGTTAGTTCTTGGACTCATTGAAACTTACTCAGAAAACAAAAGCAGGATTCTTACCTATTTTTTATTGCATAAACCATAGCAGAGTTATCAAACTATGATCTACTGTTTGTTTAGTTGTTTATCTTTGTTATTAAATAGTTTAAAAGTAGCCTTTGATCATATGGGCAAGTGCAAATGAAAGTTTGGTTCTATGAAGATACTAAGAGGGAGCAAACAAAGATCTACTCTCTGTTTAGTTGTTCATGCATTTGATTTTCAAGTATAGGTTGTCATTACCAATGACAACGAGTAATTTCAAATTCTTTTAGGCAAGTGCAAGTGCAGTGACATCTGCTGGACCAGTTGGTGCAGATTTCAAACCATTGAGTGCCACAAGTAGTGCAGAATCACTTCAGTCACAATCAGGTATGTATTGTTCTGCAATCTTTGCAATTTATGGTCATTTATCAGATCAAGTGAGTCAAAAAATATGGTCATTTGCCTGTTTATAAGGCTGCAATTTTCTCAACAATATGCCAATTTTCTCAACAATATGCATTATTTATTCCTTTTCTATGATGCCATCAGGTACACTTTTTTAGTTTGCCAAAAATACTTATGAGAAATGAAATCTTTTTGCAAATCCTGTAACTTAACAGACTCCCATATTTTTTGGCGCACTCATTTATCAAAAGATGACAGTTTGTTTTTTTTGAATATTCTCAAACTTTCTTTTTATGAGATATGTTTGATTACCACATCTCTACATTTATGAGATGATAGGCTACAATAAAACCAAAACTTGAAATGTGTAGCTTACATGTTTGTTCTAATTTGAAGCTGCTAGTCCTGTAAACAATCTGGACAAAGGGTCTAGAATGTGCTAAATGTTTATATTTTGCAACCCAATAAAGGTCTTAAAAGAGAATATATACACCACCGATACAAGCACTAAACAGCAATCATTAAAAAGTATATAAATGTTTCAAAGATTCGCTAAACATCTAAACTCTATGACTGTCTTTTTCACAAAGTTCTCAAAACATCAATAATTATTCTATTGTTATTTTTCAATTAACAAACTTTACTTTCGTCTTGCATGGCTTCAGCTTTCTCCCCTTAGCCATTTTGTGAGATATTGTGGGTCTTTGTGCATACCATACTTTATGAAAAGAGTTGCATCTTTTCCTGGCAGATCTTGGCCATTTTAGACTGTTTATTTAAGTATGTAACTTCATGATTCAGAGGTTTTACATTTTGGTTTTACAGCATCCAGCAGGAAATGTGGCTGAGAAATAAAATCATCTGATTCATTCCTTTCGTATCAGATTTCATTCAACCAGTGAGTCCTAGTTAATTTTGTGTTTTATCATTATCAACCCGAATATCACTGTTTTATATACTGGTAGTTAATTTAACGGATTTTTATGTTATTTTGTGATTCACAGCTCTGTGTTCTCATAGCTGTTGCTAAGTCTGAAATGGTCTTCATTTTTGCACAATTAAAAAACAAAATGCTCTATCTACACTCAATTTTTCATGCAAAACATGGCCTAAATTTTCATTTTATACCTTCAAGCAACTTTTGAAAATGCCGAAACATCAGTCTCTAATATTTCGAAATTGCACTCGGTATGTTCTTCAGAATTCCGGGTATCTTCTCTTTGCTATGCAGATCTTTTTCCTCATCCCTCTTTAAAATATGTTTGTTTGTCGAGTTTCCCAGATTCGAGCTCGCAAGGATTCTTGGACTGACAATCTATGACGAATTATCAAATTTCTTTTCAGAAGAGACTGCCTATAGACTATTCTACTGAGAGACAAGTACTGCTAGTGCGGAAATTTATTTGTGCAATTTTCATAAAAAAATCAACATTTTGGTTTGAAGAAGTCGGTGTTTTGGCAGGGAAAGGAAGTTTGACCAAAAAATGAACAGCAATCGTTGCAACGATTATCATTTCTGGTATGATTTCATTCCACTTGAATCAAGAAAAATCCATGTTTAGACAACTCCAAGTGAGCAAAATCCACGTAATAAATTAGTTAATGAATGAGACTAGGTCATGTCGAATTATTATAATAAATTATGAAGAACACCAAAGAAACACACGACCAGATTTGTATTAACAAAGACAATAAACAACTAAGAGTGCGTTTTTGCAAATCCTACATGAAAATTAAAAATAATGGGACAAGCTTGAAGGAAAATACCGAAGCAGAGCTCTGGGAAGACTGCTGACAGTTGAATGATAGACGTTTTGAATATTACCCACATCTTAAAAGAAATAAGCAGTTTTTAAGTGTTTTGGTTTGTGATTGTGCATCAGTCCAGAAAATTGAAGCCCGCCGAAGAGTTTGCAACAGTTTGAGACTCACGAGAGCAGTTTGTCGTTTGCTGATTCTAATTTGTTTTTGCTCCGCTTCTTTCATCATTGCTGCCTCATTCTAATGCTGCCTCGTAATGGATGCTGAAAATCACGGTAGGTGCTAAGTCAAGTACATCAGCTGTAAGCAACCAGACTCCTGCTAGTTCGAAACCAGGTACAGTACCCTTAGTGTCTGCTACAAGCCGAATAATTCATCCGGAAGAGGATATTTCGCTGGTGAGTACTTTGATCTCTGATTTGATTTGCTTTGGTTGGTTATTTTTTTGATGTGATGTGAATTCAATGCTCCTGTTTCAGGTGGGTCTTTTGTGAAAGTATTTTTTATTACAGCAGACATCTGCATACAGTAGTGTCCCGCATATAAGAAACATGAATTTAAGAAACACCAGACCTTGATTTTCAAAATAATAACCCATCTTATAAGAAACTGTTGCAGGTCTGAAAAAGGCTTGTTTCGTATTCAGAAAACTATGTATACATTAGAAATTTGAAAAACACGACAAATTCAGCTTTGCAGTTGAACCAGCATTTACCTATTCAAATGAAAACAAGAGATTTGCATGCAAATGGAGCAAAAAATCACCTTCCTGGAATAAATCTAACCTTGGTAGTGAAGATTTACAAATACAAATGAAAATAGTATGTTTTTTTATGACAATCATAAAGCTCGTGTCTTAATACTTCATTGATAGTACATTCATTGATAGTACATGATTTTTCTAATAAGAAACTTTATCCTAATTTGACATTTGTATGTCATTTTATAAGGAACATATTAGACCTGAAATTGAAAACGTATTTTTGGAAATAGCATATCTAATTCATTATTCATATAAACATATTACACTCTACTATACGCTACGCTTCTAATTATTATACAACGCTACAGGTACGATACTATAGGGAGCGGAGGAGCGGAAGACAAAGACTATCCCACAGCCATTATGAAAAGAAACGCAATGTTAAACTAACTACAACAACACAACGGACAATTTAATATCTAATGGATACTATACTATACTAGATTCCGTCCCATACAGTAGAAACCCGCATAAAAAAATCTACTTTTATAAGAACCTGGAGGCTGAAATTCAATATTTTAAACCCCCTAAATAAGAACATCTCAGAGGCTGAAGCTGGGGGAGGCTCATATAAAAGGTTTCATGTCTTCAAAATTCACAAGGATTCTTAACATTCTGATCAGAATCCTTCAATGGTACAAAAGACTATCAGATTTTTAACGATGGCTCTAACCTAAAAATGTTCTGAAGAATTCTCAAAGAATTCTCGAAAAATCTTGTGATTTCTTCTGTTGAAAACAGTATTAATGTGTGCAAGGTGTATATTGTATATAAGAACCTCTTTAAGAACCTTGCAGGCTGGAATTTATAATAACAGCCACTTAATTAAGAACCTATTCAGGCTGCCAAAGAAAAACTTAGGTTCTTTTACGCGGGTTTCTACTGTATGAGATGTAAGGTTAGCATATACTGGGACAGGCATAAGCGTCGGAATGGTAATATAAAACACTGAACTATCCCATTGTTGCTAATATTATTGAAAGTCTCTAAACAGGCATAGAAGACAAGCATAATGCCCCCCGAAAATTTCAGAGCGCTGTGCTACTAAATTTGTGACATTAACAACGTCGCTGTGCGTTGTTATTGTCAGATACCAAGAAAAGAGCGAAAAATTGACTAACAAGAACTGCAAGCGAGAGATCCAATTTTGAATCCGTTGTTTTGGTCTTTATGTAAAACTATATATGTAGCATGGTGCCTCATTGTCGCTACTATTTTGATGCTGTGTTTAGAATCGAAATGTTTGTATCTTATTTATATTTTGTTGGCGATTTCATATTTAGAATTCTATTCAATATCTTTTCATATTCGTGACAGGATAATTGATGATAACTTTATCATGTGTTTATTTTAGTATTAGACATGTCATAAATATTTATGATAGCGTTGTGGGCAAAGCATGCTGGGTGAAACAGACCTTTTAATCGATGAAAAATTGTCATTAAAAATAACTCACAATATAACTGTGGAGTCTTTCATTGGGATCTTATTTTGCAAGTTTTGGTCCAGCTAGTATGCTACTCGAAATGCTTTTGCTGTTTGATACGATATCGACTTTATGGGTGTGTTTGATTGGTGATTCCAAATCTACCAAATTCTGAAAGCGGTAGACTTCGCAGAGATGGAAACATAGTTCCCAATCAAACACAAAATTCTTCAAAACAGCAGGTTTCAGATTCATCCTGGCGAAGAAGAGGTTTCCAGTTAAAAAACACGAAGGCGAGTCTGGTGCTTGGCAACAACGAGTAAAGTTACCGATTACCGTAGCAACGCAAAAGTCGCCTCGTTTTCAGAGTTCTACAAATCAAATTAAGAATCTCTCCACAGTCTGCCAAACCTTTTGCCTTTTGGAGCAGAAGGTTCAGCAGGCCTGCCAAACCTGCCGTTTTTGGAATTGGGGAGTCAATCAGACACAGATTCCGAGTCCTCCAAGTGTACCGTTTTCAGAATTGGTACCAATCAAACACACCCAATGATTCTTTGTTACTACATTCTTCATTTCTTAGCAACTTGTTAGCTTATCTTTGTTGATACCACAATTAATTGTTTTCTTTCAACGGAATTTTATCTGTTAGTCACTTTTCGTCTTGTGTTCATATTTTTTGCAAGTTTATTTTTGTGATATGGTCAATCATGGGTGCTTAGACACTGCAGTTATTTTTCAGCCTATTTGCTTCTGCGGAGGAAAAATTTTACATTTCTGTGGAGGAGGTTTGAAGTTATTTGAAAGGAAGAAATATTAGTTTCTCTTCTCCCACCGTCTCTAACGCTGGCTCCTCCGTAGTAGCAAGTAATTTTATCCTCCACAAAAGAACAAAGTGGCGGCAATGAAGCACAACTGCCGTGTCTTACCACCCATGGTTCAATCCAATACCCTGTGCAGTGGCCTATGCCTATGTGCTGACTACATTGCTTGTGTAGACTATTTTGCAAAAGTGAGACGAGACTAATCAATTACTGGTTCGTTTGTAGGAGGAACTACGAGCGCGAATTCCCAAATACAATTACAAAACATTGAAGACAACAGGAGAAACTACTGCTGCACAACCAGAAGCTACTTCTGAGCCAAGTAATCTGCCACCTCCTGCGTCAGTAATGAATGCAATGCCTCCGCAGCCAATGATCCCTGCTCCTACGATGGCTCCTCCTCCAGGTATGCATACGTGCCGATGGTCCTATAATGGATCTGAAGTCGTCAAAATTGCATCGTTTACATTTAGAGCAAAAATGGGAGGGAAATATTTTGGTGGATTTGATGTTAAAGATTTTCATTGGTACAAATTCCAAAGGAAGTAGACCTGGTAGATTTTGAGGTTTGTGTTTGATTGACTCCGAAATTCTCAAAACGGTAGGTGTGGTAGGTTTGGAAGGCCTTCTGAATCCTCTGCTCCAAAAGGTAGAAGGTTTGGCAGATGTTGTAAAGATTCTTGTTTTCGTGGGCGAAGTTTCTTTTTTTCATGGTGGCTCCAGATCCCACCAAATTTCGCCATGGAGTATTTTCTAGTGGACCGTTTCGCTATTTAGAATCAAATTGGATTAGAATTGGAAGCCATGAATATATGAGTTTAAAAGCTTTTTAACATTTGATAAATTGTTAATGTAAATCTCTACAAGGAGTTTCATCAGTTTTGGAGTCGTGAGCACAGCCAAATGTCATGAACATTTTTTGAAGTAGGCACAGGCTAAGCCTTGTCTTTCAACTTAATTGGTGTCACCAGAAACATTCATGATATGTACCATCTTTTTCAGGGATGCCAGCAATGCCTGGAATGCCACTCCCAGGTATGCCATTGATGCAGCCTCCAGGACAATTTCAACCTCCGGTATCTGTACCATTCCAGCCACCTTCGTCAAATTCTTTCCAGCCACCCTCATCAAATTCTTTCCAGCCACCCTCATCAAATGCTTTCCAGGCACCAAACACATCAACCGGTTTTGCGCCACCTCATATATCACGACCACCATCTGGACCATCTGGACAACCTCCTGGGCCACCTGGACAACATGGAGGACCCAATTCCTGCCCACCTCCTCATCAAAGACCACCTCCTGGTCCTCCTGGACAAATGCCTCCTGGACCAAACCAATTTCCACCAAGAAATGGACCTCCACCACGACACGGCTTTGGTATTCCACCTGGTGGACCAGGAATGCCACCAAACGGCCCAGGCATGCACGGAATGGGCCCAGGAGGACCTCCTAATGGACCACCACCTCCTGGATCATGGGGACCACCGGGAGGAGGGCCGCCCGGAGGAGGGCCACCACACAGAGGACAAGGAGGGCCACAATATAGATACTAGCATTAGTCAGGTAGTGTTATCTTACGATGTTACTACCATGTGACAGTGAATTAGCTATTATGTGGATGACCTTTTTATCATCCCTTGATTCTAATCGTAGGCCGATGTTAGATCAGGGGTCTTTGTGATATTGAGGAATAGTGATAGCTGCTTCATCATGATAATCCAATCCACGTGAAGACTCTCTTCCATAGCTGTCCGAATGTTTATTCTTTGCACGTTAATGAGCTCCAGAAGCATGTTTATTTAGATCCGAAGTATCTACCCTCTCCACAGCCCTTAGTTAAGCTACGAAACTTCAAGCAGCAAAATCTTTCTTAGAGAAAGTTGTAATCTAGGATACCGCTGTGAGGTGTACCGCGTTTGAAGTACAGTCAGAATAGATGATCCTTTGAAAAAGATTGGAACTTCGTTAGGAAACCATTATTAATCAGAACCGACCCATCGATCTAGCAGATCGCTTGTTGCATGCCTCCTGGAAGCCAAACACGAAGCGTAGTCTGGACTTGCTACAAGTCTATCTTTTGGTCATAAAAACGAGAGAAGGAAAAAGAAAACCCGGAAAAAGAAAAAAGGAGAGTATGAAAGATCTTTCCTTCTCTCCTGTTTTTTTCTTTTTCCCTCTCTCGTTCTTATGACCAAAAGATAGACTTGTAGCAAGTCCAAGCGCAGTCATAAAAGCATTGATATGTGCAAGATTTATTTGCAAATTTCATAGGGTTTCCGTATCGAAAATGGATTTAAATCTGTAAACGCCATTTTTGGGGCAACTGTCAATTGTTTTCTGCAGTTCGTTTGATGGTTTCACCCAAGAGACCAAAAAGTAACTGACAAAAACCCATTTATATCCGAGCAACCGAGAAACAGATGAATATTCTTTACTGTTCTGCTGTGAAAATACAAAGATTTATCTTCAAAACGACGCTTTCGTTTATAAAAAGATGAAAATCTTGTGTGATACTGCCTTTCAAGAAATTGCAACATCGGCATTTCGACAAAAGTTAGGAGACGAAATCCAGTTAAGCGTTTTGCATTGATTTATCTCGTAAATTATTGCTTTTATGATACCCTGGGTACCAGAGCCTAATAAAAATTTTAAAAAATAAAAAGAAAAAAAGAAAAAAGGAGAAGAAAAGCTCCTTTTCTTCTCCCTTTTTCTTTTTTTCTTTTTATTTTTTTAAATTTTTATTAGGCTCTGGTACCCAGGGTACTTTTATGACAGTAATCAAATCTTTTGTAAGGCCTCTTGGACATGACCCTGTATGTTGAGTAAGTTTGATCTGTTTTATGTAAATTGAGTTGATATCTGTAGTGTGTAAATGATGTTCTTGCACGACTGGACAAGTGTGTTATTATAAACAATGACCTATTTCATTGATCGTAGCATGCTGTCGCTTACAGCTCCATTGTCCGTTTCACGGTCCGAGTTTCAAACAATCAAAGAAGTTAAAGAGCCTTTGTCACCCAGTGTCCTTTGCCGGCACGCTGCAGTTTCTGACTATCTGAAAAAAATTATGGCCCAAACTGACAGTGTGCAGATTATGGCAATTTTCGGCAAATCTAATATGACATGAAAAAGGTCTTTTGTAAACAGAAGGCCAATCTGTTGTGAACCAATCCGATATTGGAGGGCCCCTTGTAAAACAACTCAGTTGAAGGGCAACCCTCCTTAATAAAATCAAATATCAAATATCAAAATAAAGATCAAATATATGAAATGAAAACGGTATCTTGTAAACGTGGCCGAAATGAATGTCGACTAGTCTGACAAATGAGAAATTTCCTTTGCTTGCCATTTCATTTTAATATGTGATTGAAAGTTGTCATTGACAGTTTTTGCCCTAATTTATCTCAATTTTGAAGACCTTCGAGTCATGGTCTTTGCAAGATCTTAAAGAGTCACTGCTAACCATGATCCTTTGTGGCGCCAAATTCGAGTTTCGTTTGACACTGGGTCTTTAGCATAGACAAAGGTTAGAGTCCAATTTTGATATTTCACTTTCTCCAACTTCAAAAGGGGTCAAGGCAACGGACATACCTCCCATACCACGCACGTATCAAATCCAGTTGTTTCTTTGCACATAAAGAATGGGCGCAAAGCCTAATGGTTAGCAGATGGTCTTTAAAACAGATTGTTTGCCCGAAAAAACGATTTTGCTCCAAACTCACGAGATCGGATCGCTGAAAAATGAAGATTGCTGAAAAAATTTTAAATCTTAACTGCCAATCCGAAGGAAATGATTTTTCAATAAATTCACTGACTCCGTAAAATGCTCGCTAAATGTTTAGCAGAAAGAGGCACAGTACGTGTTGTGAGAGATCGTGAAAATAGACCTGAATCTGCGTTTGTTATTGATGGTACGCAATTTGATTGGTCCATGTTGTCTAAAATTCCAACCAATCAAACATCTGGTGCTCGTGATTCTCACAAGTATTGCGGGGTTGGTTGCAGCGAAGGAAGAAGCCTCGTGTAGAAACGGTGTAGACGTTGCAGTGGACTTCGTGGCTGCAAAATGGATGACTCAAAAGGACAAGAAGGTGCAGTTCATACGGAGGAAAATTCCACTGGGGAAGGAAGCAGTCAAGCATTGGGTAGCAAAATGGATAAGGTATGCTTTGAGGCAACGCATACTAGGTACATGAATGCAGCATAAATGAATTGCACGTAAAGAAAGATTGCGATTTCGTGATGAGATTTCTTTAGGCCCATTTTGGTCAACTCAAACTGCTCGGTATGGGAAGCACAGTGATGTATGCTGCCTAAACTCCGAGATGTTTTCATCATCCTCATCAGTGGTGGACCCAAACGTACATACATGAGATGAGGCCCAAAAGTCAGATCACCAAAAAAGGGCAAAAAGCTTGTGTCCAAACGTTTCCTCGTGTCAGGTCAGGTTGCATGATGATGTCATTTTGCGCAGTTTCTGCTCTGCCCACAGAAACCAGCATGATTTTTGCACAAATTGCCAGCGCTGCATCATCCCATACTTGAGTAAGTTCCAGAGCAGAGTGTACAAAGATATATAGCACTTTGTGGAACTGGTTGCACATTCAATAATGTACCAATTTCATGTTTCATCTATATTTCATAAAATCATATCTGAAATAATGTCATTAGATTATTTCAACTTCAGATACTACAAAATTGAATAGATATGTAAAAAGTTAATTTAGTTACCTTGCTTCCTGCTTTCGCATGCAAAAGCCCCATATAGATTTTCAATAATAATTTAGAAATTACCTTATATAATCCAATAGGCAGGATAGGATAGGCTGTAGAATTTTTATTTTCTCTGTGTACTTTGATTCTCTTATCAATTTTTTACAGGAAACAAACAAAGATTTAGCAATGTTGATGGAAGATGCTTTTTTAAAAGAAGGGTAAGATTATTTTTTACAATTCAGCAGGCCTGTAGTCGTAAAATGGGTCAGAGTGGGATAAAATAGGAAAAGATTATGAAATATATAATCCTCAAAACATCAAAGAGGAATGATAAAATCTTATTCAGTTGTGTTAATGGTAGTAAATCAGTCAATGTATGTAAACTGTCAATGTCAAGGAGGGCAGTTCCAACAGTTGTCGCTGGACAAACTCTGTGGCTTGTAGTGAAATTCATTCGTCTTTTCATGCTTACCCATTTTACCCCAAACTTACTCATTTTGCTTCTAAAACTGAGTTTACGTTGCTTGCAATGTTGAAATTAAATTGTTACTGATTGTTACAGAACAAAGTTGTAGTCTACATACTAAACTAATTTACATGCCCAAGAATGCATAATTGTTTTTGTTTGGAAAGTCATTGAAATTGGAATCTCATGTTAAAATTTTACTTATGAATGCTACACTGAAGATCAAATTAGTTTTGGAAAGACACATTTGAAAGCATTATTAGATAACATTTTTCTCTTTTCTCACAGGGATGGTGGTATGTCAGAAGTTTTCTCACATCTCAGCAGTTGGATCTTATCATCAAATATAAGGTTTGTTTTCACTTAGAGAAATTATGCAGTGTCTGCAAAATATTTATTTCTTAAAAAGCAACATATGATTTGGAATTTTGCATTTTTATCTACTTTCTACTGTGGTAACCATGGAGACTTATTTGTCTGTGAAGTAATTTCAAATGTCATCAGCAGATTTTTTCATATTTGTAACCAGGTAGCTGGTTTGCCAACTTTATGAATGTTACCTACCAACAGAAAGGTGAAACTGTTTTGTATCTATACAGTGCACATCTTCCACACATTTATTTTACTTCCTAGAAATTCTTAGCAATTTGTGAGAACTTAAATTTTGATTTCTTAGGAATTCTGTTTGAAAATTTGCACATTCTTTCAGTCTGATCAGGATGTTACAGTAAGAAGTTTTGATTATTTAGAAGAATCCTTGGAGTTCTTGAGAATTCTCATGTTAATTCTTGAGAATTTCTGCATCATTCATAGTAAGTTTGTTAATATTTAGATTAACATTTACTAGAACCAAAAAGATAAAGGATTTATCAGAATGTAGACTATAAGTTGGACAATGTTGTTTTGTTTTGTCAAATTTTTTTCCTGTTAATGTTGGCAAAGTAATAGGAGTTTTTTTCATTTCAGAGAAAAAAATTTATCAACTGACAGATTCAATGAAGTCACAATAACAGCACAGAATCTGAAAAGTTATTTACGACTACTATCTGAAGATCAGTTATCAAATCTATTAGAAACCATAAACCAAGACACTTCACAATGGCTATCAAATTTACTTGGGTAAGGTTGTTTTCTTCTGCAGCTGTTTGTGTCACACGCATCCACTTTTAAGGGTGCTGCTTACTGTATATGGAGGAGTCGTTCCAGGAGAGCTAGCTCATTTAAGGGGGGATCTCCAGTGGCGGTGCCAGCTCTGAAAAATCTGAGAGGAATATGGGGGGGATTTTGATGTAATATTTGAATCTAAAGGTATACCCAACTAATTTTATGCCATTTTTCATTGACAATTTTTGCCGACTTTTGGGAATTGGGGGGGACAACAGCAAATACACAACATATGAACCAAAAAAAAAGCCTCAACTTAGGCCTAGATCTTCACAACCCCTCATACTACAACTACAACAACTACATCAGTCATAATCAATCCATGACAGGCAATATCTCTTCATTGAGTAGCCAAGCTCTTGCCTAGGAGGAATGGATATCTAGCCAAGCAGGCTAGCAATCATATGCAGGCTGGTGGAAACAATAGAATCAACATATAGCAATAGGATTAGCATGGTTGATGCCATCATGTCAAGCCTTCCTAGAAGGACTAGAAGAGGGGGCTAGCCCACCTTACATAAACAGTGCCTAAAGGTAAATCTTTTACCATCCAATAAAATATAAATTTTTGCTTCCAAATATACATTTGTCTTTTTATCTGAGTTGCGACAACTTTTAGTCCAGCTAATTTTATATTCAGTGAATGTGATTGGCTTTTTTCAACAGAATAGAGAATGGGTTCACTTATTTTCATGATGCTTCTTACAAAGGACTACTTTGTGGTAAGTTTTGCTCTTTACAATTTCTTTTAAGCATTTCTCTTTAATAATCTTGCATCTAACCATTTTCAGTAGGGAGGCACTAATTAAAACATTTTTGAAGTCTTGAAAACGGTATTTAAGATACAAATATGGAACTGTTTGTTTTTAATTTTAAAATTCCAAGATACCATTTGTAAAACTGTATTTAGGTTGTTCCATTAACCATATTTCAATTTCAATAACCATAAATGGAAATATACTTACAGTTAAGAGAACAAAGTTATTTAAGTGTAAGTTGTGTTTCCAATGGCGTTGTTGAAACTCATCATATAGGTATGAAACTACGTAAATACAATTTTTCATTTAACACGTGGGATCTCATTAAATCATTGGCTCAAAATACAGTACCAGTGACCAAAAACATTTGTAAAAATTGATATATATATACCCTGTTTATTTAACTGAGAACTATTTTGTTGAAATTTCTGTTAGTGGTGCCGAATTGATCAGAGATGGCAGTGGCCTTGTCCATTGCAGAGGTGGCGGTAGCCCTGTCCATTTCTTATGAGAACAGAAACTTGACCTGAAGTGCCAATCTTTGAGCAAAGAGTTTATTTGTAAAAGATTTTGTTTTTGTACAACAGGTCTTTGAAATTAATTTTCTCTTCTCTTTAGTGTGTAAGCTTGCATTATACATGAAATTTGCAAAGTATTCAACAGATGGCTTTACAGCGCTTTACACAAGGTAAGATGGTTTGCTATTTATCTCAATAAGGTGAATTTCAGTGGCAGTTAATTTCTTGCATTCTGTTGAAGAAACAATTGTGTGTCTTCTTGTGTATATTTTTTCATAACTTTGTGTTGTTTTGCTGGTCTAATTTTTTGTAGTAGCAAAAGCAATTTTGTGATTTAGATTTCAATAAAAGTTGCATTGAAAAAGAGCTAATAACTAAACACGTGAAGAAAGCAAACTATAAGATATGAAATATTATGGAATTAGCCTACCAGAAAATCAAACTGAAACTTTGCAGGAAACGTCCAGTATATATATGTGTTGTTTGTTTTAGATCTTGCTTTAAAGGTGCATGTTTTTTTTAAAAGAAACTGGTTTTTAAGAGACAAGTTTTAAGATGGTCAAACTTTCAAGAAACTCTACTGTATGCCTGAGAAGTATTAAGAAAGATTTGAAAGTTAGAAACATGGATGTTGTAGCATATTTATTGTTGAACATTTATCCTTCAGTAACATTAACTAACCCTTTATATTTTGAAGATTTCAGAACACTGTTTATTCCTATTTGTTGTTTTAAATTTCAAGAAATATATCTACAGCAGTGTTAAAGACCTCATTGATAATTCATGCATTCAAAAAAAAATAAGACACAAATTAAGAAACTTTTAGTGCTAAAATGGACAAATTTTCATGCTTAAGTAAGAAACTCTTAGTACAATGATCTGATCCAAGTTTCTGATAAAAACGTATGTTGCAAAATGGTTCCTTTATCGAATAGAGTTGTCAGATTTGATTTAATAAAAGTGCATGTCAAGTTGTTTGAAGCATATATTCTTTTGTTGTCATACAACAACTAATTTTGTGCTCATTCTATATCTCTCACCAGACCACCAGTTATTTATGTTAGTGCTGCTGCACCACCAAATTTTGGAAAAGACCTCAGGAGTCAGGTAGCTACCTCATATTTCAACCTATGGTGTATATTTCGTCATGATGTATTTAAAGTACATATATCATGAACCTGATTCAATCACAGGATACAATTCTCTCTGTTGTGTATTACAAAAGAACAGGATTGAGGCTGAATTTTCATTGCGATGAAAGTTTGTGAAAGCAGAAATGAAAGGTCACAAAATAATGGAATTCCACTCCACACTTCTGTGTAGTATTAACCAATTGTTTGCGTGACATGTGCCCTTTAAGTCCTAGAAATTTTATTAATCATAGGTGTTTCATAATTTGATGCATTATAGCCATTGTGCAGAGGAGACTGGAACTATATATTCTCTCTGCATATCATAGAAATTTCTATCTTTCTATTTCTAACTAAAGCATTTGTTCTTTGCAGCTTGGCCTACCACAATCAAGTATCTGTAAAGGTATGTAACTTTTCATTTCATTCAAAATTTCATGTCATATCTTTTTAAGAAAAACTTTAAATATTTGAAAACAGAGAGTGTTTTATTTTAAATTATAGAACAAATCCTTCTTTTATCTGCAAAGATGTTAATAGCGTAAAATAGATTTGACATAAAATGTCACCTATAGAAATGTTCTATATTTACCATTTTAGCGTCATTTTACATTTTGATCATCTTTACCGTAGTTCCATGTAATACCATGTTTGGATCTCCTTATACAATGGTGAGTAGAAATATGCACAGGCCTGTCAGAAGCAGGGAGGCTGGGGGGGCCTCAGCCCCCCAATAATTTTCTGACTAGTTGGTTCAAACCTTTCTCTACTTCAGGAAATTACCAGCATTTATCAAGCTATCATTTTTGATTTTATGCAATTCAAAAACATTCGACATCCTTGTGAAATTGAAGTCCTATTTTCACAATTTACCCGGAACGATCCTTATCAGTCGTGATCCTTTGCTTCTTTAAATGACAAGCCCCTGGATCCCTATTTTAGCCTACTATGCTCCCATCCAACTTCAGCCTCCCCCCAATATATATTTCGTTCCGATGGCCCTGTATGCTTGCTTGTTTTTTGTCTATAAAGTTATCTTGAAAAATATTCAGGGATTAATCCGTCTTCTTTGAAACGGTGACGATGAGCTTCAGATGTTTTTGCCAGCCATATTTTTGAGTTGTTTTATGGTTTAGACTTTGCATTTCAAAGTATAGTGAGTATATACCCAGAATAAAAACACACATTTAAGAAACTCACACGATTCTGAATTTTGTAAAGGCAATGGAAAATGATGGTTTATTGTTTTTAATCAGTAGGCTGGTATTGAAAACAAAGGAGTTTATTCATGTACACGTGATGTAAGTCAATGAAATTAGAAATGGCGTTAGCCAGGGAGACTTAGCAATCAAAATATACCCGTTTACTTTTTCGATGTTCTCTATAGTTGATCGAATAAGGGGACAATAAGTGGCTTGTGGTCTTACATTATCCATCTATAACCCTGGTCGCTATATTTCCATTCATCTACTTTAAATCTATAACCGTTGTCCAATGATGGAAGAATTTGGACATTAGTATTATGAAATATTGTATTGAAGTATTATTCTTTAAATATTGTTATTGAAATATTATTCTTCTTTAAAATCCATGTACATGTTTTTTCATATGCGTGTAAAATACCATCATACATCTTATATTCTACTGTACTTACCTACCTTATTACTTCACAACACTAAAAGGACGATGACAAATGGAGCGATAAGCAATGACTACTGCCTACCCCTTTGCCAATATATAAGGATAGGCAAAGTTAATCGACACACAACGACACTACACACGATTAAACGCTTATTGACACTGTAATTAGTTCTGCCTAACACTAAATGTCAGGTCAGGGTTGCGATGAATTTATAATGCCATGAGCGCAACTCTTCATTTGTTTTTTTTGTATATTTACTTGACAGGATGTTGCTGCGTTTGAGCGACTTCTTACAGATGATGTTTCATGTGGCAAAACTCCGCTTATCTTGGTAGCATATGCAGGTACATCGGGTCTGATTTTTATTTATTGATCATGTGATTATTTTTTGGTATTTGTCTCCAACAAATGACGGTGAAAAAGGGCAGATTTTGTAATACAGTTGCATCATATGCTTTAACTGACACCTCAATTCAAAGAGATTAGTGACTGCAGATAAAGGAATTCTCTCAACCGGTAAATCAAAACAAACATGGCTGCAAAAGTTGTCCCTAAACCAGAACTCTCGACTTAGGCAAGCGAAAGGTGGAAGACCTTGGTAGATGCCATTGCTTCCCCTGGTATACGCTTTGAATTCATGTATCAATAAAAGACCATTTGATGCTATTTCTACTAAGAGATCTGCCCTAGTCATTGAATACTTTTTTCCTGCTCAATCATATTTATGGTGCAAATAGACGTAGTCTTTTGAATGAAGATTTGCTAGAAATCATCCCATGGAGAGTTGTCGCCATATACAGTTATCGTTTGAGTCAAGTACAAAAAATTCGTGCACCAATGTCAGAAACTGACAAAATGAATAACATGAAGTCCAGTCAAAGCTGATGAAGTATATCCTCCTCCGAACAGGCTGAGTAAACCGGTAATGAAAACGTGTAGAATTTTCTCTCTTGTTTGATATCTTCTTTCTTGTTTAAAGCGTTGTTATGTAGTTCAATTCTTCTTTATTATCATCTTGTAATTTGTCTGTTTCTGTGAATTATTATTAATATGTTAAGCAAACTACAGAGGATTGATTCAATTTCAGATACTTGTTTTTTATTCAGGTGTATTGTATCAAAAAGAGGCTATCCGGCCGAAAATTTAAATTTCATTGCAAAGAAAGGTCTGATTTCCTGAAAGCCTGACCCCTGTGCTTTTCATTTGATATACAACTTTTGCAAAGAAGGTCTCTGGAGAATTCTCAAGTAAGAAGAAAGTAGCCAAATCCCAAAATGGTTTCATTAAATTTTTATCCATTAAATAAAAACACGAGAGTCAGGCTTTTAGAAATCATTATCTCATTTATGGCAGGCCTCCTGTTGCAGAGAAATCAAAACTTTTCAGCCGATAGCCTTTTTGATACACCCTATAACTCCATCTTATCATATTTTTATTGTATTTTGAAGGTACTCCAGTCACAGGACACACAGATAATTTAAGCAGACTTCGTGAGATCTGTACTCAGTCTGGAGTTTGGCTGCATGTAGAAGGGTAAGAACTGCTACATGTTAACCCCAGCGTAATGTCAAAGGGCAGCCTTTCAGAGGACATCATGTTTTAGTTTGTGTTACCAAAGAACGTATTGTCAGGTTGTTGTGAAAGCTATGAGCATGCTACAAAATTTATCTCGTATTTGTCACCTCAAAGCATGCAAATGAAATATAGGACTACTGTGCTTGTTTTTGTTTGGTTTGGAAGAATTTTTTATGCGTTGCAATTGGTTGTTAAAACATCCCCTATTGCTTCCATGCTAGTAATTTTTTTTAATCTCGTTGCTAAATATGTTTTTATTGGTCTACAGTGATTCATTGGCAATGTTATCCTTACCAAAGATTCCACCTTCAATCTCGGTAAGATGTAAATTTATGATGCTTCTTTTTGCCGTTTCTAATCCCCTCCCATATTAATAAACGTCACCTCAGACGCAACGCATCACGGAGAGAGTTAGTTCAGAGAGGAGCGAGTGACTTGCTAAAAATCTATATAAAGAGGGACGGCAATCTCTCGTCGAGACATAGAGAAGCAGATCTAGTGTTAGAAAACACGGAGTAGAGGGGAAAGAAGACAGATGCTCAGACAGAAAGGGAAGCGTGAAATAGGTGCTGATTATCCCCAACCCAACAGCTGCAAAATATTTGTCGTCGTTTCCACTTGTTTGAAGAAGTGAATGAATTTCTTTTATGTATTCTTTTTTATCTTCTGCTAGATCTTAACTGAAAAATTCTTTTGCAGGCTGCAACAAGTGCAGACAGCTTTACGATAGATCTTCCCAGCTGGCTTGGGGCAGTCAATATTCCACATTGCGTATCCTTTCTTCTCATGAATACGGTGACCACGTCTGTGTCTAGAGAAAATCGTTTCGTCATCATGAATACGTCGATGCGTTCAAATTTGTGTTGAAATGATTTTTGACACAAAGTCTGTTTCAAATTAGAAGTCACGCGAAGAAGTCCATGAATAAAGATATTTGAAGAGTTTTGCATGAGTGATTTTGCGTTGTCGCAAATCTCACGATCATCTTAGTTTCTTTTGCAAGTTCTGAGTTCGTTCATCAAGCACTTTCTTATTTTGTAGTTTGTAGCTAAGCCTGTCCCTCCACAATCGCAAGTTAGCTTTTCAAAAATTACTAACGGCTTTTGATCAAAATTTTGATCACGTTGATCGTTTTCCTTTCCTTGCTGTTTCATGTTTTTACAATGTATTTTATCTTGACTGACTATCAGACTTTCTACAAGACACCAAATCCTGTTTTGGTAAGTGTTGCATACACCTTGCTGATCGTAAAAGGTCTGTTTAGCCCCTCTCTATTAAGCCTGCCTCTCTAATAAGTCCCTCTCTTCTAAGGTAACATTTAGCTGAGTTCCCTTCTCTATCAAGCCGCGCCCCCGCACTTAAACTGTGTCGAATTTGTATATTTGACTCGAAATAATAATATTGAAAACAATATGATGTACATTTTTTGAGTGCATATACAAATAAGTATAATCTATTTATTGCACTTTGCAATGACTAAAGACTCGTAAAATTGTATATTGTTGATTCCAAATAATATGGGGTAAAAGAACTAAGAAGCTGTAACTTGTATCCTTGTCGTTTGACTTTGTAAATAAGCCCCCCCCCCCTCTCTGACAAGCCTCCCCTCTGGAGTCCGCGAATTCAAAGAAGCCTCTCGTGGATTAGATAGAGGTTTTACGGTACTTATCAAAATCTGAAGAGTAAAATTTCCAACTTAGCCATTTTCTTTAAATCTGTTGCTGCATTCATTTTGTTTCTTTTATTTATCATTTCATTTATCATTGCCGCAAAGAACAGCCACAAACTTGCAATGAACAAGAAGCAAAATCCGAGTTCTGAACTTGCCATCTTCTACAATCTCCGTAGTTTGCAACCGCAATGCCCGTAAATGGTCATAGCAGAAGAAGTGTATTTGTACTCATGGACAGAACCCTTTTCTCTTATTTTTTAGAAATATATAACTCTGACAATAATCGATGTTTATGTACCTATCAACAGGCTGAACAAAGTGGTCTAGTTCCCAAGGATATTCTTGATAGACTCACATGTTTGCCGTTATGGGCTCTCATAAAATCTGTTGGTGAGTTTTTTTTGCTACGGTTTAAAATGAATTTTATTCCTTTTTTTCATTTTGCACCTTATTCGATATATGAAGGTTGGAAAAGAATCTCACTACACAACTCTGTTGTTGAATACCTGACTTTTTTCTAACTGTCGTTTATTTTCAAACAAGTTCAAATTTTATCAGGTTTTGGCACTTTTTATAAGTTAAATTTTTTTGAAGTTAGATCTGATTTGCAATTCCTCGCGCAGTTTCCTGAGTCTGTCTCGAATCTAAGAAGGTTGTTTACTGTTTTTTTAATTCTACGCTGAAAGGGTATATTTTTCAGTTAATGTAAATGTCAATTTTCTAAAATATTTCAGGTCTACATGATCTTAGAAGTGTTATCGTGCAAGCATCAGAATTGGTAATTATTTCTTCATTTATCATCTTTCAAAATGACGCTCCGTTATTATCAATCTATTCTTATGTAGAAGCAAGGCCGTTGCTTCAGAGTTGAACCTCTAGTTAATGACTGTATAGTGTAATGAGATGCAGATATAATGTAAATTTTGGCTATATACAAATGAACCAAATAAAGATCTTCTTTCCGAAGGACTGAGGTCGAGCCTTTACCGTTTTAATTTCTTTTTTGTTCTTACTAATCATCTCAAATTCAAATATCTGCCAGAAGTTCTGCTCCCCAGGATTATCAGTTTTTAGCGTTTTGTTATTTACATTATTTCTTATTAACTGTTTCATATTCATTTTTAGGCACAACAATTATCTCATCGACTTGATATGGTATCGGGAATAAAGCGACTGGTAAGTCGAGCTTAACGCCCAAATTTCTTAATTTGTAATATTTCAATTTGGTTCGTTTGTCTGAAACTTTAGACGATCTATTGACTTTGTAAAGGATTGAAATTGTCGTTGAAATTGTTAGACAAGACTTCAATTTTGCCATTTTTTCATTATTTTTGAATGTATGTATGTGTGTATTAATTTTGTTATCAAAATATTTCACAATACTTAATTTAGGAAAAGGAAAGAAAGATGTAATTACATCAAAATAATTTATAACACTCAATTTAGAAAAAAGAAAAGAAAGAGATCTAATTACATGTACATGTATGAAGATATTTTCTTGCCTGCGTGCAGGCTTGATGTCTTTCCTTAAGAGAGAAGAGACGTTTCATTCTTCTCCTTTAGGAACCGGTGGTGTCTGATCGCAGGAAAGACATTTGCAGGCTAAAGCTAAAGATCTAATCTAAAAAATGTAGCATGATTGAGGATGGCAGGGATAGCATTAAAAGGTCAATGAATCTTGTTTCTGTAATGGTCCCTCCAGAGGTGTTATTAAAAAGAAAGTGTTGATCAAGGATTCTTATTCATTCTGAAAAATATTTCGCAATCATTTCCACTGACGGCGTTTAGACTTTTTGGTGCAGTCATCGGTTTCTGTAGTTATAGGGAAATATAAGAATGTTCAACTTCATTTTCAGGAACAGTCAAATGTCATCTCTCCAACTGTTATTTTCAAATACAAAGCATCACCTACACTTTCATACAGCTCTTCAAATTCATTGGAAGATGACGGTGCGTTATGTTTCTTTGTAAATTAGTGTTTCATTCTCTTGTTGCAACTGATATGAACTTAGTTTAACCATTGAGAGGGCGCCTGACGTTCTCAACACACAAATTCCACTAACTGTTTGATATATTCAATTTTTTATTTTATTTTATTGTGTTATTGAAATTTTATGGAATATAGTTAGTTGTAAGCTAGTTATTCTATATTATTCTATATGCATGTACCGGGTGAGTCAAAACAGTTTACGCATTTAGCAGGCTGTGGAATAAAAAGTATGTGACCCATATTCAAAACTGAAATGTTAATCTTTCAGTCAAAGGTCAACTTAGATGAAAAAATTTTTTTGGTAATATCCCTCATCTTATAGACCCAGAAATTAGGAAAATACTAGTCTAAGGCATGTTTGGGGACAAAGATTCCACATCCCAGTCTGGTCCATGATTTACCTTCTATTGAAATTCGAATACTTTATCTCAAACTTGCGATGTATGCCTTAATTAGTAGGCCTTAATTAGCAGTAATGTTGCTATTTTAAAACTTTTTAGCCTACTGTAAAATAAAATAAATTAATGATGATGCCACAATGCCACATAAATCATGGACCAAAATGGAACGTGGAATTCTCAATTCCCAGACAAACCTCTTGCAAGAATTTTTCTAACTGTTTGGTCTTAAAGATATGTGATTTTTACCAAACAAAATTTTCTCATCTAAGTTAGCCTCTGAATGATATATTAACATTTTAGTTTTGAATATCGGCCTCATAATTTTTATTCCATAGCCCGCCAATTTGGTCTGCGACGCAGGCTAGCCAAACGCGTAAACTATTTTTTTTTTACTCACCCTGTGGAGAACTTTGTAATTAAACGAACTGAACTTAACTGAAATGACCTGAACTTGATTTCAGCAGTTTCTGCCATTTTTCTGCATTTCAACACAATTTTCTTTCAACAGAAGAGGAAGACAGTCCTGTACATGGAAATCGGCCTGCTTTAGCACCAAAGTCATCTATTGATGTTTCTCCTAAATTATGTGATGCCTTCAACAAAGTTGTAAGTTTTGCAGTGAATATTGAATTATGTCATGTCGTAACTACTGTATAGAAAGATGCGACAGAAGGGAATAAGATTGATTTAGAACCTCTTACATTAATCATCTATGGTGAAGTTAAAAGTGAAATATAGGTCGGACAGCTAGCTCAGATCAGGAACACTTCTCTCTTTTCATTGGTAAAGGAGGGTTTGAAATGTGTAACTCATCATCAAAGAGACAAATTAAAAGTATTGAAACATATCTTTAACTGCTTTTTCATGCTTTCTATTTACAACTCTATTGATGCTCCAATTGCAGCTCAGGGAGATGCTCGTAAAGTCATCACTTTCCAATATTTTAACATTTTTTAATTTTCATTAACAGTTGACTGAAAGGTTACAAAAAAGTTGTGGCAAGGTGCAGATACAATTAGCCCAAGTCTCGAGAGAAGGTTCATGCATGTCATTCAATCCCCTGCGGGGTGCTCGAGGTATGTTTTGCTAACTGTCTGATCCTTTCAAGCAGTTTTCATTGCGTTATCCTATTAAAGGGACAGAGTGATTCTTTTAAAAGCAAAGAAAGGTAGAGAGGAGTTTCCACTGAAATATAGTCATGTCTTATTGATAGATCGCTTGAAATTGGTTAGGTTATTCTTGTTTAGAAGACACTCTTTGCTGCATTTGGTTTTGATGTAATTACTAAGCATAGGTTTCAAATCTTGAAATTTGCGAAAAAAGGTGGGTGTAAAAAATTCAATGGCCTATTTCTTTTAACTGAATGTGTTGAAAGAAACTTTAGCCATTTTTCTATGATTCTACCGTTGGACTTTTCAGAAATCTTGAATATTTGTCGAAATTACAGCCTATTTTACATTTCAGCTCATTTTATGATGTGACGTCATCAAATTTCAAAATCACAAAGCAGAAGAGTGAAAGAGTTTTGCTTGATAACATATTGTAGGCATCCATAAACTATGGTTTTCTTGAAAATTATTTGATCTTTTGTCAACAGGTTTAGAAATTACGATAGTTTTAAGTTTTTTTCGAAAATTTTCTTGAATTCTTGAAAAAGAAGAAAAACACTATTGAAGATTTCAGAAAAGTCCAACGGCAGATTTACTGTAAAATAGCCAAAGTTTCTTTGAAGACGTTCAGTTCCAAGAAATAGGTCATAGAATTTTACACCCGGCATTTTAAAGATTTGAAACCTATGCTTAATTACTATCAGTGAATATAAACCGAAGATTATTCTTTTGAATTCTCACATATACTCAACTTTGTATTGGCATTGAAAGGAGAAAGATCCTTTTGGGATCTAGTAGATTTTAATATCCCATATTTATCGTCTCCTGGCCTTACAACTTTGCCTTCCAGTTGCAAAATTATTTTGCATTTAGTAACTTACATTTGAATTTTATCTTTGTTTGAATTTTAGCAAATGGCACTGGAAATAATGACATTGATGAATTTGTTGAGGAACTTGAAAAAGAAATCGTAAGTAGAAATGACTGACCTGAAAAGATTGCTACGCCTTCATAGAGTAAATCAATACCAAAAGGAAGGGAGATAATAGGGAGAAACTAAGACAGTTTAGATATTTCATGTGGAATTCTGTAGCTTAGCAAAAAATACTAGCGATGCAGCCTAGTCATTAAGATATTAAACAATGTTTGAGCCGCTGATGTCGATCGATTAGGTACTTTATTTTGTGTACCAGATTTTCTTGGTTCACTTTTTGGGTCACGCGATACTAGCTAGACTGACTAGGTAACAGGACTTACAATCAAACGGATTCATAATAGGGACATTGAAATCTTTCGAGAAACCTGTTAAAACATCGAACGTCTTCTATCCTTCGAATGTCGAAAGTAACGTCGAATGTCGCTTGGAGCGTCACTTCGAACGTCACTTCGCTTCGAAAATTCGAACTTTGATAAGAAAGTAGTGAAAATTCGAAAATTTGAACCATATTAAGAAAGTGGCGATCTGATTGGTTATGCCGTTTTGAAGCTGTATTGTCATGGAATCTCACTCTGAAGCCATAAATACCAACCAATTCAATGCGAAAAACTGAGTTGATCGATGATGATTAATTTTCTTCTCAGCAAAAAATGGACTTAACATTGATATCAAGAACATTCTTTGAAGATGCATTCCAATCTGTCCCTGATATTCTTTTGGTTGATATTTCTGATGAACCAGCCGTTGGTGCCTTTCAGTAAGTTTCATTACATTTCGTCAATGCAAGGGTGTTAGGATACGGACGTTTTGATTGATTATTTGTTTACCTTGTTTTGATCCCTGTGTCTTGTTTTGTTGTCTTTTTTTCTGTTTTGTTTCGTCTTCAACTGAGCGTGGTTAGGCCCAACCGCTCTCAAGTTGTTCGAATAGAGCTCAGAAAGCAAGACAGCAAAACAAGACACAGGAATCAAAACAAGGTAAACAAATAATCAATCCAAACGTCGGTGTTCTAGCACTCTTGATTAGATATGTTAAATATTCTTGGTTTTCACTCACTATGAAAATCGGAAAATGTGGCTAGGTATTTTTTCTCAATTAATTTCTTGTAATTCCTTATATATGTTTTGTACGTAAGAGACTTTGAATGCAATCAAAGTTTATTAATCCAGCCTTTCCTCAAAGCGGAATGGATCCAGCTTCGAAGTGGTTAAATCTGTGTTGCATGTAAACAGGACCGAACTGGGCATTTGTCTCGCAGAAGGTAGTCGTGCTATGATCGTTTCGTTTGAAGAAATGAATTGTGAAACGTGCCGCAAATTGATAAACATTGTAGAAAGTTTTACCAGGAACAAAATCAGTTTACATCGTCGCACGGAGGAGCCCTTTGGTTGCCAATGTCTTTATGCTAATGGTTGAAAGCCTTGTCCTAGACATGTTGTCTTTATTAATATCTCTCATGAAAACAATCTTATAAACCATTGTCTTTCACACGCAATTTATCTTAAATCTTCAGCACTAATATCATATGCTTTTTTCCAACTTTTATAAATTCTCCATTGAACTGTCAGCTTTTTAAGAAAGGATTACAAAACCAAGGAAGAAAAATCTTTTTCTCCACGCTTCCTTCTTTAACTGCTTCTAACTAAGTCTCCAGCGTTATTTGGAATTAAATTTTCCTTAATCCTTTTAAATCTACTTATTGGTGTTGTGGTTTTATGCCTTGGAGCATTAAAAGAATTATTTTAGATTGATATTTGCCTTAGGATTATACCCTCAAAATTAAAAACTTTAGTGTTTATTAAGATCTTTATATTACATTTAGGAGGCTCCGTATACTCCAGATTAATACTGACAATAAAAGATAATAGATTTAAGATAATTTTAACTTTACCAAACTTTTCGATGATTTTTACAAAAATAATCAAAATGCCGTACTTATGTTTTTGTTTGTTTGTCATATATTTCAAACCACTGGCACTAACATTTCTTTTTTATTGTCGAAGCTTTCGCCTCACTTCTGAGACCTCATCAGCAACTAAACATCAGTCTTGTTCGAACTTAGTTTTCGTTGGTTGATTGTTCGATGTTCAAAGAAGAAGTGCAATCAAAATGCCACCATTTTGAAATTAATCAAGATATCACAAAATTGCCACGGCAGATTTACAGCAAATTGCTCATAGTTCTTATCAAGAATTTTAATAGAATTTTACACCCACCCTTTTAGACATTTGAGCCCTATGCTTTATACATGAATACTTAACTTGTTTTTTTTTCATTATGTCATCCTGAGAAAGGTCAATAAGATCATATGTTACACTGAAACTTTGTCGTTGCACTGGTCTTATAATCTCTTATTATCCTCTCTTCCTTCTACTATCAAATCAAATAAGGAAAAGCTACACTTATTGATTTATGGAATCGTCTACAAACTTTTAATTGTTTTCGGATTGAATTGTTTTATGTTTAACTCTATTTTTCATCAATTTATGTCTCCATTTCAATTAAATTCATAATACACTTACAATTAGAGATAATCTATCCCATAGAGTTCCTTTATTCTGCCATATCAGTCCCTAATTTATGACACAACGCTCCTCTTGTAATTAAGTCAACATCTGGGTTGCTATGTTTTGTTATACGTAAATCAGTTCCTGGGTTTTAACTGGGTAAATAGCTAAGACCCAATTTTCTGGTTTTTTGCCCCGTTTAGTGGTGATTTCAAACCGTTATCAAGGATTTAATCCACGACAGAATTCCTTATTTTAATGCATTAGTCCCATCATCATTTATTCCAGAATCAGCTTTATTAAGAAGTCTTCCACAAAAACATTATCATACATCTTCCCAATTGAAATTCCCAAAGGAAAAGTTCGTTATTGAAAAGTAACGATTTTCATTCCATCAAAGTGAATTACCATGGCTTAAAGGCGCCAGTCATTTCAACTTTAATTAATCAATCTTTCTACCGCAGATATTTTAATCTGCCGGAAAAGCATCGATAATTCAGCTGCCGAGACATTATTTTACAGCCTCCTTCAATGAGCATCTATTCGAACTTAGTTGCACCAGGTGATCTCTGCTCGTTTGAAAGACAGCAGATTGTCTTTCCATCAAATCAATGTTTGAGCAGCAAGGGTCCTTTCGAAGGAACGTGAAGCGAGAGTTCTTCTTTTTTCGATTGTTTTATCAACTTTCCGAAGGCTCGGACTTCAGGTGAATTGCAATGTTGTGTACTGAGTAGTTGATAATCCACTAGGAACTGAAATTACTCTCCGAAGCTTCATTGCATAACAAAACTATAGATAAAAAGAAAACAAATCAAACATTACTTATTTTATTCTTTCCTGCCATTATTCTATTCTGTCTCTTTCTCTTCAGTTCTGTTTTTCTTTGTCATCCTATCTTCTGTCAATCCTTCGTTCTTCCTCCTACAGTTTTTGCTTTCCATTCATTTTCCTTTCATTTCTACGGTCCTCTCATCATCATTTCCTTCCTTTTCCTCTATTTTATTCCATTTTCTCTCTTCCCTTCTCTTCCTTCCAGGCAAAGAAGCTTCCTGCGAAACTGCTTCGTGGCTTCACCCACTTTTTCCACCTCCGGCTAGGGTGAATACAAGAGATTCATGGTCGAAATCAGGGGAGTAGCCAAGTAGGGTGCGGTGCCCCCCCCCCCGGACCCTCTCAACTGTTAGTATTTCAGCAAATCTGCCCCCAGATTTGGCCAGTGTCTACCATTTTCAACCATAAGACCCAAGAAATGTCTATTTTGTTGGCAGCCCACTGATAGTTTTTTCAAAGCTTCACCCGTTGTTCCGATATACACGTTTTCTTTTTATAAGAAACTGGTTTGTAAGAAACTAGTACAAAGATGGCCAAAATTTTAAGAAATTCTAGTACTATGTATGAGAAGTACTAAGAAACTTTTCAAAGTTGAAAGCATGAATTTTATAGCAATAGATCGTTGAACCTTTATTATTGGGCAATATTATCTAACCATTTGTGTTTTCAATATAACAGAACATCGTTTATTCCTATATGATGTTTTAAATATCAAGAAACATATCTGCAGTAGTGTTTGCGACCACATTGACCATTCATGCATTCAAAAAATAAGAAACCAATTAAGAAACTTTTAGTACTAAAATGGACAAAATTTCATGTTAAATCAAGAAACTTTTAGTACTATGGCCTGATCTAAGTTTCTTATAAAAAGAACGTGTACCACAGTGACCTGAGAGCTTTAAGAGCATACTTTGCACCTTCGATGCAGCCCGCCACAAGACTCTGCTCTCTCATTCTGTTTTGATCAACTCATAGGGTGAAATTTATTCTTGAAGCAACCTGCCACTTTGTCTGATTAGAGATTTGAATCTTTGCGTTATAAAATTCACTGTGAACTGTTCCACCACATTCGAATCTCAGTTCCTAGCCCGTAAATATGCTGTTGCCGCAGCTTGCATTGTGCTTGAAATTCTTAGTTTAATAACATATTCATGTCGCTAAGTTATGATTTTGTTATTACCAAGTTTCCAGCTACATTTGGAATGAAAATCCTTGCGATGGCTCATTCATTTACAGTTCAATAATTTTCCTACAACTTGACTTTTATTTTAGGAATGCCTTGTAAACATGTTTTTAAGAGTTTGATCCTAGTTTTTGTGGTTAGTTCACGTCGTTCTACAAACCCGATTTCTGACGTTACTCATTCAAATTTGGTCATGTTTGTTTCGATCTATAAAGTTTAAATGGAAGGGGCAAAATTAAAGGGATTGCAAAGACTAGCATGCTTTGCGCAAAGTCAGCGACATGCTCTCCACAGCTTCCAGAATAACTGACTGTACGAAATTTAAAAAAAACAAACGATGGCAAAGGCTGTTGGTCATTGTACTCTCTTTAATGATTTGATCACAACACGTACCATTTCCTTGTGTAGTTAAACAGACGATGAATATGACGGCATTTCTTTAGCTATTTGCAGCAGCCACTCATACCTATGATGAGTCCCTTGAAAGATCCATTGTCACAAAGGGCCTTTGTGAGCATGCTGCAATTTCCAACTGTCTGTAAAGCCTATTTTGGCCCAAATGGAAAATATGGAGCCCGTGCCTGACAGTACCCAAGAATGGGGGCGGGGACATTAGGAGGTAATATGTAGATTCACACCCAAGAATAGGGCTGGAGTCTCAAAATTTACCCCAAAAATGGGGACGCTTGATAACATTTGCCCCCAGACTGAGAAGTCTGATTGATTCGATTGACATCACTTTATTTCAAAGTTCTGCCCATTTGGTGAACTCTTAGAGGGATAGACTGTTGCAAGAAGATACTGTCAAGGCTATCAAGGCATTTCAGAAAGTGAACTGCACAGCCAACTTTGTACCCTAAAACGGGGAAATTGAAGGAAGGAAAAATTCACACTCAAGAATGGGGAAATGTTGTAGAAAAAGACCCAAAACTGGGACTCCTCATGTCCCCACCCTAGCCTCACTACCATAAGGACCCTCAATTTACGCTCATCTCATTGAGTTGAATTGTTGTTGTTGTTGTTGTTATCGCTTAAACTTACAGAAATGATTGACCACAGTTGAATTATCCGTTAGGTTTACTACTTGCAGCATGCTTGCAAAGGATCCTGGGTGACAGTGCCATTTTAAGCATGAGTCAATGTCATAGAATCTAGCCAATAACATATTTTCATTTTGACTTGTTATGAAATGCAATGAATGAAACTTTAACAAGATGGAGAACGTTGCTAAGATTTACTTTTGTTGAAGCGGAACTTCGGTTCTATATCATGATGTGACTCACAGCACTAGTTTGAAACGTCAGCAGAATTTTTTTTTTGGAATTTTTCATTGGGCTGTGAGTCGACGTCCCATGGAGATTGTGAAGTTTTCAGAAGACAGGAGGACATTTGAATTCCAAGATGTTATTTAGCGACACGAAATCTCCGACATTTTGTTTTGGTGAATAAACAAGCATTTTTTGCACAAGTAGAAATTTTTTGTGTTTCTATAATATATGGTTGAAGCAAAAGGTTCAAATATCCATCATCACAAATCGATTTGCCTTTCTGAAGAATGAATTTCACATCTCTGAAAGCACTCAGTTAGCAAGGGAGAACTTTGTGAAAACAAAAGATACAGGCCTGATCAAAGTGACAAGATTTGGCAGTCTCAATAACAGATTTCACTTCTTGAACGCGTCCGACCATAATGCTACTCTTGCTCTGTTTATTTTGAGTTGACTAAGGACGCTCAGAGTTGTGACATCTATTCATCTGGAAAGCAAGTCGCTTTGTCTTTTGTTTTACAAAATTTGCCCTTGCTCATTTCGAGGCTCATCGTGTTCAACATTTTCACTGTCCATAACACCAGTGTCATTCGATAATCGATCCTTTCCTCCAAAATCGTTTATCATTATTTAAGGAAATCTTAAAACTGTATTAACTACCAAATTCACTATTTCAGATGCATTCCAAAATACTGGAAAGTCAAAGACATGTCTAATCTCAGTGACAGCAAGAAAAAGGAGGCTAATGATCTGAATCGAGGCTTGTTAGAAAGACTTTCAGAAGAATTTGAATATCTTGCCGAAGGGAAAACTTCTAACGGTCAAGTAGTCATCAGAATCGGATTGGTGAGTGTTGGCCATTAAGTTTCTTTTAATTAGATTTGGGTTTTAACGGTCATGCAGTTAAATATAATTGTCATTTGAAATGGAAAAACAAGGAATGGAGGAGACGGACTTTGGAACATTTTGTACTCAGAATTTTGTTGTTTTCATAGACTTTTTAGCTATTCTCATCGGATTGTGGGCACCGATTTTCAATAGAAGCAGGAATTTACAAGTGGGAAAGTGCCTAAGTGCAAGATTTGGCCCCTAGGGAGTTTATCATTTATATAAGGCCACACCTTTTCTCTCATTTCACTCTTCTTCAAGCAACGATCAGTTCGGAGAGAGACTGAATCGATCCCTCCCTCCTCCCCTGGCGACGGCTCGCAGATTCGAATTGATAAGTTCCGCCTTCCAAACAGCGAATCTCCTTTCGCACCCCATGCCTCGGTCGAATTGGAAGGAGGTTCATACAATTCGATGAGAATAGATTACTATTCTAAAGTTGTGACTGAATCCAACGATATTTGATTGATGGAAGCTCCAATTCCACTCATTCGAACAAAAATTCTTAGAAATATCGCTCGATCCAGACTCTTTGGTAGAATGGCTAAAAGTCTATTTTGAGGTCTCTTTCAGAAACAGACACTTAGCCAATGGGGGCAAAGCTATTGTTTCAATGACAAAGCATTGTTTATTAATTTGCGCCTCTGCGAAGCAGAAGCAGCAAATTATTAAAATGCAGATGCTCTGGAATGTCTTCCAAGTATCGGCGGTCGAGCTTGAGCGCGCTCGTGTCCAACTGATTTCAGCCAATGAGATCATCGAATGTGGCTGATTATGCGGAAATTCACGGGATTATACGGGAATGTGTTTGTTTTGCGTTCATTTGAAAACAAAAAGAAAAATGGCTAATTGGTTGCCGAGAAAATCTGTGCGTACGCATTTGGCAAAGCAAGGAATGACCATGAGCAAAGACCATGACCATGAGAATTCCTTTTTGTCAAGTTTGCGACGAAGTGAAACATAAACAAGGCAGGCCAAAAGATACACTCAGAAGTAGGTCGCGTAGTCGTGTGGCTACGGAGTTATCGAACTCAAGATGGGAAGGTGAGTGAAGTGGTATAAACAGATTTATCTTCAAGTATTTCATCGTTGATTTTGTGACTTGACTGTGCATATTCTTTTGATCTATCTAACGCTTCTGTAAGCCCTTCTTCCATTCCAGTCAGGCACTACACTTTGATCTTCGGGCACAGCAGCAAACTTATGAAGCACGGCCCTTTCCCAAACGCTAACAGTTGCCATGTTGGCATTAATATTGTTATAGTATTACCCCCACTTCTTATCAGATTGATAAGTAAACTTAACAATTATATCCTTATTTTCAATTTTATTTATGATTTGCAGCTAATACAATGCAGAAGGTCGTGTGGTTACTGCATTTTCACTTTCAATCTCGGAAAGGGCGGAAAAGAGAGGTGAGTCGAGTACCAAACACAGATTTTATTTTGAAATATTTTGCTTTGACTGTTATTTAGATTGGACATGATATTTATGTGATCTAACGAAGGAGAGTTTGTCTTCCGGCAGCAAACACAACAATGCTGCCACGCCCCTTCTTGCTCGTTCCTGAGGTGCTTCCAGCATGCTTCTGCAGTGTATCCCAGCATGTGATGACAACCCTGTCGAGGAGCGCCCAAGGAATTCAGGCCAAGAGACGTTGAATGAAAACACGCAAAATAAAAGTGTTGAGTAAAGCCTGAATGAATGTTGAATCTTTGACAATGAAACTGCTGATATTATTTCAAGATCCTTTGTCTGGCGTCTGGTCCCCATTGTCAACGAGAGAGTAATTACGTCATAGGCTTCTAAATCCGGTTGTTGTTTGCCTAAAAACCCAAGGTTCAAGTTCAATTAGGTAAGCATAAGCATGGAGCGAAAGTCAATGAAAATATTTGGAGCCTTTTGCAAAAGCAAAATTCTATCACACAGCACTCATTGACCAGATCGTCTTTTCGCGAATCCTTTGTAGGTTTACCTATTTTGATTGATGTATCCCTTATTGGCATGATGTTGCCCACTAAATTCCATCTCCATTCCATTCAACAGGAATGTCCAGTGTCTACTCGCAGAAAGACGATTGTATCAAAGGGACTTGTACTTTGTAATGTTGGACACTTGGTAATCCTGAAGTTCTGTAAAATTCATTTCTTTTAATTGAATTGTTTTGAATCAGAGGTACATGGAATTACTCTTTGTCTTCCTATCAAATTCAAAATGAAGTATTTTCTCTTCACTAAGAGAGCTAACGTTGTAGTAAACAGCATGGTCCAAGCAGTTAGTGACCACCTAAACTTACTTTGTAAATCCCACCTGGTTACCATGAAGGTTTTTACCTTCCAGGGTGGGGCGCAAATTTCGGATAGTGATATCCCTTGTTCATATTATTTCCAAGCAAAAGATGTTTGCTCTCTCTTTATTTACGCATGTTGACCAGTAGCTTTTGATGAGCCTTGATAATTAACTCAAGCCCTCTCAAGAACGACTCCCTGGAAGATCAGATTCATCAATTTAAACTATTTTATATTCTTTGGTTTAGATTTTGTAAGTTGCATTTTACTGAAGAGATATCGTTGTTTTTAAATGAATTTAAATGAATTAAATATATAGCTTTAGCCGAGCCTTCTGTCTTGACTGAATGGAGTACTGGTTTACGCTGCGACCACCTTACCTGTCACTTCGGTTACCTCTCAAACTAGGACTCATACTGTCTCAGCTACGAGAGCTAGACGAAATTTCCCACGCAAATTTTTCCACGCAAACTATTGTCCGGTCGGAAGGACTGACTGAGTGGAAATCAACCTTACCAGGTGAGTCAGAGATACATTTCTTTGACGCACCTGGTACTCCAAATTTTTTGTAGTGTATATTTTTTTTTGTTATACTAGATTCATTGTTGTATTTAATTTTTGTAATATGTCGTTCGTAGTGGGAACTCGATGACCTTGTGTCCTTTCTCGCTGCGAACGACATAATTCTTTCTTTTTGCGTATTCTAGTTTAACTGTTGTTGTTGTTGTTGTTGTTGTTGTTGTATATTTTTAATATTTTAGGATGATATAAAAAAATACGAAATTTGCCGACCCGTTTTCATATACAGGGTGTCGTCATGAGCTATAGGACATCAATTATGTAGCAGTTTGAAATTTATATCAGTAGCGAGCCACCCTAACTTGTTTTCTTTGTGTTTTTAACTTATTTTTGTACTCGGAATACAGCCACCTTTCACTGTTTCGTAATTTTGAAATTGTCAGCAGTGAGAGCCACCTTAAGGGCAGATCCACCTTAATCGTAAAGTTCCAACGGAAAAGACTTTCTTTCATTGATGTCAATTGACATCTGATCTCCAAGTCATCTATTTTGAGTCTTGACAAAAGTTGGGATACTGTTAAAGTATCGCAGCAGGAACAGTCTACAATCTGACCTAAAATCTTCTCCAAGTATGTCAACAGCTTCAAGCGTAAGATCGAGGAAAAATCTTTTAAAGATCTTCAAAACGATGAAAATAGCCCCTATATATACTATTAAATTTCTACAAGCTGTAACAGAATCATCCATCAACAATATTGAAAATGCTGCATCACTCAACTTTTGAGCAGTTAATATTTTGTTTCTTTTCCTTTGTGAACTCTTTTCTTTCAAAGACACCTCTGGGGGGGGGGGGCAAGGTTGCCATCCCTGCCATTTTAGACTGGTGTTGTTTCTAAATCACATTTTCAATTTTTAGATTTTTATTATAGTGTACATTTGTAACTAGATTTCTTTTTCCCCAAAGTATATGATATTTTAATCTTTTTTCTTTGTTTATAATTGTGTGGCAAAATTTTACATACATATTTACACACACACACATACATTTCCACTCCATTTTTTATCAACCGAATGCTCAAAACTGTCGTTTCATTGAAAATGAAAGATGCAGTGCCCCGTACTAAATGGTTAGTGCGGTTGCAGGAAAAACTAAAACTCATTTTAGACCCAGGACTGATGCATTTTTGATTAAAAGATTTGAGAATACAGAAGTATTCATTCATAGAATTACAAGACTATTTGTTTAAGACTGTCTGGTTTAAGTTTTCTGGCATTTCCTTAAACTATTTAAGGATAAAGCTTTGCCGTAAATACATCAAATTTTAAGACGATCTGGTTTCGGTTTCCTTAGTGTAGCCAAACAATTTAGGTATTTATTTCAATCAGCCATTGATTGAATTGGTCTGAGAACGAATTTTCAAGTTTTGAAAGAACTTTTCAGAGAAGACATTGTTTTTTGACAATTTTATAATGTCATGAACGAATTATGATGATCTTATTTCAGTGAAAACTTTTCCGCAACTTAACCAGGTTGATTTTTTATCAGTAGGCTAGTTTTTACCCGTAGATTGTTTGTATATTCCTCTTTTAGCTTTCTGATCTTGCAAAACGACTGATTTGAAACAGGCCATTAGATCTCGTAGCTGTTCAGAAAAGGACTCTGAATTGAACAACATTTTCAGACATTTATACTACTTTTAAACAATGCCGGTGCATTTTGAAAACGGTGAAAAATGTGACGGTAGCGAAATTTTAGCCAGCGTTCACACGATACCAGGAACAACTTTTGAAAACTGTAGGAAATTTAACGGTAACAAACTCGTTGCAAGATTTGATGCTAAAGAAACATACCTGCACCTTAAGAATCGATAAGCCTCATTTGAACACGTCGAAAAATGTTCTTTTTTCATCGATTTCGAGTGTGCCGTTTTCAAAATGTGCCGGCAAAATATGTGCCGTTTTTGTGTGAACGGGAGGCCTGTTCGTTGCATTTTTACTGTTTTCAAAATTTGCTGACATCGTGTGAACATAGCTGTAGGCAATTTTCGAATGTAAACAGTAGTGATAGACGCTCTAACGCCACAGTCGAACCTCTGATACTGACGTTTAAAGAATATCGCCGAGTCCAGTCTCTTATGTCTTAAGGCTTGCTGGTCATTGAAAGTTTAGTTTCATCCTTAAAGAGCTCTGGTCAATCATCGACCTTTGTTAGCCCATATTCTTGACCCCATATGATGGAGACTTTTTGCGGAGCAGAAAGTCAGGCATACTAACATGAAGTGAAATCACTGACAACTAAGAGATCTTTTCACGCAAAATGACTTTAAGTGATCAAGCCGGGATTCGAAGTTTGGAGTGTTTCCGTAGAAACAGCAAATGCTCACCTTTTTCCCCTTCTTTCTGTAGGATGCTGCAAAAAGGATCATGGTTTGGTTGACATACCCCTGTAACAGCACGCACAAATAGTAAAATGTAGCCTATAACCTGGCTTAAGCAGCTTCGAGCCAACCAGTTTTGAACTGGATAAAAGTTTTAGTTTGGTTTAGCTCTGTTGGAAATGGAACGCAGGAAATGTTTAACCAGGCATTCGTGTGTTTCCTTCAAGTGATTCGTGTGTTTGCATCAAGTGATATATTTTGGGTTGTCTCCCAAGCTTTTCTACTACTTACTTTTCTACCCTGGCGTGTATCCAAGCCCGACTGGCATTCCACTTTGACATCATGCAAGTCTGAAAGAGTGTCTGAGTTCGCAAAATAATCACAATTTGTCTATTCTAGATTGATGATACTTTTGATGTCAATATTCTCGCCGAAAGTGTAAAAGAATTAGCTGAGGAACTCGAAGATAACAGTAAAGTAAGTTAACTTATTTGCAAATAATCGATATTGTTTATCCTTTTATTTTTCTATGCTTCTTTGTTCTTCTTTTGAAAAGTCAGTTTCTATCATAGGTCGTCAAACGATGGTCTCTGCGTTTTGTCAAGGATATTTTGCTATTTCTTCCGTGAAGAATCTGGTTCTTGAAATACAGTTTTATATACATTTGTTCATATAGATATCCAAAAAAACAGTTGAGCCAAGTTAGAAGCTCTGAATTGCTTCTTCGAAGAATTTATGGTAATTCATTAGCCTGACATAATTACCACATTTTCGGCTGGTGAAAGTGAAGGTGAAGTTGCGGTTTTTCAGCGCCAGACTTGCTAATCGAGTCCGCGACCATTTGTTATGATGCTCAAGTGGTGGGGCCTTACCGAGTATCGAGCCCACTCCGCCTGACTGTTGTGGTTGCAAATTCAGAGGATTTAACACCACTGTGCCACGGCTACAAGTGCAATGATTACTTGTACTGATCTTTTTATCTTTTTATTTTATAGTTTTTGGAAAGTCTGAGTGACGCGGTACAAAAAAGCATCCAACAAGCTGAGGAAGTATTGCAAAAAGAATCAGAGGAGAAATTTTACGAAGAGGTATTGTTTTTAGCACATAGCAAAAGTTGCCTGTAAATTTACAGGGTTCTGAAGTTGTATGTGAATTTTCTCTAAATTTCATTAGAGGGTTTAAAGTGCTGTTTATTTATGGCACTACAAACTCGGTTAACTTTTTCTAAACTATTGAAAAATTCAAGTTAAATGTTGACACACCTTCGTCGAAAAATTTTGTTGAGTTTGGGGAACATCTATGGGTAACAAATGACGTGTGTTTTTGAAGCAACCACCTCTTTTGCCTCTCCTTTGCCATGAATTAACAACTACTTGTCGGATTGATTAAAACAAGGTCTCAAACTCTGAGTTGAGGCCTGTTCTATGAAGATATATGAACAATGGGACAGATGATTTTACAGCTCCTCCACAGCAATCACACAAATGGAGCACATTGTTTTTGATACCTCTCTGCATATTTAGAAATCTGTAACAATAATTCTGTGCGTTAAACAGTTGTTACCAGACAAGACCGAAAAAGGACAATATAGAGATCTCGAAGTTCTCTTCAGTTTCGGAGCATGATATATCTTCACTTTCATTTTTCCAGCTCTATTCAATCCTCTCTCTATTAAGACTCTAATAAATCCCTCCCCTTTGAGCCTAAGTGTCAATCAACCGCCCCCCCCCCCCTCTATTAACCTTCCCACTTATTTGTGTCAAATTCCAGAAATTACCGAAGACTTTCCATCTATTTAGCTAAACAAGCTTGCATCTTTATTTTGATGTGGTTTGGGATCAAAACTGTGCCGAATTTCTGCATTTGACCCGTAAAATTGTTTGTTGAATCCGAAAAATATGGAGGAAAGAACTGAAAAGATATTATTCGTATTAATTTCATTTCATTTTGTGAGTAAGCCCCTCCTCTCTAATAAGCCCCCCTCTCTATTAACCCCCCCTTTGGAGTTTCTGAAATTAAATAGGCCGCCTTGGGCTTAATAGAGCTTTAACGGTATGCATATAATTCTTTTCAGGGTCTCCTTCGACACGTTCCAGTGCTTGGTTCAGTTTTCAGCTGGTTGTCACCACCTACCAAAGAATCACACGGTATCACAGGAAGAGCTTTTAACCTCGCCTCAGGTAAGACCACTTTGTTACATCCCTTTCCTGCTGGGGATTGAATTTTGATCAGTGTTAAGATTTCAATGAAACGTGTGACAAACTGAAGTTTTCCATTTATCCATTTCAAAACCAGGTGATCCAAAAAAACTTCATCATTTTAAATGAAATAATTGCCGTCATTTTCCAGTCAATACTTTGTGAAAATTCAACGTAGCGATGAACTTAAAGTCGTCCGCGGAAATTTCTGTTTGCAAAATGATGGCACTCAGTTTTTCATCCAAATCTCTGTCTACATTGTCTACAAAGCAATTTGGAATTCAGTTTTTTTCACATCTTCCAAAACATCTTCTGGAAAATGAGGGAATAGTCCGAGAAATTAATTAATGTCCATATTCTTTAAACTGTTTTTCCGACAGCAGGCATAAATGGCCAAGCAACATCTCAAAAGGTAGCAGAGCCTTTTAGCTACATGCTGACACCTTGTTTGTGTTCGTAGCATTTGCTTTCAGGAAACCACGTGCGATCTAGCTCGTAAAGTTCTCTTCGGGTCACACTATTGGAATCCAGGTGTAACGATGTCAATAGGGAACCAGGAAAAAGACTTTGCTGGTTCGGGAACTCGTTTAACCGAATGGAATGTAATAGAATTTGTTATTCTAAAGAATTAGACTTTTAGTTATTTTGGGATTCGACTGCATATTTTGAGCCTAAATCTTTAATTCCTTCTTTTATTCGTCATCATAGTTTATATCGTATATTTATATCACCCTGCTTACAATATAACGGGCTTGATAACCGGCTGTGCTCGAAATGCTGTGCTTTTGTTCAATTTGCATCAAAGCTTTAATTCTACATCGTTTTCTTATTTACAATTTTAAAATTTGCCAAGCAAACTCATCCATATTATTAGATTAGAGATAAATTGTTGTTTCTACGGTGTTTTAATGATAAAAATAAGTTTCAAATCGTTAAAAAGCTGGGTGTAAAATTCTATGACCTATTTCTTTGAACTGAACGGCTTCTAAGAATTTTGAACTATTTTAAAGTAAATCTGCCGTTGGACTTTTCTGAAATCGTCAATATTTTCAGAATTACAGTGTTTTTCTTCTTTTTTTAAGAATTCCAGGAAATTTTTGAAAACACTTAAAAATATCGTAATTTCTAATTCGGTTGATGAAAAGTCAAATAATTTTCAAGAAAACCATAGTTTATGGATGCCTACAATATGGTATTAAGCAACCTGCTTTATGATTTAGAAATTTGATGACGTCATATCATGAAATGAGCTGAAATATAAAATAGGCTGTAAGCTCGACAAATATTCAAGATTTCTGAAAAGTCCAACGGTAGAAACATAGAAAATTGGCTAAAATTTTTTTTAATTCATTCAGTTTAAAGAAATAGGTCATTGAATTTTACACCCGCCTTTGTACACTGATTTAAAGATTTTGAACCTATGCGTAAATGATATATGATGCAGAGCTAACTCTTCGACACTTGCTGAAAGATCATTATTATTATTATTATTATTATTATTATTATTATTATTATTATTATTATTATTATTATTATTATTATTATTATTATTATTATTATTATTATTATTATTATTATTATTATTATTATTATTATTATTAATCATTATTATCATTATATGGCATAAATGAGCATATCCACTATAAGTGTGGCTCTTCAGCTCTAGAATTAAAACAAGTCTATTTTACAACGTTAAAGCGATTACATCAAACAATAAGAATATTACAAAGTCCAAGTAATAGATAAAAAGATTTTAGTTCTGACAGTCCTTATCCTTTGCTTTCTTCATTACCTTTACTGGTATGGCCATCCTTCATCCATTTTGTTGTGCATTTTCTTCTTAGGCAAGTTGGAGTCCACTGAGAAGACATACAGATATAAAATGCAACTTGAAAACGTTGAAGGATCCGGAGAGCCTCCTACAGAAACTGCTGCGCAGGCACAAGCGGTCCCGTCTCCTTCCGTGGTTGAAGAACGCCCAGTTCCTCCGCAGGAGCAGCAGTCTGTCCCTGAACAACCAACAGAACCTCTGTCTCCTCTTGAGGCTGAATCTAGTACAATTCAAGCTGAGGCTACAACCGAAAATGAGGCTACAGTTCAAGTAATCGAAGCTACACCTGTCGAAGACAAGGAAAAATCAACAACTGAAAATGCTGAGTCAACAAAAAGTGACGTAGATAGTTCAAAAAGTAGTGAGATAGGGGAGGAAGTAAGGGAATCAGATGTTTAGGCCCTTTTAAATGAGGAATCGTGTGATCATGGTTATTTTCCGCCTATAAACGACACCATCTTATTAGTTACTTTGATAATTCATAGATTTATTGTTAGAATATTTAATGCACTAGACATTCAAGTCATTTTATAAAGAGAATCTGAATCGAGCAGTATTTGTTTACATTTGTCCATTTTTCCAATGTGCACAACAGTGCACGAAGCTCCAACTCTTCTCAGTCGATCCCTGGGGAATGAGTAAAGATGTATAAATATATCGCTCGATCCAGACTCTTTGGTAGATTAGCTAAAAGGTCCTTTGAGGGAATAACTGCATTATATGCTGACTAGTACATTTAAACAGAATTGACAGAAAGGCATCGGTTGTTAAGTCTCAGGTCCCGTTCATGCTGCTCCTTTTTGTTATGATACGTTTGTGATGCATCGAAACCAGCCCTTCATCACATTACTCTGTTTTTGTACCAATAGGAAGGAGAAACATCCGTTTTGTCCGTTCAAATTGATCCAAATGATCACAAATAGGGGCCGAATATATGATTCTTTGTGGCGCTTTATGTGACGTTTTATTCTCCGTTTTGTACAAAGCAGTGTGAGCAGTATGCTTTTCGGAGCAATGTAAATAGGGCCTCAGTTCCTGCAACCTTTTGTAGCGCAAAATGTGTTAAATATGCTCAATTTTGTTTATGGCTTCTAGACTCGCTGCTAGGTGAACATGTATGTTCTAGAGACATCAGAACAATGCACACTGTACTTACTTTATTTTAGAGTAGGAATGATCCATAACGGAAACAAGTTATTAGACGAAGCACAGTGACACTACAAGAAACGTCAGCAACAGGACTTATTAATTTGATAAATTTTACTAGTTGGTGTGCCCGGCTAATTTATTGCCAAGACTGAAAGGCACCGAAAAAGGTTTATAAGTTCAAAGCCTCTATTTTTGGGCTTGTCTAACGATTGATTGCTCTAAACCTGAATGAAAGTGGTCCTAGAAGAACAGAGTGACCTTGTTCTTCTGTTAATGGAACAAAAGGGGGTCTCACCGCATGCTATCGTAAATCTCCGAGCTTCCAGGGCATGTTGATAAGTAGAAGAAGACATCTTTGTTGAGAAGGTGGCAGCGATCATAGACTGAGATGGGTTTGTTTTTCAGGCAATTATGGACTCGTCAATCGGTTCAAACGTTCATAGAAAGATTATATTTAAAGTAACATGAAAATACTTCTCTTTAGATTAATAAGTTGGTATATATCATTAATCTAATGATTTATTGCGGATAGTGAAGGTGAAATGGATTTTTATTTTAAACAGGTCTCCAGCAATATCCAAATGCTGCGTAATGAAGTGATGTTCCAAAATCTCAGACCTTCATTAATTTGAATAATTGCTAATTACATCAATGGGAGGTTCGGAATTTTAGATTTATTGCTCCGTAGTTAATAGCAAACTGACGTATCTTTAGGGCTGTGTCCACAGAATCGTAAACTCGTCAACGTGAATCTAATGAGTAAACGTCAATACAAATTGATTACCTTTTCTTTTCTTGCTTTTTATTTTCAGAACATATGGCGTTTTATGATGAATTTGGGGATGTATTCTCGAATTCTGTAATGGATCCCAATTTCTCCATTTTGAGGCAGAAACGAAAGGCAGCCCTGGCTAGTTGTTGCAAGGAATTCTTCAAACTCTTCGACATTCTTCTAGGAGAGTTTTAAAATTGTCACTTATTTTTGTATTAGTTTACAAGGGGTTTCCAAGTTTATAAAGTTTATTCTCTATTCCGAAAGCTCTAGACTTATAGAATTGTTTGTTCCGTAATCACGAATTTCGTTTCACATTTGCTCACTGCTGAAATTCGATGAATTTTTCCTCAAACATGTGGTCCTGTTTTGTGGGGATTTATCATAAAAAGATATTCCTCAATGGTCACCAAAATTAGTTCTCATATTGTTTCAACTATTTGTTTTCTTATCATTAAGTCATCCATTCATTGATAACCCTCATATTTTGTTTATCTTCATCTTCATACCAAATCAATTAAGGCCGTCTACCTAAAAATTAAAATTGAAAATTAGGAAAAACTAGAACAATACAAATAGGATCGATAGTTCTATTTTTAGCTTCAAATCCTCTTCCCTTGGTCAGCCAACAGTCAAGGCCGCATTTTGACTTACATGAGACTTTGCTTGAAAATTGATCAGATGGTAACATTAACAAGATTTCCATAAGTCTTTTCCGGACGCCTTTACGCTATTTTTATCTATAATAATTTTTATCCAACATCAATACTCAACATTTTTCATAAATTGTGGCCTATCTCGGAAGCCATCGACCCTTTTTAAATTTGCGTCAATGACTTTTAAAGCCATGTCTATTTTCAGAACATTTCGTAAATGCCTTGAAGCACTGTTTGAACCTTTGACACATTATCTTTGGACACAACTTGGGTGGTAGAGTAACAATATAAAATTCAATGTGCAGCCTCTGATTCGTGCGTTACATTGATGCGAGGCTGCATGTTTTCGATTCGTCATTGCATTGCACCTCCTTCTTTGCGTGCTTTAGCCTGGTTTCACTTGAACACTCGAAAAGGTTTGAATATTGGCGAAAGAAAACTAGACGGTGGCCGATCGTTTCAGAATGTGATACAGTAAAGTCCCGCCTTTAAGAATCAGCATTATAAGAAACTAAGGCCTGATTTCGCTGAATAAAGTACCTTTCTACAAGCAACTATCCAGGCTGATTCATGTTCCGTGCCTTTTACAATGGTACATAGCAAAATTATAAGGTGTATGGATTCTAATATGTCTCCAATAGGTCCCAATTCTTTCAGAGAGCAAAGATTCAATCTTCTCGCTGGTGTCAACGATGTACTCGAAGCATGTGGACATTCTGAGAGTGCAGATATCAATATGTTGCAAATTCTTCTGTACGGAAACAAACATTTGCCCTTGGAACAAAATGATCTTAAATTTAAATTATTAAGTACATTTCTGAGACAGAACGCTTTGGTTGAAGGTTACTGGAATCCCTGAAAAGAGCACCCAAATCCCTTCTATATGTGTCTGTTTTTCAGTAGTTAATGTCGTAAGGAAGCTTGCGACCAAATAATGGACGTTTTTTACACTGCCTTTAATGGTTCCAAACGTTCCCAATCTTCACTCGCAATTATTTGGTTGCAAGAATCCTTAACTTGTAGCTCTGTTTGTCTTTTTACTAATCTCTTTTTATGTTTATGACCCCTGGGTAGACAAAATATTTTGCTCCTTGGGGTATCGTCTTCGTAGTAGGGTAGTGTTAGGTGTAGGTATAGTAAGTAATCATGTATTGTAAATTTTTAATGGAATATGTAAAAATAAAAAATCAAAAAATTCTCTAGAAACGAGAATGATAGAAACGAGGAAGCCCAACTTTTTTATAATTTCAAGAAACTTTCGGTACTGGCTCAAACAATTAGATCCTTGTGCAAAACTGCAAATTTTCAAAACGTTTCCTTATAACAATTTTGATAGCTATTTGGAATATAAAAGTATTTCTTATACCATGGTATACACACCTGTTTTGAGGAAGTATAGCTATCTTAACATAAGAAACCAATCAGGCTGTTTTTGTGAAACAAGTTTCTTAAAGGCGAGACTTTCTGTACCCAACTGCTCCCAGAGGATCGAAGAACCCCTTTATAAGTGGTCCATGAAACTGCTTTGTGAACTAAGGTCAAATTTCGCCCCAAGACTACAACTGGTGAATGAAGCATTTCTTGTACCAAATGAATACGTTCTTGGTGAATCTATAGAATTTCGCTTTCATGTTCCGAATCAAACCCACTGCAAGAAAGCCTTTCATCCTTGATGTGGGTAACTGCATCCGCAGTTTCCATGTTTTGTAAATTTACTAAGAGCTTCTAGTGTACTTTTCGGTAGCTTTGAGTTTTTGTCGGTCTATCCTGCGTTTAATTCCAAGGGTCATTAGCACTTTGACAAAGCAAAGAGCTGTTCTTTTCGTCAGAAAGAGCTGTTCTTTTCGTCAGATATTCAAGCCGTACGTAACACGTGCAAGACCACCTCAGAAGTGGCTTTATTTTATATTGGTCCTTATAAGAGGGAGGTGACAACCTGGTACAACCTTTTTGCACAAGTGGTGGAACCTGGCACCGAGAGTAGGGGTCCCGGTTTCCAGGCCTATATTAGTCTGTACCAATAACAATTTCGTTAGTGGATGTTTTTGGAATTCCTTGACCAAATTTTAGCTTTTAACAGTGCAGACATCAACATACAGGGGTCCATACAGTAAAACCCCGCAAACAAGAACATAGCAAAATTAGAACCTGCAGGCTGATTTTGTGGGGAAAGACACCCAAAGATAAGAACCAAAAACAGGCTGATTTATTTCAATGTTCTTATGAGATGGTACACTTGATTAAGAAATTTCATCATATTAGTGTAAGAAAAACTTTCAAGGCATGCTGGTTGAAACAGATCCTCTAACTGGTTGCAATTCCCAACAGATCTGATATATTTTGCATTCCCTGAATTACTACGAGAATAAGTTGATGACACTCATTGAGACGTTTTCGAGTACATTTTAAATGGAGGGAATATCTTGTGACCACAACACAGATAGACGATAAAACAGAGGCCCACCGCGTAAATGGATTTTAAGGTATTAGAGTTTTATTATTTAAACAGCAATTAGTTAGGCTTTTAGTTCGCTTTTATATCTTGTAGTTTGTGAGAGAAGTGTCATTTGAAAATGCACAGCTGAAGAGGAAGGAATAGAGATTTATAGGAGTAAGAACATAAGTTGAAATCAGTTGAGTTTGTCTCCCTGTTAGAAATTTTGTCCCATGCATTGTTTCAACGCGAGCGACGCCATGAGAGGATGAGCCAAAAACTCTGAGGCTTTTAACTCGCTTTTCTGTTCATAGTTGGCTGCAAGTGTCGTCATTTGAAGGAGTACTGCTGAAAAGGAAGGAGTAAAGATTCAAGAGAGAGGGAACGTAAAAGTTTAAATCAGTTCAGTTATGCCTTTCATGCAAACCTTATGCAACGCTCTGTTTCATCATTTCAACGGTAAGCCAGGAATACAGTATCAGTTAGTTTTTAATGTATTTTATATTTGCAGTTTGCAAGAGAAGTGAAGCAACGAATCTGAAAGCAAAGCACCAGAAATAGACCTAAAAGACTTGAAGAGGTAAGTTTTTTATCAGTTTTAAGCATTTCTCCGTAGTGAGAAATGAGCTTTTCTGTTAAAAGGAGCAACTCTTTCGAAAGAGACTGTTTTCTTTCTTGCAACAAATAAAGTGACACAAAAGTGGATTGTGTATTATCCACAATGATTAGCATCTGCAGCAGCCAACAGCTGCACAGCTACTATTAGAACAATCATAGAAGCCATCTCTTTGATTTTATAGATAGAAGAATTGATGCCATTTGATGCGTATTTATATGCGTATACTAACCGGTTTTGTGTTGTACAGGTAAATATAAACAGAGATGGCGCCAGGGAAGAAATGCTGGGGGGGCAAAATCTGTCAGAGTGCCGACGGCGAGCGAAGCGAGCAAAATTCTTACGGGCAACACATTTCAGATTGGCTTAAAATGCGACTACACTCTCTAAAAGCATAACAAGCAAGTTACGAGAGTTCCGACAGTGCACAGAGAATTCAAGTGCCGACGGGGGGGGGCTCAGTGAATTTTTGGGGGGGCTCCTGCCCCCCAAGCACCCCCGGTCGCGCCATCCCTGAATATAAAGCCCGAGGTCTTAAAAGTACAGACCGAGCTTGCGAGGTCTGTGCAAGGGCTTTATATTTTCCTGTACAACGACAAAACCGGTTAGTATGAGTTTTATTACCTGACATCGTCTAATCTTGACTCGCATTTCATCAAACATTTTGTTACAGTCATGTCGTTTGAGTTCACTGCAAATCTCACAGGCCTAGGCCTAAAGCAGTTGCTGTTGCGACAAAAACGCGTCCTTGTATCGTATTATACAAGGCTACGGGAAACCCGCGGGAAATGTGCGACTAGCCAATAGGAATGACGGGATTCTGTATTGCCTCGTTTTTGAAACTTCAGTCAGGTAATAACCCTGGGTAAACCTTAGCAATTGAAAAGTAAATGATATCAGGGAGACGCTTGAAACCTATCAAGATTTCTCAGAGTCGAGTAGTAGGCTTGAATTAGCTGTAATCAGAGCTATTGCAATGTCTTTCACCAACTACCGGGTGAGTCAAAAAAAGTTTGTGTTTAGAGGGCTCTAGAATAAAAAGTATGAGGCCGATATTCAACGAAAATTTTAATCTATCAGTCAAAGGCTAACTTAGATGAGAAATTCTGTTTGGTAATATCACTCTTCTTATAGACCCAGGAATTTGGAAAAATGCTGAGAAGGGGTTTTGTATGGGAACCAAGATTCCACATTCCATTCTGGTCCATAATTTATTTGCTATTGAAATTAAAATTCATTTCTGAAGTCGACAGTGGCATTATATTTGAATGTCAACGGCAAATAAAGCATGGGCCAGAATGGAACATGGAATTTCTGATTGTAGATAAATAGATGAATATATCAGAGTGGTGATGATGATGATGATGATGATGATGATGATGATGATGATGATGATGATGATGATGATGATGATGATGATGATGATGATGATGATGATGATGATGATGATGATGATGATGATGATGATGATGATGATGATGATGATGATGATCTTTTTTTGCTATTTATCTCAAAATCCTAATTGGTTAACAAAACGAACTTTCATTTGATATTTCATCAGACCCAAGCCATTCTTATTTACGTCTAGTGCCAATCGAAGACTTAAGACGTCTTAATGTTTCCATCTGAAAAGGAACGGAGAAGGACCAGGCCTGAGTTACACGACGCCGAATTGGGTTCACTTCGGATTGCTTGTCACTTCGGATAATAGGGGTTTCAGTTACGTGACGCTGAGGCAATCCGAAGTACTTGGTTGGGGTAATCGGAGTGAAAATCACTCCGCTCTGGAGGTGAAGTGAAAATCAATCCGAAGTGCTTCGCTTCGCATTCAATCTCGTGTAATCACTGAATCCAAAGTGATTTTCACTCCGAAACCTCGTTCCTAATTACTTTGCCTTGCTTTGACGCATTCTCGTTGGCAAGAACACAGCAATCCGACATCACGTAACAAAGACGCAAAACGGAACAAAAGTCAATCCGAAGTCGTTTAATCACTTCGAAACGTGAAGTGCAACTGCTTCGGATTGTGGTGGAAAATCCGACGCAAAAGCCAATCTGATGTCGTGTAAATCGGGCCAAAGGCTTAATACCTTATCTATTCCAATTTCCAAAATATTTGTCAGATGTTGCAAAGGCGTTACCAACAAGATTTTTTGAATCTAATCTTTTGATCATGGTGAAGATAAGATATAAGTAAATCGGCGTGGACGAGTTGAGAAAGTAACATTGTTTTCCTTCGATCGTGAGAAAAAGTTAGACATCTTGAAATTTAGACAGGATAATTGTTGTAAAAATCCAGTTTATTGAAAACGATGTTCGACAACTAGTTTGATAATTGTGGTAGATTTCTCTGTGGCTTTAATTTGATGATAGCATATTTCTATTTGATCTTGTAACGAAATTTCCCTCAATGAATCTTGCCTGGACAGGCCTTGAACTTCAATGGACTTTGTATTCTTTTTAAAGTGTCAGCTTGGATATAACAGTTGGTTTTAAAATGTTACGTCGTCAATTCAGCCAGCAGGGTTACCAGAATCTGACCTTTTGCTTCATTTCAAAGTGCAACCGCTATATTCTGTCTATTTCTTTCTTAACAGGCTATTGAGGTGTTCATAGATAAATAGACCCACTGCGTCGTATGGTGCTTTGTTTGAAAAGAGTGCTAGAGAGAGATTCGTAAGTTTCATGTTTTTTTATTCATTCTTGCATGCTTTGAGAAAACGCCGTTTTCTTTTTAAATTGTCCGACTTTGTCAGCATACCGTTTGTGCAAAACATGTGTCTGTCTCTTCGACATGTCATTGTTAACTCTTTTCAAGAGGTGACCCTTCAGCCAAAAAGCCTGAAGAAAACATAGCCTTTCTATATCATTCTATATCCTCGAATTTGTTTCCTTTTATTGCAGTCAAACGGACTCACTTACCTTGGTAGCCCTCATTTAACGCCGGCCGTTTTACGCCAGCCCTTATTGGCGTTATCTTTTGAAAGTCCACGGTCGGGCTTTCGCTAACTCCGGCCTTTTGATACATGTGGACCATGGCACCAAACAAATGGGGACCAAATAAGGACCAAGAAGTTTGACAAATGCATGTGATTTCACAACGAACAGTAGTTTGAAACAGTTGTTTCTTGTGGGCTATCAAGTGCGTGAAAACCTTTTTTGGTACAGCCCATATGTGACTATTTTGTTCCACTGTTACTGGCCAATACTGTATCCGATTGCCTTCTATTTCAATTCAAATTCAAGAAATGTACAAAGTAAAGTTCTCTATTTCAGCTCCTTTTTTTGACAAGTTTCCACGGCAAATCACGTTAATATAGTGGCTTCTAGCAGCGGCAAAATTTTTGCAATATTGCCACTTACATAACGACACCCGTTGAGAAGGTACATTGATTTCGTCAAACTGGTACTTGCAGAAATACCTTTTCCATGGATAAGCGTATCAGAGATATTGCAAGTCTATAATGAAATTGCACAGTCAAAACAAGTGTTCATCAATTTAGTCCACCATCAGACTAACCTAAAACTTTAAAGAGGTTTGTGGAGAAACGCGTAGGAACAGGGAAAGGTTCCCCGAAGGTGGCACTATAGTTTTCCTTGCATGGAAATGAATGTAGTCATTTGAGGGTATGCGAAGCGAAGGCAATTTCTTCTCAATTTTCTTCACCGCAAAGAAAGTGTCTGGCTTTGGCTTTACCTAGCAAGCTTGCTAACGAGCTCAGGAAACACTCTCCTACGCAGAACCTGGTCTCGTGAGAGATTGGGTCATTGTCCTTGGAAGTTTTTTTAGCTAGGAACGCTTAAATCTATCGGATATAAATTGGAGAGAGGCTAGAATTTAGGCCAAATATGGCTGATGTTCAAAAGTAATTTTTGAAAAAATCTGGCTGCACGGCCAATTGGTCCACTTCAACGTTGCTCAGGGGTTAAAAGGAACTAAATACCTGATGCAACAGGTCGCGTAATTCCGCATGTGATTTCACACGTCGTTCATTTGCAACGTGACTTGATGAGCAATTTTGAAAACAGACACCTCAATAACGGTGACCCCATATTTAGGACTAAGCATAAATGATTACTCTAAAAGAACCTTACTGAGTTGTGGTTTGACTGTATTGACTGGAGGTGCTGAAAGGGAAAATTGTATAATGCGATATGGAAGAAAAATGAAACCGTTGGTCATAAGAATATATCTCTTTCATCAAACTCTTATCAAACTGGAACAAGTTCTTGAATTATATGTTAGGACAAACAGCCTGTAGATTCTCATTTTGTGGAAATTAAAGGGATTGGCTATTCTGCAAGACTTCAGAGCTCTGTAGGTCTCAAAACAAACGCTCTAGTTTTTGCCACTCAGACTGGTTCTCGGGAAACAGACAAAAATCGTTACAGGAGTCACTCACATCTGCTGCAAAAAGAGACGAATACATCGATTCTTGTGAAGAAATGAAAAGAAATTATTTTCGATTAAATTGTACCCACATCAACAGGAAACCTCCCAACGTACATTTAAGCAAAACCTTTGATGTTTGATTTTTTATGGGATCGAAATTCTTATATTTTTCAAATAGAATGACACACTTTACCTGAGAACAATTTCCTGATTTTTTAAATCATTCGGTGATTAATTCTTAAATCATATCTAAATCTTCTAAATTTAAAGTTTCTTGCGTTTGTTTTACTGCTTTAAGAGCACACGAACCGACAATTTGCCTACGGCATAAGGATATCAGTTCTACCACTAAATCAGCTTAACTCAAGTCTCCTATGATTAAATTTTGCGATATTCGCTCAAATGTAATTGTCGTTAAAAGTGTGGACAACTCTATATTTTATGCAGTTCTCCTTGACGAAGAACAGACAAACTTAAAGAACCATTTTTACCCAGGGTCATTTGCAGTTAGCCTTGCGACTCATTTCCCAAAAAGTTTCGATTGAGTGGGATCGAAGCTCTGTTCACTACTTTGTGTAAGCTATCATTCGATTCGGTAGTCACCTGCCACTTTTTTTCTCGCAACCATTGGATCTAAAATGCCTTGAAAATCAGTTTTTTAGAATTGCTGTAACATAAAACTAGGTACTTCAAACATCAAACTTTATTGATCGTTGTGAAAATTTCCGCGAATAAAGACAGTTGAAGAATTTTGGATAAGTGACTTTGCGTTTCGCAAATCTCGCGTGTCGAGACAAACTTTGGGCACGTCTCTGCGAAATGAATCACTGACTGCAAGAAACATAGGCCCTGTTTGCTTGTATTGACGATTCTATACAATATAATTTCTGCAGAAGGCAAACTTAGACCAAACATGTTCCTCATCTGGATCAACATGAAACCCTGGCCAGCATTTACGTAAGCTGTTGAATCCAAACTACAGTGTATGCAGACTAAAGCCCGAAACCGATGTTTTGTGGTCGACACAAGTGAAAATATTGCTTGAAGGAAATTGGAGCCGGAGTTTAAGCCAAGTGACTTTCGTTTAGCCATGACCGAAGGCCCAGTTTGGTGTTTTCCGTAATTTTCTGATCATTAACCTCTTGTCTTTGACACAACCATATATATCATTTTAAGAGATTGGACTTTTCTGTGCCCTCCAGATGAAAACTATTTGACGAAAAAGAAATTTAGAACGATTAAATGATCTGCAGAATCGTTTGACCTATTTCGGTTGCAAGGGCACTTTATGATCATTGCTCAATTTCGAAGGCGTTAATCTTTCATGTCTTGCAAGCTCATAAAAAGCACCGCAAAGTCACAGAATAGGAGAACAATCATGCGGTTAGCAGTAAATAGTAAAAGAGCAGAGAAAGATGCTTGTGGTACCCCTGCAATACTGTGTCATTACACAAGTCTTTCAATACTTGAAAATTGGGCTGCTTCAAGAAAAACACAGGCCCCTCTTACCTGCTTCTTGCCGGCACAGACAATGACATAAATATCTTGGACGCCCCAAGAAAAGTTGTACCCAGTATGTGAACCTACTGTGGAGGAGCTTTAGAATAAGCCGTCTTCCTCTCAAAACAGTTGCATAGAATAGCCCTTATTGTCACGTTAGAGATGTTGTTTGAGGCAATCTGACAAGTGGTTGCTAATTTTACAGAACAAGAAAGTGAAATAAGTGGTTGCTTCAAAACAAATAGCAATTCTTCTTTTTTTGTGAAATTCAAGTACTAAGACAGATATTGCAAGAAAGGCCTCTACAATCCTGGCCAACACAAGCTGGTACCCCGGGGGGTCTACTTTGGAGAAAAACAATGGGGATGTGCCTGCCAGAACAAAATTTTAAGACCCTGTCCTGGAACAAAATGCTGAAAACATAGTACCTGTCCCGGAATAACTTCCGGGAACTGATGGTTATTGTGAAAATAATTTTACTGAGAATGTGTTTCCCCAATTGCTTTATGAAAAGTACCTCTTCTTCAAATTATTTGGTTATATTCACATCTTTTATCATTTTGCAAAACATTTTTGTTAGCATTCTAAAGTCAAGGAGAACAGCTCTATGAAATGGACAGGATTTGTGACTTGTAACCTAACTCAGAGTGTCCCGCAGGCAAAGGTTCTCACTGAAATCAATTGGATAGGAGAAAACCCTCAGAATTTTTCAGAGTTCATTGTACTTCTTTTATGACTTCATCCTAAATCTTACAGTTTCCTCAGAAATAAAAAATGAGACTTCTCTGCCAATCTTTTCACAAACAAACAAGTTTCGTAAATACTTGGCTAACGCTTAATTCTCTGATACTTAATTTAGCTTAATCAATCAGCAATGCAAACCATTCAAAATTTGAATTCAAGGTACTTTCCTGTACAAAGTACGTACATACATAAAAATGTATTAATACATGAAAATAAAATGGCGCAAATGATTTCAGTCCATCCATAGTCAAAAGCCAAGCACCTAAGCACTCAAAAGAGTAAAAACAACAGTAAACAAAACATTTGAAAACATTATCACCAATATTTTAGGGGTAGTGGTCATAGGCCTGCTTATAGAAAAACAAAACCCATGAATCTCCTCCTACACTACAATAAAGTGCCAACACACACCAATTTAGAGGGGTCTGGGGGCGTACTCCCCCAGAAAAAATTTGCAATTACAACATCTAGAATAGTGAAAACAGAACCAAATTTTGCTCTTCTTCCAAAAGGCAGTTTGTAAGGAACTTGATTTCATGAAGTTTTGAGGATGGACCCTCCACTTTGACTTAGAATGCTTTTCTTAATCCCATGTTCGCTTGTGCTAAACTAGAACATTTGACCATTTGTAACAGTATCCCTATAAATTAATATCCTCATTAAAATCTTTGCGTAAACATCTTTTTCTGGCATCAAATCAAAATTGCCTATTTTGATCCCTTCTAGAGCTGTTTGCTAGAACTTAAATTGGAAAGTTTGACATTTCTGTCACAGTTTTGTTGTCACCACCCTTCAAAGAATTTGTGCATGGAAAACATTTATTTTGTAATGCAAATCTTGAGATACAATTGTCAAGCACCAGCCATGAGAAGCACTTTCTAAATTAGGGAAAGACCACTACTACTACTACTACTGGACTCCAAAAAGACCCCACAGACAGAATTAATTCATTACTTTTGTTCTTAAGATTATGTCTGTATCAAGAAGAAAGAAGTTCAATTTGTGCACCACAATGTTTTTACACTATTTTGTGCACCAGTTTGTGCACCAGTTTTTACTCTATGCATTGGACATGTCTGGTGCACATCGCTTTCTTTCCATAACTGGGCCATGCATGTCAAAATTGTTTTGTATTACTCAATCAAGTCATATTTGGCGCAAATTAAACATTACATACCACCTTTAGTTCTCCTTCGTTGCAATATCTCATGAACATGAAGTGTTGGTCAGTGCCTTAGATTGCAGCACCCTGATTTCACTTTCAACGTCTTTACGTTGCCATACATACTTTGGGCCTTTTTGCAGTTTTCTAGGCTTTGCTTTGCCGCCAAAATCAAAACCTGACAGTTGAGTTGAATTTTTGTTGCTGTTGTTGTTCCTAGCAGCAATGGAGACATTGGACACAGGTGTGATACGGGTGTATCCCATACCCAAACAGGTGAGGGAAAAGGGTCCACACTGCTAAAATTTGTATTCAATAATCAATTCGTAAATCATACCTTTGAGTTTTTCACAACAATCTGACCTGTCCCGGAATAAAGACCAGAAAAGTATAACCCTGTCCTGGAATAAAGACGAAAAATGTATAACCCTGTCCCGGAATTTTCAGCTGAAAATGACACCCTATTGGCAGGCACATCCCCGGGTGGTCATTGTATTAAGTAAACCCCCCGGGGCTGGTACATAAGCAACTTTCGGTCTTTTCGCAATTTTTCCTCAAATATCCGGGCGACAACGCTCGTTTAGGACCACCCTCTGATCCCCTTAACCCCTATCCCAATGTTGAGAGGGTCGAATGGCGTTTGATTCTTGCAAGGTTGAAACAGGGGAAACGGTGGGCACGCAATCAGATACCGAAGTATTGCAATTTTTGACATGTGGCAAGTATTTGACCAATTTTATTTGACATTTAGAAATTTGAAGAAAGGTTTGATATTGTTGTGTCCTTGATAATTATGTACAGTATTTGTCATGAATATAATTGAGGAGAAAAAGACATACCTCATAGGAGACTCCAGGCTTGTCCGAACGAGAATCGAATTGTTTCGAATTTTTATCGAAAACTAGACCTGGGATTTTAGAGTTTTTCTTCTGATCCAATATATTTTTAAAAAATGTCGTTCTTGTCTGTTTGTGGTAATTTCAGACGTTACAAAGAATAACCTGCTGACCTAAAAGAAACTGGGACTTCCTGCGTCGAGCTGGTTTTTTTCCAACACATGCGACTTAGGACGACCAAAACGCACGTGTCTTCCATGCGTTGTTAATTCATTTTATGATCGGAGATTTAATCAACTATTTGTTTCCTACCAGCCCGGGCCTACCAGACGTCATTTTATTGACTTCAGTGTATGTGTGGCTTTGGCATAGGAGACATCTTTTGTCATTTGTTTAGAGTCTGGAAGATCGTAAAAGCTCCATCAAGCCTGCATTCCAGTACCCTTGTACACTTGTACCAGACTCTCTCATTTTCTTTTTGAGAGAGTCTGGTTCCTGGGGTACCGCTTCAGCGGGCTTATTCAATCTCGGAGACCTCAGAGGGTGCTTGAGAGTCAGAGGGATATAAACCAATTCAAATGACAAGGATATAAAGAAAACTTTAGATACAACGCTAGAACCCTTTCTTTGAAACCAGTTGAAACTTAAGTTTATTTGACATTGCTGGAGAACAACAGAAGTGCTGTTTTTGAAACGACCAGTCACTTTGCCCGTTCTCTACCATAAATCAGCAACCACTGTTCAGATTAACTCATACAAGGTCTCAAACTCTGAGTTGAAGCCTGATCTATGCAAACTAATTGAGATGTGGTCTGATCTACAGCTCCTCCACAGCAGCCACACAAATTGGGCACAATTTGTTTGGGGCACCCTGCAGATTGATATTGTATTTTTCATCTTAATCTACGAACACGTTTTGATAGCTGTATAAATATATATGCATTTTAGAAGGTAGGACGCAAAACAGCGATTCTGGCAAAACAGCGCTTTCACTATACTTGGAAGACTGCAGTGCAGTACCAGGACAGAGCCAAAAATTTGATAAGGGACATGGGAGTTGCAAACAGGGAGCGCTCCCTGGTTGTAAAAGATGGGAGCAAAAACCGTTGTGCTCTGTTGTATCAAACCATGATCAAGCTGTTTTGCTGCGCGGTTGATTCGACCATGACGCGACGGTGCGGTCATCCGGCGACGGCGTCGGCCAATTGGGGGATGTTGCACGGTGCAACCGTGTCACAACCCCAAAAGATGACAATTTGACGGACACATATTCATAATTGATTTGATCAAATCCATTATTTTAGCTTCTTAAACACCGCTGATGCGTTTTGTAATAAAACATTTGTTATCTTTCAGATAGAAAGAGCGTCCGTTATCTATTCGCCCATTTGAAGAGCATATAAAGAGCAAGGAAAGTCGCCCTGTTGGACAGTTGTCATGAGATTAGAAAGGTAAAAGGAAGGCCCTGTGCGGAAGATTGAACAACAAACTTTGTTATTGTGAACGTCAAAGGGAAGGTGTATCCCGTGTTGCGTCTCTTTTATCATTTTGCTTGTCAATAAACAATGTTTTGCTGTGTTCAATCCTCTCTTTGGGAACAAGAAAGAAAGGATATTTGAAAGTGTTAAATAAAGCGTAAAATCGGCTTGTATCCATGCGCTTTGCTCGTGTTAATTATTGAAAAGTACAAAAACCAACTGAGGATAATAGACCGCCTTTATTTTATCATCATCCATCAAAGGCCAGAGGGACAGAATTTCGTTATGCTGGGAAGCTGAAATTTTGAGCAATAAAGCGGAATTTCGTATCAAATTTTGAGCAATAAAGTGGAATTTCGTATCAAAATTGAAGGCTGAGTCAAAGGAAGCGAAGTAGAAGTTTCAACAAAGACAGAGCTTCAAAGAGATTTACTTTCAAAGACAAAGTGTGCCAGCAAGATGAACTCCAGCCAAAAGATATTCGCTGTTTGCATCTTATTTGTATTTCTGCAAATGTTGAATCCAGTGAATGGCATGAAAGATCGGAAACGAAGAGAGAGAAAACGATGTCCTAGAGTTTGCCTTAGAGAACTTTCAAAGCAATTTAGTTTACTAAAGGTGAGTGAATTTAACAATTCAGTTCTTTTGACTTTTTTATCAATTTCAGATCTGAATATTATAATTGTGGTGTACCAACCAATAATTTGAAATAAATCGAGTTGTCAGAATAGGTTTGAATTTACTTCGCTCCATTAAATTTATCGAAAGAACATTGAGATATTATTTCGCATTTGTCTGTCGTTGATATTTTTGGCCACTTTCCTCTATATTTGGAATAAGACCTTCCCTCGAAATGCACCTTCTGTCACCGTCTATGACTGTTGACTGGGCATCCTCTTTTATTAAAACTTTTTTATCAGTGAAACCATGGTTTACATGGATTATAAACAACGTAGATTTTTAAAATCAAACTCGACCGTCTGGTTTCTTGTATATTTCAGGAAAGTTACCAATATATCAAACAGTAAAAACTTTCATACAATATTCCATTGACTGTTCCCTTGAAATTAGAAATATTGGTTGCGACAGCTTGTATTGTTGGTGTTAGAGATTTTGTAAGTTTATTGATGTCCATGTGCCTTGTGTGGCATGGCATGCATGTCGTTGAGTGTAGTCGAATTACATGAAGACTTTCACAGCAGTGTAATATTTTTTCAGTCGATCGAATTTTATAGTAGTTTTATGTATCAAATGGAAATGGGCACTCAGAGGTAGATGATAGCATCCTTGTAACAAAAGGGAATGAGGAGAAATTTGTGGCGGGGTACCACCCAGCACGCCATCAAGACCAATGGAAGGCCCTGTCATTCACACTGTCTATCATTTCTGGGACTGTGTGGGATTTCCTTACCCTTTCAGGACATTTCATGCCCAATTTTGTGAAGCTGCATCCCTTTGCTTCGACATTACTCCGCTCAGAAAGGAAGAGTACGGGCGGGAGGAGCTGCCATGCAAATGTTTTTATTTCCAATGTCTCAATGTCGTGTTTTCCCCGAAGAACAAAGATGTTGTTTTTTCATGTTGTTACGTTATCTTTTATCTTCTTGATCCTTGAAAGAACAGAAGATGAAACAGCACCGATTCTTGTCATCCTAACGAGATCAAATGATGTTACGTCAACAAAACTAATGTTAGTTTGTTCCATTTGTGACTAAATTAATTTTCAATGATTTTCTAAGAAACAAACACAGAGCGTTGCTTCCTGAACCACTTTTGTTTTGTTTCAAAGTAAATTGCTTTGCTGGACCGTTACATTCGATGGTCTGTTTGTCCTTGTTTGTTTGTTTGTTTGTTTGTTTGTTTGTTTGTGTGGTAGTCAATGATCATGTCATCATTTGTTTACGAAGAACCCTAGTCACCACCACCAGAAGGAAAGGACTGAGATTAGCTTTTAATTGGAAGATGACGGGAAATTTGAATTTAAAATTTTCGTCACCTGCAACAAGTGGAAAGCTTTGTAGATTTTTCTCAAAATCAAGAGAGAAGAAATAGACATCAAACTGTTCGGCCAGCCTCAGATTTCTGCAAATATACGGGGTGAGAAAAAACCTCTCACTCTTGAAAATTCATAGCATCAAGAGTAGTTCGTATGTTTGAATGAGTTTCATGGTTGCAAAATGACTGAAAAAGGGCCTAAAACCTTGATCAAATCATAAAGGATTCCTCTAATAGATTCAAGAAAATGCAGTTGTTCATAGATGAGAGCGAGGGGCATTTCACTCCCAAAAATCTCGTACACGTTTGGCAAAAATCCTTTTGTTTTCAAGAAAAATCCATCAAAAATCCGTATAAATCCTTTAGTTCTGAAAAAATCTTGTACGCTTTTTCCAATGAGTGAAGCACCCCTCGGATGAGAGATATCCATCACACACTTACGGCCATGATGGGACTGAAAACCTTCTGCACTTCCTTGAAAACTGATGTCTCCAGAGAGATGAAACGCCCATTGCTCTGTGTAAGGAGAGTCCTTATATCTGATCAGTGTTCTAGGCCCTTTTCAGTCATTTTCCAACCATAAAGTTTTAATAAAGTTGAATTTACCGATACTTCTAGTGCTGGCAAGACAGCGAGAAAAGTTACAAAAATACTTCAGTCTCTCGGCTTCTAACTAGAAGTTGAATCATTCAAATCTGTGAAGTGCTGTCAATTTTCAAAAATCAAATTGAAGTCAACTGAAAAAGTGAAAAAATGAAGTGAAATTTTCGTCAAACAAATCAGTCCCAAAACTTTTTGTTTTTATGTATACAGAAACATATTTTTCCCCGTGAGAGGAAAGTATGTCAGATCTGATAATCGTGGAATGTCGCAAGTTGACATTAAATTTTATTTTTAGATTGCCTTCAATCTGATGTTTGTTTTCTTCGAATTATAACCTATCATGCAGTTAAAAGAAAACAAACAATTGTCACTTATCTATTCTTATCCCGTTCTTATCAATGCATTGATCTTTCTTTGAGCGTCAGATTTATCAATGCAAAAGATATTTCTCTTTAAACTTGAAGGTGTTTTGTCGATATCTCACCATAGGCAATAATGTACCGTGTTTGTAGCTAAGAAATTAAAGTTTATTACCTCGATATTACTGTTTTACTTTCTTGCTTTCTCTTCGGCTGAAGCCTAACAAGTGCTAGGAATCAGATTCAAATGGCTCCTCCGTGTCTGAAAAGATTGGTTCCTACACAGCGTTCATCCTCGTTTCAAACTTTTGAAATGAGGATGAACGCTGTGTAGGAGCCAACAGTTCAGACGCGCAGGAGCCATTTGAATTTGATTTCAAGCACTGGTTAGGCGTGGGCCAAAGGGAATACAACGAAGAAAACTATGGTAATCCCGACGGTAATATCGAGATAACAGCATAAATTTCCATGCTACAAACACAGTGCATTATTGTGCCAATGGTCTCACCATATGTAGGGACAGTGACATCACACATGTTTCATAACGAATTGTCCCTATCTTTCTTATGTTCCAAACAGTTTCTGTTTCATAGTGTTGAACCGGTAGGATTCTTGAAATCATATCTTGCGACTTGTGAAATCTCCAGTGTTGAAACAATATCAAGATCTTTCTCATGACCCTTTCAAGAGGATTTCCGTTATTTCTAAACTCTGATGACCCAGTAAGGTTGTGCTGATTGAAGGATCGAAAATATCTCTGGGCTTATGTGAGGAGATATGCTCTCTTTACAGAGCAGTTGTCACCATGTTTGTCAGGACACTTTTTCGGTGAATTACAAGATATTAATTTCTTTGCCTACGTTGAAATGCCATTAAGTTCTCTTCCTTGCCATTAGCAGCAGCCTTTCTCAGCCAAACTTCCTCGCCTTCACTTGTCCTTTCAAAAATTTTGGGTCTAAATGTAGCCTAAACGACCTTTGCCATCTCCTCAAAGTTCGATTTCGAGACCGCTTCGTAGGTTCAGCAATGCGCAGGAGATGGCAAAGGTCGGCTAGGCCCAAACATTAGGCGACAACAACAACAATGACAACAACCACAACATTTGTTATTTTTCTCAAACTGAGACTTATGGAATTTCAGTGAAGAACTGAGACGGAAATGCACAGATTTATCAGTGCACTCAAGAACAAGGGTAAGGAGTAGTTTTAGAAGGGAGGCAAGCTACCGACAATCTGAAGTTTTCATGGCTGCGGTGAAGTTCATAGAAGCTAATTGGCCTTAAAATTTGGGAACTCCTGGTTCACAGTTAAAGGATTGTTGGTTCTTGGGTTGAAGAAACATTCGTCTGGATGTTTGCGGCTTTTGTTCATGGCTAGTAGCACTTAAAACTCGATATTTGAGGAGTTTAGCAGCGGAGGCTCGAGCCGGCAACTTAGGCCTATCTGCCGTTGCCTGGGGCACTCAGTTTTTCGTATAGTGTTGCTATGGTTTCCATATCTAGTCATTTAATTCGAGCGGGGAGAACTTCGTCCCAATTTTCAATGTGAAAGTCCGTGAGTCGCAGTTGGAGCGTTCATCAGTCTTTCAATAGTGATAACTACGAATGTGCAATCAGTCTACAAAATACATGCAGAATTTAACTGTTCTCTCCACGTTAACTAATGCTGCGTTTGAATGTTCATAACGATGAGTCCGTTGTTTCAGGCAATTATTAAAGAACTATTGTCACCCAGGGGCCTTTGCGGAAACCATACTTTCAAATTGCAGTAGATCTGGTAACAGTGAAACTAACAGACTGACTTTCATATTCGCAGTTGTCGCTTTTAATAAATAGACAGTTTGAGCAAAAATGAAAAATGTTGTTGTTGTTGTTGTTATTGTTGTTGTTGTCGTTTTTGTTGTTGTCTTTATTGCTGTTGTCGTTTTTGCTGTTGTTGTTGTTGTTGCGATAACTTGGAGTATGTCATGAGTCTATAAAACCAAAGTAAACTTTTGTATCAACTCAATCACTGCCATATTGATCCATGGTTTCCTCTGAGGCAAGATTTGATTTGCAGACAGTTTAAAATTTCAGCATGCCCGCAAAGGACCTTCGTAGCAATGAAAAATAGCTTAGATTCTATGCCATCATACATTTGCTTAGAAATATATATAATGCCATGAACAATGCACCTATCCATTAACACTATCATAATCAAATAGCAATTTCTGTGACACATTTCAAGATGTTAAAATGCAACATCACTCAAACAATAGTTCATTTAAACTTGAAAATTTTCTGGTTAACCAAGGTTACGTACAAAAATCTATGATGGGTGCCGGGACGGAAACCTTTTCTCTTTAAACATACCAGATTATTATCGAGAGCCAACTCTTTAAGCAAGCTTAAAGCGATCGGGCTTAAAAACAGGTTTTGTTGGTCGGTGAAATGCTGGCAGGATAAAGTGTGGGATTTTAGTCACTGTACTTTATTCAATGAACAAAGCGGTATTAAGCGGTAGGAGTTCGCTGTTAATGGGACACAGATGCTTATAAGTAGCTGAGATGGTTTAAGTGTATGAATTAAGTTATAACAAAGAGACTGTGTCACAAAGTCATGTTTAAGACATTGGCGATTGCCAAGAAATCAGATAAGACTCGAATGAATTGAATATCATTGCTTAATTGGCACTCAAACAGGGTCATTTGAAGGATTGAGCAAATAGACAGCGAGGAAGCATGGGAAGGGGATATTAATAAGATCATAGTTCACTGTCTATTCGTGCCAGGAAAGAATCTGAATAAAACTAGACTACTTGCTTGTTGCAGCTTATTTAAGACGTAGCTCTGTTGCCACACATACAAGGTCGTTTGAGGACTCGAGCAGAGAGACATTGAGACAGAAAAGAGAGACAGCTGAGAAGTAACAGGCAATGTTACAAAATCACATAAAATTCTCTTGTGTTCACTAAAGGCTTCAGTCCAAGATCCATCGCTTTGAGCATTCACGCATGGTTGAGGCTGGTTGAGAACCAAACTAAGTCATCTGAAGACTCGAGAAGTAAGACAGTCAGACAACAGAGAGATTGCTACAACAAAACAAAATGAGACCCTGGTGCGCTGTTGTAATCCTAGTTCTTGCAGATATTTCCAGCATGAATTGCAAGAGTAGATACAGGAAACGAGATGGGCTGAAAAAGATGGTTAGAGAACTGCAACTTCAGCTGAAAGATGTAAAGGTTTGTCATCAGGCAGAATTGCGTTAAAGGGTCCGTGAATCACCACAAAAGTTCTTTTACTTTAGAAAAAATCGTTGTTGCTGCACATGGTGGGCCCTGAATTGCGTAATGAAGTTTCTTTCCTGTCAGATTTTTCGCTACATTTACGATGTTGAATGTTTATTTTGGTAACTTTAGTTTTATATATTTTTTATTATTTTTGGTGAACGGTCAAATAAGAACAGTTACTACTCTTGGTACTTAATGTGAGAAGTGAGGAGGTTCTCCAAGTCTCTGTGATTCCAGGCTACAAGTATGGTGAGCCTACATCGAGAGGAATCACCAGGATACGACCTCCAAGACAATGCATTGATAAGCTAAGCCATGGGTAGTGAGACACTGTAGATGTACTTACATTGACTTCATGATAAGTAAGAATGAACTGTGTCCTTTCATTCATCATATTGAGCTCAAAGAGGAGCCCAACTGTGTGTCTTGATGCCATTTTGAAAGTTCGTTAATAACATTTTGAAAGTTCCTTACCTCCTCCGCAGAACCATAGAAATTATTCCTCCACACCACAGCTACAAATTAGTTGCTCCACACTGGCAGTGTCTTAACTACCCATGGCTAAACTTCTCAGTATTCTAAAACTGCCTTCAGATGCAAGTTGAAACATTGGAAAAGTGACGTTTTCTTTCAGTTGGATGGTAAGACATATCTAGATCTTAGCAGCCTAAGTTTGGACATATTACGTTGAGCCCTAGCAATCGCTTCCATCCCATCCCCCCTCCCCCTACCCTAGCCGATCCCCAGTATTGTGAGAAATAAAGAGTTGATGAGAAATATTCTTTGTTTAACAGGCAGAAATTGAAAGGCTGAAAAGACAAGTTGCAAACACAGTTGCCGGGCCAACAGGACCTCAAGGGCCTAGAGGATTTAAGGTATGGCATTTCTCTGCATTGATGTTTGACTTTTTTACAAGATGAGACAACACGTGGCCCTGGCAGTAAGGAAAGGTACTTGCAGGTGCAACGGTTGTTGTCAACGAAAAACCAAAATTTAAAGCTAACCCGGCTAAACCAGAAAGAAATTATGCGATTGGTCTCCATTTATTGAGTAGTAATAACTGTGGGAAAACCATAGTGAGGATTGTTTCTGAATTTTGAGTAGGGCTAGGTCTGCTTTCCACCTCAAGGTTTTTGAACCAAAGTTAATCAAACTTAGATATCCTTCCCTCTACCGTTTCACCTTGAACTTGTTTGAGTTTGCTCCAAAGGCTCAGATCGTTAGCAATTGTTGATCGAGTTTAGCCAATGAATGGCTCAGGTGTAATGGAAATAAGATTTCCGAGTTCCTTTGTTTATCTGGTAGTAAAGCGGCCTGTTTGTATCATTAATTTGTTCTTCACATGAACTGAACTGACGAGTGTGTGACGAAACGCATTTTGGTCATTTAATTTTGTTCTGTATTGCAGTTACTTGTGAGTTAAGAACTTATTTCCTACCTTTCAGGTTAAAGATCAATTTGTTTTTCTCTCAAAGGTTTCAACATTTTTCTCTTTAGTTACATGTTTATTTTGGTTGTTGTTCTTTTACAGAAGTTAACAGTCTTCTTTCTACAGATTAAGGTGTTTTTGCTGCGTTTATGGGTTTCTTATGATGAGTCCTTTATTTAAGGTTATTTTAACATTTATGTTTGTTACAGGATAAGTTGAAGAAAATGAAAGCTTTGATCTAAATGCCCCTGGACAATTAGTGTATCACTCTTCCAAAAATGCGTATGAAAGATTTCAAAAAAATAGTATTTTTGCGGACTGTTTACGGATTTTTCTTGAAAAAAAAATAATTTTTGCCAAAGGCGCGGGAGATTTTTACAGGGCAATACGTCCGTCGCCCTAGGGTGTCTAAAAAGAGCTCTCTGCCCCAGTTTCTTCTCGTTTGACCCAGATCATCAACTTCGCTGAATCAGACTTTTCAACTGTGTCATTGTTCTTTCTTTATGAAATTCGGGTCTTGTCGGAACTTTTACATGGGCTTCTCCTACATCCGTTCTCCTCATGGTACCAATGGTGACTAATCGCTTTTTCTTTATCTACAGGGAGATCCCGGACTGACTGGTGCCCCAGTAAGTTACTTCTGACACTCATTCAAATTTCTCCGTCATTGAGACGACAAACAAAACAAGCAAGGGCGAATTTTGTAAGACAGAGCGATTTGCAGCTCAAGAATTGATTTCACGCCTTTCATTGAGCTGCCCGTAATGTTTGTTTGTTTGTTTTGATTTGAATGAATGCACCCGGAGTGTGAAATCTATTTTTCTGAAACGCAAATCACTTTGTTTCCTCGGAAACCTGAATGAATTTTCGAAGTCCTTGCTTTCGATTTTTTCCTGGTTCCTTTAGCAGCTAAAGCAAATTTTCGAAGTACTTTTCTATCCCCTTTTCTGTTTTTCTGTTACTTTTTTGAGGTAAACAATCTTTTCAAAGCTGAAATATCTTTCATTGATGATTATATCCTTCTTTTTAGGGAATAAGAGGCCCAACTGGACCCAAGGGGGAACCTGGAAATGCAATCCGAGCAAAGGTATATTTGAATTAATCCACCGGATGTCGCAAAAAAGTACACATGTTTTGTTTTATTTAAGGGCCTGAAATTGATTAGCGATTGATTAAAGCTAAAATGCCATTGCTGAATCCAACATAATATGTATGTTTGTCTGGGACACACGATATTCCGAAAACACTATCTCATTTCTACCATGCATCATGCATTTTATTCCCGCAGGGTGGAGGAGGACGGGGGGGGGGGGGTAACTACCATATACACCAGTACAGGATATGCCATTTTTCGGGGTGCCTTTTTTCTGCCAGAAGGTAAATTTTAGGGTGTCATTTTTGGTAAAATCACATCTGGACATAATTTTTGGGATGCCATTTTAGTCTTTAGGGTATCGAATTTGATCGAATTTCATATATGTGGTTAAGATTTTGAATTTTTGTCACAATCCTGGGGTATGTATTTTTTCAGTAGCTCGTAAATTTTAGGGTATGGTTTTCGCAAAAATTCATAAATTCTGGGGTGTGATTTCATTTGTCAATATGGCACACCCCGTCATTTGCTTTTCTTTGAAGTTACCCCTCCCCCCTCCAGATTTTATTTTAATCAGTTGCACCATACAGAATTGAGAATTCTAAGTTAGTTTTTGTGAACCGTGTGACATTGACATAGGAACCGGGTGGCACTGGGGTCACGTGCCCCCAAGACTTTGCAATAAACAAAGAAAATTTACTTTTAGAAAATGCACCCTTTTCCTTAAGGAAAAAAGTGCCCTCGAAGTGTCGTGCCCCCCAAGTTTGAGATGCTTCCTACGTCCCTGTCGTTTGATTTCATTTAGATTCATCCTTCGGATTAAGCATTCATCTTATCATCGATAAACTTACTTTTGATTCAACAAGATACATCGTTTACTTTCAGGGAAGTACAAGTTCCTTCGCTTTACCAAACTGTGCAAATGATGAATTTCTCACTTCAAATGGACAGAAGATGTTTTGCGTTAAACTTGGTAAGATTAATTTTCCAAGGTAAAATGCTGATCTATCCGTCAAAGGCTAACTTTTTTGTTTTTGTTTCTCAATTTGTTTGGAGCAGGCTTTTCAGGATTTCTAGCTACTGAAAGCTAATTCATGCCCACTGTGCATGCCGCATCCAGGCATGGGACCCCTAGTTTAAAGGGGCAGGGTCACGTAACCGTAAACAAACCTGTTATCTCTACGATCTATATTGTTGCCCAGGGTAACGTGGCCATTGTGTTCCGCTCAGATTTTGGTGGATGGGGTGAATCCACAATAAAGTTACTTCTAGAAATCCACCAATATCTCTGCAATCCTACATCGTATGAGTGTTTATGGTTTATTTCTCTAGAAAATTCAAGAGTCCATCTTCAAAATAACACCTATATTTTGAGAAAAGTATTGGAAAATCTCTGTGATATGGACTATCAAAAATCCTGAAAAATCATCGTTTCGAAAGAAGTTTGTTTATATTACGTGACCATGCCCCTTTAACGTCTCTTCCGAAGGACAACGAGGTGAGTTGTGAGATCAGGCCTCCGAGATCACCTATCCGGAGTTTGACCTCACTCGACCTCACACGACCAAGCTTAACTTCGTTTACCTGACGAAAACTGGTTAAGCCACTCGGCCACTCACTCCGTATATGTGAGAGAATTTTAAGCTTAGAAGAGAACATTTTTTTTGGTAAGATCATACATCTTTGAAGCCCAACATTTATACGACTTTATTTTATAGATCTGAAAAGTATTAGTGTCAAGGACAAATCTGGTGAGTTTGCCAGTTATTCTCGTGATTTGTATTAAGCCTATAATAACTGTTTCCGAGCGCCATACCAGAAAATATCAACCCGAAGCCGTTAGTACAAAACCGAGCTTGCGATGTCTTGTACAGAGGCTGGGGGTTAATATTTTCGGTATTACCAGAAGGAAACAGTTATCATATAGTTAACGAAAGTAAGAAAATAAGATACATAAACAAGTACATTGCACTCATTTTGTTAGAAATAATTCATAACAGGAAATCTACAAAAGAATTGACGCAATGCTGCACATAAAAACAAAATTTATTATCAATATATAGATTAAACTCAGCTCAAACTCAACTCAAACTCTGTCTTTAAACTCAAACAAGGTCTTGAACTTAAGTTGATGTCTCACCTATACAACTGTGTGAAAACTGAAACAATTAGTGTTTTATGTTCCCTCCACAGCAGCCAAACAGGCGAGGCGCCTTTTTTTGAACACCATGTAATTATAATTTGTTCGTATCTCACCCGTAAACATTTGTTCTGGGACATTTTAGATATTTCTGGTGGGAAGTTGGTAAACGTAGCCTTATTTATTACGCAGTTGCTGGATGCAAAATGAATTATTTTCTTATTTTGTTTTTTTAGATGGACGACAGCCATTTCAACCTATCATTATAAAGCCAACGATGTCACCAAGTAAGTGTCTTACTGCGCCTATTTAAAACACATCTAAAAGGCATTTGATGAGCCTTGATAATTAACTCAAGCCCCCTCAAGAACGACTCCCTGGAAGATCAGATTCATCAATTAACTATTTTATATACTTAGTTTTAGATTTTGTAAGTTGCATTTTACTGAAGGGATATCGTTGTTTCAAATGAATTATATATATATGTCGGGCCTGACATTACCTTCGTTTAAAGGGGCATTCCTCAGAAAAGACTGGATATCTTTGAACTACGTTGTTTGCGCTTAAAACGAACATGCATATCATAATCAACATGTTCCAACTTAGACAAAGTTCAAACCAGCCACAGCCACAAACGACAGACCGAGCATATTCTCGCATTTGAATCCGAGACAAAAAACGAGAATAGACCTTTTAGCTATTCAGCAAAAGAGCCTGGATCGAGCGTTATTTTTATACATTTTTATAGATGAGGCTCGATCGAGTGGCGTTAGAATTTCTATCACTATTGTGCACATTCGAAAATTCTACAAAATGTAGCAAAGTATCGTTCGATTGAGATTCGTTTTCAGAATAGCTAAAAGGTCTATCGTCGGTAAAGCCGATCGAATTCTGAGCAGCTTTTTTGGGACGCAGTTTATTTTAAGAAGTCTCAAATTTTAAGTACTTTGTCTTCTATACATTTGTTGTAAGAAGCGTCCTTCTTCCCTGCATTGTTTCAATTTGATTTTGCTTCTAGATATGAAAAATTCGATGACAATATTCGAAAGTAAAAGCATGATTCAGAGTATCCATGGTGACACATGGGATGTAGGAGTTGTTCAGTTTGGTGAAAATTTCTACTTTATGAGTTCTGTTCTTGGCAAGAGCTTTTCTATCTATAAATGGCTCAGCACGAGGTACGTTGCAAGCTTATATGTCACGAAGGCTACACTTTGAACAAAGTAATACCTGGCAAGTCCAAAACCTTTAGATGTTTGAAAGCCTGCACTTGTCAAATCATTTATCACATTCTTATAAACTGATAATAACTGTGTCGTCCATCTATCAACTTAGCTAAGAAAATTTTAGTTAATCAAAATCGGTTGTAGTTCTTGAATTACGTGCGATTTTATGAAAGTGCTTATTCCCATGGGTAGTGAGACACTGCATTTACGTTTTAGCGTATATATTCCCTTAGAGCAAAATTTTGTACGTTTCTGCTCAAGAGATTTTGAAGTTGTTGAAAGGAAGAAAAGAACTTCGTTTCGCTCATTCGATGTTTCACGAATGCTCCTCCGTAGTAGTAAATAATGTTTTCCTCTGCAAAAGAACAGGGCTGATAGACAATATTTGATTTTGTCCTTAAAGAGTTTTACTTTCTTTGTCAGTTTTTGTGAAATCGAGCGATTTTCTATCGTAGATTCTGGCCGATGAAAGAATTGCCAGTTCGTGATGCTAGAAACTGGAAAACATTTGTGATGAACGGAAAACTTTATCTGGCCATCGCAAGCAACAGCGAATCCCCATCATTAGTTTATCAGTTCAAAACTGAGAGCATTGTAGTAGAATTCCAGCAAATTCCAGTGAGGAAAGTTTTTGATGTTCAGCATGTCCAATTTGGCAAAACATTGTATCTAGTTTACTCTTCAATTCATGGGCCTACTTCGTCTATTTATCGATGGAATGAAGTAAAGAAAAGATTTGTACTTCATCAGATTGTCAATGCTCATGGGACCGATGTTGAGTCATTCCAAATTGGAAATAGAATGTTTTTGGCTTTCGTTGGTAAGTTATCTGAAGATTTTGAACAGAGATTTACGCAACTATACCGTAAATGCTCTATTTAGCCCCCCCCCCCGGGGGGGGCTTATTTGATTTCTGACCTTCCAGAGGGGGGCTTGATAGAGAGGGCGGGCTTGTTAGAGGGGGGGCTTATTCACAAAATCAAATTATAAGGATATATTTGGTAGCTTTTCAGTTCTTTTATCCCATATTTTGCGGAATCAACATACAATTTTACGACTCAAATACAGAAATTCAACACAGTTGTTATCCCAAACCCTATCAAAATTAACATGCAAGGCTGTTGTCGCTAAGTAGATGGAAATATTTCTTTAATTCTAGAACTTTGCATCAGTGGGGGGCTTAATAGAGAGGGGGCTTGTTTCAAAATTTAACTAAGAGGAGAGGGGCTTAATAGAGAGGGGGGCTTAATAGGGCTCTTACGGTTCCCGTATTTCTTACCATTTTATTAGTTTTCATTAATCATTCTAGCAGAGGAGTTGCACTATAATCATAATAATTAATTTTCTATCAGCTTAAAGATCTAAGTATTTTGTGTATTTTTCATAGTCCTGTTGGGTATAGGATGGGGGTAATATGTGGGTCTAAATTGAGCGTATTGTGAAAATTTACAGCTGGTAAAACGACACTAAAGCACGAAAACTTTCAAAATGTTCGTTTAATTGACTTCAATGCTCCTAGTTTCTAGCCAAAAAATCTCAGCGTTGATAAAGGCAGACAACTTTTTTAAATAATGTTCTCTTTTTACAACTAAAATAGGCCCACTTTTCCCGATGAGCGGAAAAGGTGGGTCTGTTTTCATAACTTGTATGAAATGGGTATGTGAAAGGGTAAGATCAAAGTATTTTTGTGATTTTTCTCGCTGTCTCACGAGCACTACAAATATAGGTAAATTCAACTTTATAAAAATTTCATGGTTGCAAAATGACTGAAAAGGGGCCTAAAACGTCGATCAAATCATAAAGGACTCCTCGAGAGAGATATCCACTACACACTTATTGCCAAGGTAAGGTGCCGAAAATCTTGGGTATTTGCTGGAAAATTGATGTCTTATAACCCTTGAGAGAGATGAAACGCTTACTGCGTATAGTTCTGCATAAGGAGAGTCCTTACAGTTTGATCAATGTTTTAGGTCCTTGTTCAATCATTTTGCAACCATGAAATTTTTAAAAAGTTTAATTTTACTGATACTTCTAGTGCTGGGAAGACAGTTTGAAAAATCACAAAATAATACTTCTATCTTTTGGCTTCTAACTAAGATTTAAATCATTCAAATATGTGCAGTACTTTTGATGCTATGAACTGTCAAAAGTTGGGAACTTTTTTCTGGCTCACCGGGAATATATTTTTTCATTCATTCAGCAATGGCAGATGGTCCTTACATCAACTTGTATGTATCAACATCTGAAAATGGCACATTCACCGAATACATTACAGTTAGGGATGTTGACCGGGGATACGCCTTGCATCATTTGAAAGTGGAAGAAGAACATTATTTGATCGTTGCGAAATTCAATGTTGAACCTTCTGTCATCCTCAGATGGGATGGAAAAACATTCAGAGCGCATCAAGTTATCGAGACACGTTTGGTAAGGCATTACTTTATATTGATGGTTTGAAGCAGGGACGTAGGAAGCATCTCAAACTTGGGGGGGCACGACGGTTCAAGGGCACTTTTTCCTTAAGAAATACGGGGCATTTTCGAAAACAGAAAGGGCACTTCCTTGTTTATTGCAAAATCTTGCGGGGGGGGGCACGTGCCCCCAGTGCCCCCCCGGTACCTACGTCTATGGTCTGAAGCTTCAGTGCAAGGAAATGTACCAGATGTAAGATGTCCCAAAAATAGTCCCACATTTGGTTAACTCTACAGCAAGACCGTACACAGCACAGGAGTAGCAGTGGCATTCGTTCCTTGAACTTCTCAAATTGCAATATCAAAAGATGACAATAGGCCTTTAGCTGTTCTAAAAAGAGCCTGGATCGAGCGATATTTTTATACTTTTTTATACGCAGGTTCGACTGAGTTGCGTTACAGTTTCTATCACTATTGTGCACATTCGAAAGTTCTACAAAATGTACACAAATATCATTCGATTCAGTCATGTTTAGAGTAGCTAAAAGGTCTATTTCAGAGAATTTGGTCAATTTTTAAGGATATTCCCCCATTTCCCCCTCCCCCCTGCAAATTGGAGCAGTGTACGGCTGTGCTCTACAGGGAAGGATATAAGTTCGATTCGTCAAATTTTACACTCCCGATACCTCAACTCAGGTATAGAAATATTGATATCACCTTCTGCTCGCGGACTGTGTGTCTTGTGCATATGGCAGTAAGTTCATTGAAGTTTCCAAACATCACTGATCAGACATATCATCGGCCGTAAGAACTGATCAAACGATTTTTGATTAAATTGCTTTTTGTTCATTGAATTCCATTTCTCTGCAAACGGTTTCTTAATTATCAACGGACAAAAAGTCAATATTAGCTTTCCACCTATAAATCATGCAAGAAATAAACGTTGGGTTGTTGAAGAAATCAAATGACTGAACGGTCTTGCACCAAAGATATCAGAGAATCACTTTAAAACATTGTAGGCCTACCGCCAAAAGGAAACTTCAGGATGCAAGTCAAACCTCCGTGGTACCAGTGGCGGCGCTACCGGTGATTGGGAGGACATGTCCCCCCCCCCCCTAGATTCCAAAAGTTGGTGAAACTTGTCAAAGGAAACTGACATAAAATTCGTTGGGTATGCCTTCAGACTGGAAAATTATGTCAGAGCCTCCATGTCATTCAACTTTTTTGGAGCTAGCGCCGCCGCTGCTGCTTGCTTACGAATCGAACGCGCCGGAAAAACATGAAGGTGTACAGATTTATAACCAGGACCGTTGAGAAGAGGGTAGTTACCAGGGTTTAGGGGCCCGGTAAAATACATATTATGTATATCATGTAGTTTTTCAGTTTTCAAGTTTCCTCGATGAACGTTTCTAGGTGTGCGACCCCATTGGCATTCTCAACTTAGTCTTAACACACGAGAAAAAAGAATTTTCGTCAAAAATTATGTTTTTGACAGTGTATAGGAAGGCATTTCCATCTAAAAGCAGTGTTTAACAATGAATTGGAGGGCGTGATCCAAGGGAAAAAGGGCGTGCCCCGGCTGCCTATCGACGGCCCTGTTTATAACTTTACCATATGAACTACAAAATGAAAACTCAGTTTTGACATTCAAGAAGAAATGCAACAACTTCGATTTTAATTTTGGAGAACCTTTGTGTATATTGTATATCTTTACTGCTTTTCCTTGGGCACAGATTCTTGATTGATAGAAGTTGTTCTTAGCTGAACAAGCAAACCTGTATGTATTTTGACATATTGTTTTTGGTTTTTATTGATATCATTTCCTTCTGCTAGGCCCGTGGATTTGCAAGCATCACAAGTTCTCTCATGAGCAAAGACAGAGAAGAAACATACTTGGCTGTAGTCAACTCAAAATCAAACCCAGCCATTTATGTTTACGATAAACAAGCACGTTCATTCATCAAGCTGCAAGAAATGGAGTCAAAATTAACACGTGATATGGACTTCTTCACCATGGGTGATCGTGTGTATCTCGTTGTGTCTGCTGTACAAAACACCAATATCTACAGAGGAACCATCAAAAAGCGACCTTAAAACTTGTTATCATTTTACGGTAAGGTGCCGCTGATTTGACTTATTACCTGAGACCGTTACTTCCCTGAGTTCTTTGGCTTGATAATATGGCTTGCTCCAAGACTCTATCGAGGGAAGAATCACTCCAAAAATACATTGGTGCAAAATTTTGGGATTTCAAAATATTCTCAGATTTGTCAAATATGCTTGAGATTTTTTCTGAGATTTTCAAACGTTTTTCAATTAAAGATTGTGTTGAATTGTGTGCTTGACTCATGAAATTATATGTCAATTCTGCAAAATATGGGGTATATGCCCCCTTAGGGACTTTGAAATATGGTAAGCCCACAGAGGCTTAGTAGAGCTTTAATGGTATCGAGGAAAGATGATCATCTCTCAGTTTCTCAGCTACCTTTGCCCAGACCTGGTGCACTTTTGAATCAGGGCTGCAGATAGATTGGCAGGAGGGGCAAGTCCAACAAGCTCCACAACGTGTTGGAACTGTTCAATGCTGAAGATCATATTTCATGTTAACTTTTTTGGGAGCCGTGCAAAGGGCAGTTGTTTTCTGTATAAGATATCCTTATAGATTATATTGAACTATTTACAGCTAATGTAGGAGCATTGTCGCAAAAAATGTACCCTGCCCATGTTGACTCCACTGGACCATCTTCCTGACTTGTCCTAGAGCCTCTAAACCTCTGCAACGATGCCTTGAATTGCTAGTAGAGCCATTTGTATTATACAGTAGATCGTGTGTCTAAAGAAAAAATTTATTGTAAAAACGTATATCGTGTCTCATATTTGGTAAAAAATTTTTACTCAGATGAGAATGTAAGCTTTTTATAGCACGTAGAACGATATTGTAGTTTGAGTCATTGTTACTGGAGGATTTTTCAAGAGAATGTTTATTAGTAGTTGTTGTTGTTGCTGCAAGTGAAGTGGCCACTGAATACTTCAGCTGTTCTAAGGGACCGTTCATTATTTACAGAGGGCTTCGGTACCGAAGAGAAATGGGTTGGGTAAAGGAAATTTTCTGATATAAAATGGTTTGGTAAACGCTCCTTTATATAATTTCAAGGTTCGGTAAACTAAATTTTCCCATCAATTAATTCTAGATGTTGAAAGTCTAAAATTGTTAAGTCTGTCTTCAGATCATCAGCATTATCCATCTCACTTTAGTATCTACTTCCTTTCCATCTTTGACATCAATATTTACAATATTTACAGTACTAAATTTACAATTCGCATCGTTTGACATTGAAATCATGTTTATAGGTTGGGGCTGGGTAAAATTCTTTTAAACCGGAAAATTGTTGGGTAGATGTTGTTTCTGTCACCTTTTGAGCTAGGTAAAAAGATTTTGTTGGACTAGAAAACATTTCTCTTCAGCTCCAACGCCTCTGTAAATAATGATCGATCCCTAAAAAAGACTTTGCACAGAAAAGAACGATGCTTTTGTTCATTTTTGTAAGAAGTTTTGAATTTGCATAGCACTGATAGAAGCTCCAATGCCGCTCAATCGAACCACAGGTGGCGGAAAATGGTGCAGTAGTGCTTGCACGATTCAGTAATACATACAAATGTACTAAAATTTAATTATGCCTGCTAGTTAACTATGTTGAATTTCTCTTGAATCCTCTATTAGTTACACAAACTCCCATCTCCACATCTTGTTGTTGCAGTTGTTGTGAATATACAGTCTAATCTGTATATTCAATACAACTGCAACAACACAACACAATGTTTGGCCTAACGAAAACAGAGGTGTGGAGATGGGAGTCTGTGTAACTGATAGTAGAAGATTCAAGAAAAATTTAACACAATTAACTGGCAGGTATGATTGAATTTTAGTACATTTGTATGTAGTACTGAATCATGCAAGTATTACAGAACCATTCTCCGCCACTTGTGATCGAACCTCCTTTCATAAAAAAGTATGATTTCCTAGTGAAGAGTAAAAAATGGGATCAATGTTTTCGGTCAACGTACGATTTTTTCTTGGCGACTCCACTGTGGATACATTCATCTTATGAAATAATGAAGTCCAAGCAACAACATTTTACGAAGTAATGATATTTGATGTTTAGGGACTATGCAGAAAAGGATATTTTTGGTATATCGTCATTTGAATTCAATTAGAATTTGTGTTTTAGATCTGTATTAATGTTTTGTTTTCATGAATTTGCTTTTATAGATCTTGTTCGATTTTTCAACTGTTTGTATATTGAGTCATTTCTTTAAGTATATTAGCAACTTTATTTATCACGAAGCCTTTGCTTCCAATAAAATCAAGGAGACGTGAGCTTGTACAGTAAGGCCCCGCATTTAAGAAAGCATTTTTCACATCTTAGCCTAAAATGTTTCTTATGTTTATGATACTTCTCATGTTTTGAGGCTCAAGTTTCTTAAGCTGCTAAGAGCTTTGAGGTTTGAGCTTGAGCTTGAGCTAAGAACTTGAGCTTTGAGGCTCCAGTTTCTGAAGCTCTTCTGGAAAGTCCTAGAAAAAATTTGTGGCCTGTTTATCTATAGATAAATTGGCCATCTTTAGCCAAATGTGTATTATCAAATAATTGTCCAAAGCATCAATTAAAATTTAGGTAAAAATCTGTTGAATCCTAGATATCTTGCTAGGAACTTATGTTTCTTTAAGGTGGTTTCTTAAAATGCCGGGCCTTGCTGTATCAAAAGAAGTAGAATAGATGCGCAAGTTTTCACCTAAATTTGATCATTGAAATAAGAAAGTGAACAGTAGGCAATTTTGCTGTGCAATTCAAACACATTATTATGATCAGCTCCTGGTGGGTCCAATTCAATAGACTTGCCCAACGACTTTGGTAAGTCCAGCAATTTAGCAGTAGAAGGTACACCACGCTCGTCTAACAGGTGCAAAAGATCCGTCATAAAATTTTTAAATTAACCCCCTTTCAAAGGAGTATCGCTGAGCCCTGGAGTAATCAGTAGCAGTACAAATAGTGGTTCTGAAAATAAGGTCTGGAACGGTTGCACTTTATTACAGTTCATTTTGGAATGCCAGACGGTTTATAAATTTCTAAGATGCATTGAAGTCATTTGGTGTATCCTTATTGAAGAACATTGGGGAATTTTTAAGAAAGATGCCCCCTATTTGAGATTTTAGGTCCTTTTCAGTGAAATCATGGTTGAGCATGATGTTGATTTCATATTTTCATTAACACTGCACCCACCTGGCATCAACTTCGGTGGAATTCTCGATACATGCATAATAGGTGAGTTAGCTACACATGTTTTGTGGAATCACTAATCGGCCGTAGAATCAGTTTTGTTTGGGATTTCTTAGCTTAGCCTGCGCACTGGCCACTGATCTGATCACTGGATGCTATTGGTTACAAATTTTGCCTTTGTTTCAAATTGCATCGCCAGACTTTGAATGAATTTGCGAAGGAAGAGCATTTGTCAATGGAAACGAAACCTTTCGGAAACAGTATCCCAGAAAGTTGTACCTGGACGTGAGAATTGACACACTTAAGTTAGATTACATTTTCATTGAAACAAAACTCTTTCCTGTCCTTTGAATTCAGAGATTGTGTCATGAAAACTCTTATTTATGAGTACAAGCATGTGATACTGTGGTTATCCGGGTTATCTGCTCATTTAGTTTTTACTGAAACATAAAGCTTCCTGCTCTTTCTATCAAAATTGTTTTATCTTGACGTAGTAAAATTGGTTACATCATCATGTAACTCCCTAGTAATTTTATCTGCTCTACACAGTTTTAGCCTCAAAATGATTGAGAAGTCGCATAAATAACAAGCCACAATTACGTATTCTCTAAGGATAGATTGCAGAATTTGGTGAATGGTGACCCCAATGTGGCATGAAATTTTTGGTCACAACGAAATATTCCTGCAGGGCAGCAGCTGCTGATTTGGGGGGGGGGGGGCAATCGTTCTCACGACAATATAGAACAATACATCTAATTAATGCTTATGACGTAGCACCACTGTTTTCAAAACTTTGGGGGACTTTAGCCCTACCTGCTTCCTGCTTCCTATGGGACTGCATTCCTATCAATATTTTCGATCAAAGTTGAGCAATGTAAAGAAGAGGCCTTACTTGTGGGCCTTCAAATTGACTTACCTCAGATAAGTGTACAAAAGCCTACTTTGGGTACCGTAACCAACAAGAATAGAAACAAAAAATGATAAAAAGAAAACTGGAGAAGGAAAGAATTATTTTCCTTGAATGTTGATTCCATGGTACCCAAAGTAATAAAAAAACTAACAATAGCCATGTTGGCTTGGTTCTCCCTTCCGAAACCGAAGTTTGACTTTAGTAGCACTTTCCAAAAGTTTTCGTTGGTCTATTTCGAGGAGGATGGCTGTTGCCTTCTTGACATTTTGAGATGCAAATTCATAATCAAAATGCAGATATGCGTAAAAGTAAGGATGGATTACATATCTTTCCACGATCCTTTCTGTTGTCAATAGTAATGCTTGTTTCCGTGGAAATGGTTAACCCCCTTGGAATGTATTACTCGACTCTGTCCGCAAATCGTTGCCTTGCTACATTTGGTAACATGAAAGTTCAGGGACAAAGCCAATGGGGGGCTGGGGGCCCCTGCATGCCAGTATGGAAAGTACGGCACTTTTCAACGAGATCTCGGGTGTGCACGAAGAAAATTTGAAGTGTGCAGTGTGCAACGGCTAGCAAGTGGGCACTTCAAGTGTGCACATCTTGAAACTTTTCAAATCAGATGAAGTTTGTTGATTTTGTAAGTGAAAAAGGCTGTAACAGCTTAGGTAGTAGGAATGAAGATTCTAACTCTTATTTATTCGAGGAAGCTACCAGTATCTATCAAAAATGCAATATCTTTCGATGTCATAGAATTCTAAAATTCTTTCGATGTCTAAAATTCAAAATTTTCAAAATTTGAAAAGTCTCCCATTAGTCATGATCCTTTTTGTTTCCCTCAATGGCACATTTTCCAAAAATGGGTCGTTTTCCAGCAGTCTAAAGGGCGGGATCATGGAAAATTTTCCCGGGGGCAAGCCCCCGGACCCCCGTTTTTTGTTCACTTCACTTGTGTTTCTTTTCAGCCCCCAAATATGAAATTCGTTCCAACAGTCATAGAAAGTTCTTTCAAGCCACTGCCAAATCAAATGTCTTGAGTACTTTTTGTTCCTTATCAGTATTCCTAATGACACTCTTATTCTTCTTTTTTTCCTCAAATCTTTGGTCGATCTATGCATCTATGCTGTTCTATGTATCCCGTGATCATCATCATTTCAGCTATGGAAAGGGGAGCTCAAAGTTGCAAATTTTCACCCTTCCGCACACAGATCCTGCTCGGTTGTTTTGTCGTAAATCACTTAGGTGTGCAACTAACAAGTCAACCAAAAATCTTGGGTGTGCATCTGCCATACTTTCCATACTGGCCTGCATGAAAGATCCATTAAATCAAGAAACCGAATGCCTATTCTTGTTTTGCCAAGTAGAAAGAATTCAAGAAAAGACAAATCAAAGTGAATCATTATGTTTGGTCGATAAATCTTCCACAATGGTCAAGAATTTCTTTTTCAAATTTCTGGTTGAAATTTCTATGCCTCTGTCTGCCCCAAATTGCCAAATTGACTCTGCTTTCAAATTACTTTCTCTGGAACTGCGGTGGAGCATGACTCAAACGTCAATTTGGTTTAGTCAAGAGCATTTCCATACGGACTATTTCTGCTCTATTTATTGATTTGAATGAAATATATTCAAAATCACTCTGGATAGATTTTGACTCAATTCATCTTATCAAAATAATGGAAAGTAGTAAGTATATCATTGAGGTGGAAGTAAGACGACGTCACTGAGACAAATAATGAAATAAATCTCACCCCCCGATGATAGTAATTTGTGGAATTTATCAGGGGGTCAAGTACTTAAGGTGTCGATTTTCAAATCAGTGCAACAAGAAGCGGATATGAGCATCCAGGATGGACGGAGAAGTCTCTTCATTTTAAATCAGTTTAATTCAACTTTATCGACTTTTAATTACCACAAACGGATTACCAAAGGAAGATTCATCCAATGAACAATTATTGTTATGTATTTGTTGAGGATTCGTTGCTTCGAAGTTGTTCATGTTTCATGTTGAAGTTGGGGTATTTGTTTTTGAAGGGAATCAGCCTGAGCCAGCCATTGGCATAGTCAGACAGCAAGTGAGCCAAGCCGAAAGATTTACACCTTTGCGGAAATATTCTTTTAATCATTCTATGTCTGAGGATTTATCCTAATCGATAATTGGAATATATTATCAACAAAATGGCTGACATTGTACAGGCAATCTATGAGTACACGGGCGAGCATGGACTCAACTTTGGGCCTGGTGAAAAAATAAATGTGTTGGAACGTGGCGAAAATGGTTGGTGGAGAGGGGCACTTGTCAAGCATGACTCAACAGATGGACAAGCTTCTATCGAGGGATGGTTCCCATCAAGTTATGTCCAACAAACTTCTGTGTATAATTCACCGGTAATTGATGCGTTCATCTAATAATATTGATAAATAAATTTGAGAGAAAATATTCAGAAATGAGCAGGCTAGTCAGTCGCAGCCTAACCTCCTCCCAGGCAAGCACGGTTGAAGTGTTGTTGAGGTATTGTTTCCCGAGAAACTGCTACTTATAATTCGCTGGTCATTGGATACATGCATGATAAATATAATAATCCCAACAATAAATTTAAGAATGAAAGTATTGATTCGAATTATAATCCACCCAATAATGATACAACCAGCCGGATGAATAATGATACTAAAATTAGCAGTTGTGATGCCCTCCCAGTTATAACTGTGTCACGACCTCACAAACAGTGAAAGATAGTCTAGAAAACAAAAGTAAACTCGAATTATTGTCTTGGGAACAAAGGAAGGCCCAAAGCATTGTTTAGAGAACAAATCATTTTGAATGATCAACAAAAGGATTATTTAACAATGGAGCAGCAGAGAATATTCTCACCCACTCACAAACAGCAGATGGACTAAAATCTAAAATAAATAAAAAGTCATCTGCGCAGGAAGTGTCTTTTCAGTGAAATTCTTTTTCCAAGTTTTGTGTAATCAAACAATTGTTTGCAAGCAGATTTAAAATCGAAAGTGAAATTATAGAGCTGCAAATAGTCACAAAACTTCCTCCACCTTTTGTTACAAAGGGACAATTTCCAAAAGCTGAATAATCCTTGTTTCATTTGAATTCAAGCTGTAGACAAGCATACTCTAATGCCGGAAACTAAGAAAGTACTAAGAATTTGAACCTGGAGTTTTCAAATTTCCTTTACATAAATTTTTTCAAGAATCAAAAATATGCTATTTATTGCTTGATTACAAGAAAGAAGTGATTTATTTACAGCAAAGGCCTTGCGTATGTTAAACTGGTTTTCCCATCTATGTGTATTTTTGTTAAGAAAAATTTACAGCCTTTGATAAAAAGAGTCAAGAATTCTAATCAGAATGTACACATTTCTTGTCATGTTATTGTGTACAAGGCCTTTACTGTGTATCTCTTTCAGTTCTCATTGTTTCTTATTCTTTGGTGGTCACAGAGTTCTGTTTCTTAAAGAAAATTCACATAACTAAAAAACCAGACAAAAAATTAATGATTTTAATTCAACCAATTTTCAAAGTAAGAAGTGCTGCTAAATCCCCCGTGACTTCTGGCATAAATCCTTTAGCCACAAGGAGATCTTGGCTTGAAGTGAAAATTCTCACAGCTTGGTTTGTTATTTTGTTTGGCTAACAACTTAGTTCTCTCTCACACCTTGTTGTTTAACCTGGTCTCTTGTGATAGCATTAGAATTAACCATTTGTTTTTCTTTCCTAAACATGAATTATTTGAAAGATTATCTCATCTTGAAAATATTTTATGTTTTGGTTTCCTGTATTGAGAACATGAATTATTAATGAATCAATCAATTTCCTTGTAGAATTCTCAGAATCTCTCACAAGATTCAAGGAAATAAAGTTACATTATAAACCGTAGGAAAGAAAGTTGAACTGACGAAATATTTCATTTTGCTTATGATTTAAAAATCAGAAAGACCCTCTGAAAATTCCCCTGAAAATCAAAGAAAGTAACATTTACCCAAAAAGCTGTTTGTGAAGTTGTTATTTGAAGATGTTTTCATTTTTACGCAGTAAGGCCTTGCTCACATTGACATGATTTTTCTGCCAAAGAATTATCATATTTACAGTTTTCCATATGGCACAAGAATTATTTTTCATAATCACAAGACAAACCTGTTTTATTGCATCTAGGTTAAGACACCATTTTGCAATGTTCAAGCTTTGAAAATTGTATATATTTATTGAAACAGAGTTTTTCCTTGAACAATTCTTTGTTTTTCACAGACAAAAGATCCTGTGTTGTCACCAACTTCACCAAGCCATATATTACCGCCACATTGGAAAGCAACTCAAACTGGAGATGGTCGGACGTATTATTACCATGAATTGACACAAGGTACATATTTGATGCTTTTGATTGTTTTCAACACATGAATAAAGGGGGAAATCACCTAGAATTTTATGAAAGTCCATTTTGTTATGCAGGACCATCAAGAAGGGGGTTGCCAAGGTAGCTACCAGAGGGGCCCAGGATGGTTAAGGGTTGGGCAAAAATATACATTGTTTTTTCTTTGTTTTTAAGTTTCCTTGAGAAGTGTTTCTAGGTCTGTGGGTCCCTGGCATTCTCAGCTAAGTCTTTACACACAAGATGAACAAATTTTTCATTTAATGTTGCATTTTTAACAGTGTCTAGGAGGTCCTATTCTTGAGCAATCCTAAAATTCCTAGAGCATAAGTCAAGTCAGATACTGTGGTCTGTTCCAGTCATCGTGTGGTTGAAAAATGTGTTCCTATTGGCTGACATTAGTCATTTTGAAACAAAAGGCCTTTGTTCTACAAAACATGAAGGGTGACTGCACCTTCTTGCCCCCTAGTGTTCATGACTGAGTGTGCCAACCCCCCGCTCTTGATATTTTTTCTTGCTTTTTTAAGTAAGCTTGCAAGTCAGTACATGATCACATCATCAAGCTTGTTGCATTTAATGTAGAAGAAGACTTTCTTGTTTCATCAGTTCACACAAATAAACGAGGGGCACTTCACTCATCGGAAAAAGCATACGAGATTTTTTCAGAACGAAAGGATTTAAACGGATTTTTGATGGAGTTTTCTTGAAAACAAAAGGATTTTTTGCCAAAGGTGTACGAGATTTTTGGGAGTGAAATGCCCCTTGCAAGTAAACCTTTCATAGCCTCAGGAAATTTTTTAATTCTGAATTACAGTATCCTGCCAGAAGCTTCTCATATGTTTTGAATTATGGATCAGAGGTTCAGTTTAGAGATAAGTCCTCCCATTTTGGCACTCCAATTACAAATTTAGTCAATTTTAATGTATGATGTAAATTGATACAGTACAGCTTTTCTAACTTCAGGAAGCCTTAAAATCACCTACATAGGTCCAAAACAGGTTTTGTAAAAAGTTGAAGCTGACAAAGAGGATAGAAGTTTTCATTAAGCTTGATAAAAGCTTTTTATATTTTTTTCCTGACATTATTGTGCTAATTTTCTAAGTTTGACCTTGCTTCAGGCCACTAAAGACATTTAATGGATTAAACAGTAACTGGCGCAGAATCCTTTGAGGGCATGTGACAAAACCCATGACCCAGTTAGTAGCACACTTATGACCCAATGTTGATGTGACAAAAGATGGAGTATTTAAGCAGTCAAAATTAGATTACTTTTGTAAGATAAAAGTGAGCATTGTTACATAGAATTGAAAAATTGCTCATGAAGTTACCGGCTCTTCCATATAGCAGCTCATTTGGGTGTGAAAATAGAAATCTTCAAATCCTTGCAGTCCTTGAAAAGGTTGTACTTTTCATTATTCTAAGAGCAAAGAGGTATATGTCCACAGTTCCCCTGAGGTCACTCAATTCTACATCATAATAAAAGAATATGATTTTAGAAATGGTAACATTTGATTCTTTTTAGCAAGATGCATTAATCAATCACAGTGACATACTCAAGAGGTCACCAGTAGGGAGCAATTGGTTGTTCCATTTTATATGATTTACATAGGTAGGTGCTGGACCTGGTGCCTGGTGATAATAAAGACTCTCCTTGTGGTGCATCCTTGACCAGTTGTTCACATAGAGTTAGGAACCAGGGGCACTGGGGGCATGTATGTGCCCCCCACAAGATTTTGCAATAAACAAAGAAGTGCCCTTTTTATTTTTAGAAAATGCCCCTTTATTCTTAAGGAAAAGTGCCCTCAAAGTGTTGTGCCCCCCCAAGTTTGAGATGCTTCCTATGTCCCTGGTTTTGCAATGTTGTTAATGATTTTTCATATGCTACTTTACGCTGAATCATGTTTCCACTTACCTTTGCAGAAACATCATGGACTTTGCCAGAAGCAATAACTCCAAAGAAAACACCTCCTCCAACTCAACCTAAAAGATACACAATATCCACATGTTCAAGTATTAAAAAGCCTGTATCTCCTAAACCAATACTTGAAGAAGACCCAGCATTGCTGAGCCCTACGTCAGTTGAAAGACCAGATGTTAGAAGTAACAGCAGTGCATCTAATGTAACTGGTATGACAATTTCATCCTTTCTTTACTCCATAATTGACTAAAGCCTACTTTCCACTAGGCGGAGAATTACTCTCGCAAAAATCTTCCTTTGTTAGCAAGCACGATTCCGCTCGAAAGTTGAAAGGATTTCTACTTTTGAGCGACGTCGCTTTTCCGCAAGCCAATCAGATGGCTGGAAGAGTTCGCTGCAAGCGGAATATTCCGCCTAATGGAAATCAGGCCTAAATGATACACAGTGCAGTACAGATCTTTCATTACTTAAAGCAAGATACAGTAACATAATTTCCTTTTTGTTATCTTGGGTATATGCCAGTTGAGTCAAAAAAGTTTATGTGTTTAGAGGGCTATGGAATAAAAAGTATGTGGCTGATATTCAAATCTAAAATGTTAGTCTTTCAGTTAAAGGCCAGCTTAGATGAGAAAATTTTGTTCGGTAAAATCACTTATCATTTAGACATAGAAATTAGCTATTGAAATTAAAATTCTATTTCTTAAACTGACAATTGCATTGAATTCAGACTCTAGTGCCAAATAAATCATGGGCCAGAATGGAATGTGGAACTCCTGATTCCCATACAAACCCCTTACAGACATTCTACTTCATGTTGGGTCTTAAAGATGTGTCATTTTACCAAACAAAATTTTCTCATCTAAGTTAGCCTTTGACCGATAGATTAACATTTTAGTTTTGAATATCGGCCACATACTTTGTATTCCATAGCCCACCAAATAGGTAAACTCATTTTTGATATGAAGATAAAAGTTTGTGTTCATATGAACGAAGTTAGAATCTCTAAAATGATTAGAAAATAAATCAAACTTCACTGGTTTATTTCAGTTGATAGTGGATACAATGGATCAGTTTTCTCTCCATCTCCTTCATCCTCAAGAGAATCCATTGATGCAAAAAGTATTGGCAGTACTGGCAGTGGAGGAAACAGGAGGGTATGTTTCCTGTTTTTTAACGTGAAGTTCCAATTCTATTCTTCAAATAAGATAGTTTGCAGATAGTTTGCAGAAGTATTTTATTTTGTGTGACTTTGAAAATTAATAAATTTGAAGTCCATTCACTCTCATTCTGGACTCCAGGGACTGTCTGGATTGACAGGTTTACTTTGGGTACATTTTAGTGTATTGAATAGCTGCAAACTTTGGAAAAACAGCCAACAAAAATGCTTAGACCAACTAATTTTTGTTTCCTTCCTTTTTAAAGAGGAGGAAGACAATGGCCATGAACTTGACCCCAACTGTAAGTATTGTGTCATTTTTTTTTTGCGTTACTTAATTCTGTGGTTTTGGAAGAATAAAGACCATTGATGACTCTAATGGATGCAAACAGATATTTACTTGTAGGGATATCAGGAAGCATCCTAAACTAAGGGATGCACGGGAATAAAGGTGGCTTTTTCATCAAAATAGAGGGGTACTTTCCCAGGTTCCTGCATCTCTGATTTTTATTGCCCATCAAGCGATGGAGAATTTTAGAATGCTCTGTTATATACTCTTTGGTTAATGCATGCAGAAATGAGCATGAAAACCTTTTTGTTGAAAGATTTTATTTTAGCTTTCACTCAGCTGGAACAAGTCTTTTTCAAAAGTATATATTTTAGAAATATAAACGTTTCTCTTGCAGAGTTGGAATTTTAAGAGATGGTAAAAAGGCAGCAAAGGAGGCCCCTGCATTTGCGTTTTTCATTTCTGGTCTTTTTCACAAAGGGTTGTCTGTTTGCTAGGAAAAAGAAATCATATTTCTTGGTGGAAGCCCGGGGGTGTAACTCGAGTCTTGGGGAACAGATATTTGCCTCCCAACTATTAGGGGCAGACCCTTGTTCAAGGACTTACGGTCGATTTTCACGCCCAGTTTAATGATTTGGAGTAGAAAAGCTTGCCGAACTTCGTAGAAATCAAGTTTCATTTCACTTTAAACGTAAAGTTATGGAGATAAAGTTACCACCACCAAGTTTGAAAACTAAATCGATAAAACTCCAATGTTTACAACAAAAAACTTGACAACCCTTTTGTTACAATTCAAAAAGCTACCGTATATGGAAGCTCCCGCTCGTCCCCCGGGAATGGAAGTACTTCTTATCGTTTCATCATTTAGAACATTGGCAAATAAATCTTTATTTCATTTACAGAGACCTTCATTCTTCAACTACCCGTCAATTGAAGAGAGTAAAGAACAAACTCCTTTGAATCAGTTTGAAGTTACATTTTGCGACAACTTCTGGGTAAGATAACAATAAATTCGGAAATTCTCTGCTTATGTTTAATAACACACATTTGTCTTGTCCGTTGTTTTTTTCCGGTGACTGAAGATTGTTTTTGTGAGTTCATTGACAATGCTAATGACATAACACAGCTATTGGCTTCTTCGCCTTGTCATAATATCAATAGAATTAATCGACCTGGACTATAGTCCGGTTGATGTTAGATGTCACGTGAAAATGTCCGCCAATAAAAGGATGGAAATGATTCTCATGATTAGTTCAGCGTTATCGCGAATCTCACAAAGGAGTCCGACGTTCTTTGTTACGTTATAGGCAAAAGTTAACTAAAAACATAACGTGCATGAAATTTTAGAGACACTTATTTTCGTTTTGCAGGATGATTTGGGCGAGTCTTCTGGATTTGATATTGTTCGTGGATATATTCAGAAAGGGAAATCAAATTGCAAGGAAATGGCTGATTTCTTCAAAGAGAGGTTGGTATATCGGTCATCCTTGAACTTCTGTTTGCATTGAACTGAAATGCCAGCTGAGCTAAGATGAACTTCGCATCACATTTTTAACAGGAAACTGCATGAATTCTTTGAGTTTTCTTTCGTTTCCAAACTGTCAAATGACCAAAATATATTCAGAAATAAAGCTGGGTAACAGAGCAGAAACTGCGCACGCATGCGCGAAGACTCGTAACTTTTTGAGCCCTCTCAGCTCCCTGCAAAAAATCCCCAAATTAGGCCACACTTGGATATTTTGTTCCTTGGGCCTTAAACTCTTGATTTATAATTTCAAAAAGGGTTATCTATCAAAACACTGCCTTATCTCAGATTGCTCAATGACATCATTTTACGCAGTTTCTGCTCTGTCTAGCTGGGTTGTTTATGCTACAGCTAAGTTGTCGACTCGAATGAAGGTCCTAGGCATGCAGTGTTGTTGTAACACATCCAGTTTGTATTGTAGTTTATTTCAGTTTAATCTTGAATTGATTATCTTCTGTTAAGAGAGGAGGAATAATAAGGGCCCATGCATGAATCGTACGTGCCATATGGCCCAAACAAAGCAAAATTAGAACAGCAAGATTTCCTATGTTTTTATTTTCTTTGCCAGACTTTTTAAGGATAGGGATTGGGGGTATTGTCTATTGATGCTACTGGGGTACTGGCCCCTACGGTAACTGGTACTAATACCTTTAGTACTGAATAGTGGCAGGGATTGGTAGTACTGATGACATTTTTCGAGGACCGCAACATGAAACTTACCAGTTTTCATTCTGACTTCCCAGTATTTTCTGTACTTTTCATTTTAAAGTTGTTCTGCCTTTCTGCCCCGGTGGTCTCTGGTATTGATCCCAATGGTACCGGACGTTTTGGTACCTGGTACTGCTTCTTTGGTACTGTGGTACATTTTACCTGTCACTGTGCTCATTATTGGCAATTTCCTTTGAAGAGGTTTCACATACAAGGTGATATCTAATCTTTTCTTTTCTCCAGGGCAGCAATCGAGGATCTATATGCAAAAAATTTATATAAATTGGCTCACAGCTCACACGGAAATCAAGAAAAAGGGTTTGTAAAACTTTTTCACAATTTTATCTAGATCTGTAGAGACCGCGGAAAGTCTAGGCTCGATATCTAGAAGTCTCCGTCGCCAGACTATAAGCAAATATCTTTAAACTCCATTGTTTTAGGCACGTGTCCATTATTTGCTGTAGTTTGTCCGTTGGCCGGACCCAAGCCACCAAAATGTGACCGTTTAAAATCCACTCATATCCAAGCAATCTTATTAGATATGAATGTTGGTTTGTTCCTCTTTGAAGCATCAGGATTTAATGCAAAATAACGCTTTATTTTTGACAGGATAAAAAATCTTTGTGATATTGCAAAACAAAAGGTGTTTACAGATCTTTTTGCAATTTGGCGATGGAGCCCCTTCAACCCCATTTTTAATTAAAAAATCAACAAATCGGTAGAATCAGCTAAATGCATTATTCCTCATTATTTTGACTCATCGTATGATATTTCTGTGTTTAGGTCATGTGGCGAGGCTTGGCAAAAAATGAAGAAAGGTGTTGAAGACGAAGCCAAAAATCATCAAAATTTTTCTTCATCGGTAAGGTTCTGTTTCCCTTGCTCTACCACTGAGTTCCTATTTCTTGATGTTCTGTGATCTGGCAACTGTTAACTTACTCTGTCCGCAAATACACACGTCTGTTCTTCAACTGTACCACTATTCGTTATGAATGCCCGTGGTGACACTTGAGTATCCTTACATAAGAGCTTTATTCCAAAAGTAGTTGCCAAGAATGCTATTTGGAATAAAAAAGGTTTCTGCTTTGCATTTTTTGTCAATGTTTGTTTTGTTTTTGTTGGCTGCATGGAAATGCGCCCGATCACACATCGTTTGGTATTATGCTGTAAATCATTTTGTGAATCGTCTTCTTGTATCATGTTGTAATCGTGTTGTTAATGCAGTTTTTGTTATGCCATAAGTTTCTTGTGAAATAATCAAATTGTATCCACGTTCTTTGTTATTCCATATTCTTATACGGAACGAGCCAGAAAAAGGTTTTCTTTTTTGAAAATTTATGGCATCAAAAAGTACTTCACGGATCTGAATGATTCAAATTCTAGTTAAAAGCCGAAAGATCAAAGCATTTTTGTGATTCTTCTCACTGTCTGGCCTCGATTTCAGAGTTTCACAAATAAATACGACAATCTCTCCAAATCTGCCAAACCTTCCGCCTGTTGGAGCAGAAGGTTCGGCAGGCCCTCCCAACCTGCCAAACCTGCCGTTTTCGGACTTTGGTAGTCAATGAAACACAAATTCCGAGTCTTCCTAGTGCACCGTTTTCGGAATTAGCACTAATCAAACACACGCTAAGACAGCTAAATGGTCTATTGCTCAAATAACAGTTTGATTTCCTTGCAGTTGCTAAAAGGACTGGAAATGACATTAACAGAATATGCAGAACGACCACTCTTTGTTGAAAAGAAAGATGCGAAAAAAGGGGTAAGACCTGTCGAAAACATGTTTGCATAACTTCATAGCGTTAAAACTGATATTTATCGTCATTTCTAGCTCTATAGTCAAGAGAAGTAGTATTGATGGCAATTTTGCTGTATTAATATACGTTTGCTGAAAGATTGGAGTGAGTACGGATGTAAGAGCTATGGGCTAGAGTGCAGTTTATTGGGGCGTGGGAGGGAGCATTCGCACGCTGTATTGCTCAGTCATTCAGTTCGGGTTAGGGCTCATTTCAGGAAAAGGATCCTTAGGGTAAGTTGGGGTTAGTTGGGGTAAGCTAGAGTTAGCTAGAGTTAGCTAGAGTAAGTTGTAAGCAAAGCTTAAGGGATTGTTTGGGATTAGAGTTTATTCAATATCCGCAGAAAGAATATGAAATTTAGCGCCACCTGCTAAACTGTACTTGTCCAGAGCTATCACAAGAAAGGATAGGGGGCTTTTGTACTAGCTGCTGTTTTATTCTTGGCCTGTCTTCAAATTTTCTTCACATCTTTAGGATTTTTTAAAAACTCTCGTCATCTGTGTTAGTTCAACTTACCCTTTATGTTTTCTCAAGATTGATTTAGTGATACAAGAAGACAGAAAAAAAGTTGCATCAAGATTCAAGGATGTTGAAAAGGTATTTTTGTAGACATTATCGATCCTGTAAATTGCGTCCGCTCCCTGTTGCCATTTAGCTTTCATTCTCCGTTTCTTCCTATGTAATTGCTTATTGATACTGGGTGAGTTAATAGAAGCGATCCCCGTTTGAAATATTGTCGCTCCCGGAATACCAAATCAATGATATTGAAAAATGTCTTGCTTCATAGCCAGTATTTTCAATTAGATTCAGTAATTTACCCGGCTTTAATCGGTCATTCCTTCCCGTCGATATGGGAGGTTTTCTGCAGAGAGACCCTTTGTAAAAACCTGCTTAAACGAGCGAAAACGACGTGCAGAATTTATTTGTTTACCTTCCTATCCGTAATGACATTTACATGTATTCATGAACTTTATCCTCTTATGGGAATGGAATCGCCCAGAAGAAGTTATTCATACAAGGGGGGAGACTTGTTCATCTTTGCAAGCAAGAGGGATTATTTTTTACCGACTCACAGTATAAAAGGATTTATCCTTTTTTAAAGCCCAACTTGGTTTAGACGAATTCAATCATCTTTTTATATCTTATTCAGTCATCTTATTCAGTCTTTGATGTCTTATCTTTTTATTTCTTTCAGCAACGTGCTACCTTAGCTGAGAAGCAAGCAAAAATTGGACTTCTTTCAAAGGTATTTGGTATTTGATATTTGTTTGTGTCTCATTTGTACACGAAATTCTGTTATATGGGAATTCGCTTACAAGAAACTCAACTCTCAGATCGCCATAAAACTGGAAACTTCAGTGCTAAAAAGATATAACTTAAGTATCATATTGTTATGAGTGTCAAAAATGATTCAAGTTCTTGTCAAAATTTGCCCGAAAATTGATTTGTCCGAAATAACAAAAATGCGTCAGATAATATTTTCGCCGAAGTTTACTGTCCAAAATTTTATACGCTGAAAAATTTTGTACTGAATGTAAACTAATTTTCGATTTGCATATGCTGGCTTGAGGTAGCTTTTTATCTCCGTCAACTAGCTTTGAGAAACTCGTAGGAAATTCTGCGATTCCAAATATGATAATCTTGAAGAAAGTTTCAGCACTGGTTCAAATTCTTATTTTTTTTTATGAAATGGTACATGCATATCACCTTTTGTTGATATCCTATTAAATCTCCTATAGTCACTTACTCTGGGGAGGAATTAATTTACGAAATGGGAATAATCACAAGAAAATCTGGTAATGGATTCGTTTAAGACAATGTAAATGCAAAATAAGTGAATTAAGTCGGAAATGAAAAGCAGCAATATTAAAGTTGAAGATCTTAATTTTCATTTTAGCCACAAGACATATCAAAAGCACAGAAGAAAATGCAGGCTGCTGGTAAGCATTTATTTTATCTTTTATTTTATTTATTTTATCAGGAGAGCTGACTGCTTATGTTCACTTTAATTCCAGGTTCAGTTACAAGTTGATAAATAAGATTGATAATAGTGTTGAGGTCGAGAGGTGAAGGGGGGGGGGACAAATGTGTCTATGTATGTACCAGTAAGTCATTTAAAGGGTTAATAGTGTTGTCTGTTGATAAGACAACTTTCTTTCTGCCTTTTAACTTTTAACTTTTAACTTTAACCTTTTACTCTACCTTTTACCTTTTAGACAACTTTCTTTCTACTTTCTACCTTTTAAAAAAATTAGCAAATATTCTGATGCGATGGCATGACCCTTTCTTTGAAAAGTCACTTTATTTTGACATTGCTGGAGAACAATAGAAGTGCTGTTTTGAAGCAACCACTTATTTGGCCTTTCTTCCGATATAAATCAGCAGCCGCTTGTCAGATTGACTCAAACAAGGTCTCAAACTCTAAGTTGAAGCCTCTCCTATAAGATTTTGTAAAACAGAGATAATAGAATATGCAGCTCCTTCACAACAGGCATACAAACAGGGCACGCATTTTTTGGGACACCATGTACTATAATAAATACAAATTGAAAACAGTTTGGTAAGGCCGAATCATGAAAGTTCAAGGAGCAAAAGAGTAGCATGGGCTGAACCAAATATAACTTCACATCTTTGAAAGTTTACTATGCTCAGAAAAACTGAACGAAAATCACAAGATTTTCTTCAGACTTTTGGCAATCAATCAAACCAAGGGCATGCTGACGATATGCAAGTGGCCTAAAGCATTTGATCTTTCTAAATTTAATTAAATCGGATATCACAATAAATAAGATAGCTAAAGTTTTGATTACCTTGATTAGTTGAGCAAATTGATGGTGTTTTCTCTGCTTCTTTTTCTCTGTTCTCCTCGATATAAAACAGTTTATAACTCACTGCTAGAAGCTTGCGACCGCCATTTGTAGTCTCATTGTTATGGAAGGCTGTCACATGTTCGAGTGAGACTGCAAATGGCGGTCGCAAGCTGCTTGCAGTGGGGTTATAAACTGTTTTTTATCGAGGAGAACAGAGAAGAAGAAGCAGAGAAAACACCATCAATTTGCTCAACTAATAAAGGTAATCAAAACTTTAGCCATCTTGTTCATTGTGATATCCGATTTAATTGAATTTAGGAAGAGCAAATGCTTAGGCCACTTGCATCTCGTCAGCGTGCCCATGATCAAACTTTTATTCATTTAGATATCTCACGTGGCCGTCTTTGATCTCGTGACGGTCGTTTCTTTTTTTCAGTTGAGGATCTGAAGCGATCAATCGATGATTATAATGATACTCAAAGAAAATGGATTGATGATATGATTCTGGGACTCATGGTAAGATGTTGAGCTTTCTCTCTATCTTCATATCAAAAGCTGGACGTCATAAGGACGTCATAATAATACATCTAGTGTTTCTGATATGCTCCAATCACTTGGATGGCGAAACTTAGAACAGCGCAGAGTTGACGCCAGGCTGACAATGTTATATAAGATCATAAATGGACTTGTTTCTACTCAACTTAAAGATCATCTAAAATATTCTGTTAGAAATGGAAAACTAATACAGCTTCAAACGAAAACAGATTACTTAAGGTTCTCATTCTTGCCACGTACCGTCGTACAATGGAGAGGCTTACATTCAAAAGTGACTGACAGTCAAAGTCTAGCAGTTTTCAAGAGCAGAGTGCAGGATATGAAACATGAACGATTTGTTCATTGATATACCTAGACATGTTTTAAAAAAAATCTTATTTTACTGATTATAGCCTCAAAATGGAACTAAGCATATAAAAGTGTCTCAGCTTCATCCTTTTCAACTAAATGTTTGCACGGTTATCTTCACTGAGGGCTTATATATGCTTAGATTCCATTTAACTTAGAAAATAGAAAAACATAAAAAACGTAAAAAAAGTCTTTTTTTTTTCCTTTTCCTTTTTATATTATATTATACATTGATGCTAAGCTTCTTTTTAGAAGGCATTCAGTATAACGGTAGATAGATAGATAGCTCTGTTACACTCAATTTTTTTATTAGAAGCTGAGGTTTGTTTTTTTTTGTTTTCAATTTGTTTTGAGTGGGCTTGTCAGAATTTCCAGCCGATTTTCTAATGCTAATATCAATTACATTGCAGGAGCTTGAGAAGAGGGAAGCAGAAAGAATTGAATTCATTCAAAAGAAGTTGGAGATGTATACAGAACTAAGTAAAAAGACATTTGAAGCTAACATGGAGGTAACATACGTAATCTACTTCATGTCTGTGAAAGGGAGGTTGTATCTTCCTTGCTCCCCCTTAAAATACAGCATATTCCCCTCAAAGTTAACTTAATTTCCCAGGTTTTCATCTGACTTTGAGATTTATGAGCTCCCTACTCCCTGGTCCCTGTATTTGCCATATTTGTGCTCCCTTGCTCCCAGTCCTTTTTAGTTCCTGCTCTTTTGCTTCCCCTATAACACCCCTATAACAGCCCTCGGAAAGAACGATAGACTAGGGGTCGGTCCTGTGCCAGCATACGGCATACATAGTGGGCCTGAATTGTCTTTAAATACCTACCAAATCTTTACAGCCTACTTTGTATAGAATTGTGAGTCATTGAAAAAAGACTGAGTCCGTAGCCGAAAAGTTGCTTTTATTTAAGACATACATCAACACAAATTTTCTTGATGAGGAAGAAGTCAATTATTGCAATATCACGGTGAATAGCAGTGAACATAATTACCAATTGTCAATGATAACTCATTATCTGAAGAAGAAAGATTAGTATAACAGGCAGCAAAAAGATCGTTTCTTACCTATTTTACCATTAATATAGTTTGATTGCTAGTTTCATGAACTTTTCTACCTTGCTTTCTTTTTCATAAAGAGACTCCAGAAAAAGTTATTTTAGAATCAGAGAGTAAAAGAAACTCCTGTCGTCAGCTTTAGAATTTTTGCTTTGATGGTCATTATTTTCAATGTGAAGACTTTCCATCAACATCTAATAAGTTATATATCTCCTCCTAGACCATGACAAACACAAAGCAGTTTGCAGAGAAGATCAACTCATCCTTGGATCGTAAAGCGTTTGTTGACTCAAGTAGGACGGGAACCATACGTCCAGTTGACTTGCAGAAGTAAAATATGGATGCAATGTTCACGCTAATTAGCCTAGCTTGAGATTAGTGAAATGGCGAACTGATGACAGCTCTACAGCTAACCTGTGATCAATGGTTGCCTACATCCCTTTCATGGTCTGATTTGGCCCGCCACGGTGAGGCGCTATCGAGACCCCCCAGCTGGTCCAAGTTCCCTTGTTTGTATGCTATTTCGCAAAATATTCGAGATTTCTGAATAGCTAAAGTTTCTTTCAAGACATTCAGTTAAAAGAACTAGGCCATAGAATTTAACCGACCTTATTTTACGAATTGAAAGATTTGGAACCAGTGCTCACAGACTTATAACGATGAGTCCCTTGTATCCTTGCTCGACAGGGACACATAGTAAAACATTGAAGAAACTGACCCTATTTTTTGCAATCATCAATGGAATTATGATGGAATCACAGCTTCAAACCTCGAATCCCGTGGGAATGTTAGCAGTAGTTCAATCGAATCGAAAATTCCATCACACTTGCCACCTTAACAATAGTAATTCACAAATCTCGCAATCTGATTGGTACCCTAGGCAGCTCAGAGTTTGGGCCTAACTAGGGTCAGGTTTCAGGGTAATGTTATGAGTCTCTGTTGACCTTAGCGCCATCATCAGGTCAAAGGAGCACAGGGAAACAAGGTACTCCGGATTATAAGTCTGATACAACTCTACATCGTGCTGAAATAGACCTTTTAGCTATCCTACAAAAGAGCTAGACTTATTACCTGGAGTCCCGTGTTTTCCAATGCTCCTTTCACTCGATTATGGCGACGGCGCTTCGGTCAACAGAGACTCGCATAATTCTACAAAAGAGCCTGGATCTACCGATATTTATCCTTCGATAGTCTTATATAGAATTGCTAATCCAATTCATTAACAGGCAGACCATTATCTTGTGTATCTTAGAGGACAGCCAGGAATACACTCTTTCTTCATAAGAATAATGTTTATAAGAATATCCTGGCTCAGAATCATCCAATTTTTAAGAATGATTATAAGAATATTGCTCAGCCTCAGCTCGCATATTTGTGTCTCATTTTTCAGCGTTTTGCGATGCTCATAGTTGTTCCTAGAGAATCACATGACTGACATTTCTCGTTTTTCCAAAAAGCGTGATTTTAATTCGAGGTTGACCAAGCTCAAAACGAGAATTTCTTAAGAATATCGAAACTGGAAAAAATTTATATTATTCTTATAAAAAAGAGTGTAGAGTTCTATTTTTTTATCTCAATATTCACAAATGTTGTGACAAATAATCAGCATTTCTTGCGTTATAGATTCGTTACTTTCGTTGGTATTTTTTATACACTACTTCATTCATCAAACACCCGGGGATGTGCCTGCCGATAGGGTATCGGTTTCAGCAAAAGTATCTAGCACAGAACTGTACCTTTCGTATCTTGGCTGCAGGACAGATAGACCAATAAATGCAACTTTTCCAGGACAGGTCGAAAATTTTATGGAGACCCTGAAAGAAACAATAACCGTTTGTTTAAAGGCAGGAACATCTCAACACAAGGAGAAAGAAAAGTGACTATTTTTGGATATTTTAGATTAAGTATTGATTATAAATAGCCATTTTGCTGCATCATATTCCAGAACCGGTTTTTGTGTTCTCCAATATTTTGTTGCTGGACGAGGTCTGGACTGTTTCCTATTGCAGACACATCCCCGTTGTTTTCTATTAGGTTGGTTGGTATCCACCTCTGTTGGCCAGATCTATGCATGGGTAGCTAGACACCACAGTTTTGCGTGAGATTGCATGCTACTGCAGAGGAAAACTTATATCGTCCTGGGGATAAGGTTTCAAAATTGCTGGCTCCTCCGTAACAAAATAGAAATTTTACCTCCGCAAACGCATAAAGCTGCGGCAATCAAGCACGCTGGGGCGTCCAACCACCCATGTTCTATTCTTCTTTTTATGAACAGAGGTGCTTTTGTTTTGATTAGGCGATTCAGAATTCGTGTTAGTCTTTTAGTTCATTTTTGCAGCAATCTTGTTTGTAGAATAACATATTATTTCTAACGTAGCCGTGCATCTATGAATCGTTTAATATTTATCGCTAAACATTACATGGAATCACGGAAGACGGGACTATGGAAAAACTAAAGAAACCTTATGGAGGAACGTAGCTAAACATCTTATCCCTTTAAATTTCCAGGCGTGATTTTGTCATAACTAAACTTGCTCAGAACAATCACATTTCTGATTTGCCAGATCTTAGAAATGTTCTCTTTTTGGACATGAAAGTATCCGAGAAAGATAAGAACTTCGTTTTAGTTGCAGAAATTATGGATAGAATGAAGAAACCGTTTTGCAAAATGTGGAATTCTGTTACTATTTAAACTTTGCAAAGATTCTGCTTCAAAAACGCAAAAGCTACTCTGTAACCCTCTAGTGCATGGACCCATATTCTGTTCTGAAACCTTATCAATGATGCTTGGCAATTTTCGTCATTTCGGGGCTGGAGTAAAATCGTTAGTGTTGAATGCTGGAAAACAGTACAGCTTGAACTGCTTAATCAACATCCATTGTTTTAAGGAAGGTATTTCAAGCAGTTTTCATTTCATTTATTTATGTACGTGGACGGTAACCATTCGACTCTGATGCCGGTTTAGGTTTTAGCAGTTGTAGCTCGGGAATGCCGTGAACAAAGATTCTAGCAAGATTTATCCAGAACTGTCGCCCTATCCCTTTTATCCCAAATTCATCTATTTTACCCCCCAGTAGATCCTATCGAAATCTTTCAAACCAAGCGATCAATAGTACTTGTTGATGTTGCCATCGTTGCTTTCTGATAGTAATTACAAATTCATGTTGCAGTGTTTCAATTAGAATTTTTAGATCATAAGTCGCATTGCATGTTTATGATAAGTTTATATGTACTTTCATATTGAAGAGTAATTTATCTATTTTAATAGTGATCTTCAAGCGAAATTTGTTCAGTTGCTTGTCTTCCATAGATTTCAATAATCTTGCTAAAACCCTGGATTGGTTTGTCAGCTGTGTCAGCTGAAAGGGTCCAAGTGTAAGGGATGAAGGGATAGGAGTGTATGCGAGGTAGTAACATTATCAAGGCCCATGTTCAGGCAGCTATTGCATTACCTTTCCTAAGTCCTAATTCATAGTCCATAGTCATATGATTTATAGAGATAAACCCTGTAAAAGAGGGGTTGGGGTGTCAAAGAAAAGCCCGTAAAAAAGGCATTGATTTTTCAACAAAACTCAGAGAGAAAGGAAAAGGGTCAGCTTAAAAGTTGCAAGAAAAGCATGGCTACACTGCCAGTCGCTAGTGTCCGGTGTAAAATCGTAGCAAATATTTGGATTTATATTTGCGCACCGAAAAAAAAGAATTTTTAGGGGAGGGGGGCATATACGTAAACAGACGAAGCAACGAAGCACAACATCCGGATTTTGAGAAGCATCCGCGTAAAACGGCAGCTGCCATATTTATACAGCCTCACTCACATGATATTTACCGAAAAAATGAAAATATAACACAACAATTTTTGAAAACGAAAGATGCGAAAAGGTCAAGTCAAAAAACACAAGTTATATTCCTTCGAGCGTGCAGTAGACTTCGAAGAAATGCCTTATAAAATACCTCACCACTCATCAACAACCGGCCATGGCACTTTCAAGAAGAAACATCCAAGTATTGAAGTTGGCGATGATTTTGAACACATCGATCCAGACACCGCCTTTCAAGAGAAACAAACAGACAAACTTCCAATAAGGCCTACAAGAAAACGCCTGGTAGAGAAAAATGGCCAAAGGAATGTCCGATCACGCCATATACCGAAGACCAGGTATCTCCAAGATATTTTCACCACAATCCTAGATGCGAGATGGAAATGGATGTTTTTCTTTTTCACTGTTGTGTACCTTTTTACGTGGGTTATTTTCGCGACAATGTGGTGGATAATTTTTGAAGGAAGGGATGGAACTGATAAATGTGTCGTAAATGTCAAAGATTGGAAATCAGCTTTTCTGTTTTCAGTTGAAACCCAACAAACTATAGGGTATGGCACAAGAGCAGTTACAGAGAACTGTCCTGAGGCCACGCTACTTCTGATTGTACAAGTCATTGTGGGAATGCTGGTGGACGCAATTTTATTAGGATTGGTTTTTGCAAAACTTGCGAGACCAAACAAAAGATCCAGTACCATTCTGTTTTCAGAAAATGCAGCAATTAGCAAAAGAGATGGTAAATTTTGTCTCATGTTTCAAGTGGCGGATGTTCGTAAGCGGCAATTGCCAGAAGCGCATGTCAGAGCATATCTTTTCAGATCTATAAAAACAAAAGAAGGAAGAATGATACCATTTCATCATGAAAGTTTGCAAGTTGGGCATGATCATCAAAAATATGACCCTGATGTTACGCCAGATAGATTATTCCTTCTCTTTCCTGTCACAGTTGTTCATATTATTGATGAAAAAAGTCCATTTTATGACATTGGACCAGAAGAACTAAAGAACTCAGACTGGGAAGTTGTGGTCATCTTAGAAGGGGTTGTCGAAGCAACAGGCTGCACAGTTCAAACCAGGACATCATATTTAGGGGATGAAATAATGTGGGGAAATGATTTTATTGATGTTTTTGAGCCAAATGATTGGTTAGAAGATGAGGGCTATAGATACGATCTCTTTAAAATGAATGTCCTGTCACCAACAGCTACCCCAAGGTGCAGTGCAAAAAATTATGAAAGACAACAAGAGCTTCAAAATGGTCATCATGAGCCATCAGAGAATGGTGTGAGCAACACAGATATAGACCGTCAGATTTCAATTGGCCTTACCATTGACAGTTTGTGAGTTCACTTGTGGAATGCTGTGTTGAATTTTGTCAAATGAGTATGCCTCTCTTAGAACTCTTAGAGTCACAATTTGCAGATCTACATCCTAATTGAAAGCTTTCACAAAACTTCCGCAATAAAGTATTCACCTGTGATTAAAATGCACAGTCTTTTTGTTTTAGTTCTAATTTTATAGTTCAGTTCATGCACTCAAACTTGCAATAACATTAGTCAGTGAATGAGGCTTTTTGGGAAATCAAAGCAAACTGAACCAACATATGAAATGGAACTGGAAATAACAATAATCAGAAAACTGATTATTGAAAACTCAATATTGAAATGCATATGATTGTGGTCACAAGAAAAATGTCCAGGCAAGGCCTTCATGCAACTACCCTCTGAAGTCCTGCAATCATGAACAGTTGCAGTTGTGTGGCAAAATAGTAACAGTTGTGTGGCAAAATGGCTGTTATAGTGCATTTTTACTAAGTCAATTGACCATGCAAATATGCAGTTTTTTTATAGAAAAATAAGATATTATCATTGTACTTTCCAATGTGCATGCACAGCTGTCTATAGCGACGGCCCAATGGCAGACTGCAAAGCAATCATGATGGCAGTCACCTGACTTTGACCATGTTCCTTGACACAAAAGCATCACATGAGAATAATTCAGTAAGAATAGATTGCCGCTTCACTGCCAAGATAGAAAAATATTCTGAAGAAAACCCCAGAGCGGCAGATGCTGATTTAAGGAACTATGGTATGGTACAGGCCTTGCACACATTAACATGGTTTTCCTGCCAAAGAATTCTCGTTTTAAAAATTTATAGTATTTCATAAGACTCAAGAATTTTCATCATAATGAAATGAATTCTTTTCCTGTAAATGTGCACTAGGCCTGCACCGCATATTTATGTAGAGTCACCTCATTATCTAAAATCTTTCAGTCAAATTTGAAAATTGTCACTGAATGACTTGCTAAGTTTGCACAGTGTTTTACACTCCAACACAACCTGCTCAAGGCAGGTTTTTGGCAGCTGTCTTTACAATCAACATGCCTACCATTACAAAGGTGAAATTTACAAACTATGCAGCAGCTGCATGAGTGATGAGAACTATCCACAAATGGGTTGATTTTTTCCATTCCCAAAATAGCCTCTTACAATAATTTATCTTGAGTTCACAAAGGATGGATCTTAAGGAAGATCTCAAACCTTTTAGCTATTTCAATCACAATCTAAATAAAGCAATATTTTTGTACATTTCAAAGCTTTTTGATTCTTAGAAATCAGTTGTTATTACAGTTGCAGTTAGTCAGGATTCAAAGGAGCTGGGTCAAGTAATATAAACAAACTTCTTTTGAAACAACAATTTTGTAGTATTTTTGATAGGCCATATCACAGAGATTTTCAACTACATTTCTCATAATGAAGGTGTTAGTTTGAAGATGGACTGCTGGATTTTGGAGGGAAACAAACGAAACGCTCATATGTTGTGTGATTGCAGAGATATTAATGGATGTTTGGAAGTAACCGTACTGTGGATTCACCCCAATCCACCAAAATCTGTGCAGAACACAATGGCCATGTGGGGTCAGCAATATACTAGATTGTAGAGATAACACGTTTAATTACGGTTACGTGACCCGGCCCCTTCAACAGGCTTTCTAATCTATCAGGCAATGCCTTTTTTCGACGTTGCTGTTTCAAAATTAATCATTTCTTTGTTCAAAAAAATGATGATTAATATACTGAGTGACTCAAAAAAGCTTCACCAGCTACATCACACACAGTTGCCGGAAAGAACATGTTATAAACACAAACAAGGTATGTTTAGCTGAAAGGCATAGCTGTCTTTTGAGTTATTGCATGGTCAGTTAATAAAATATGGTAATTGATTCACTTCCCTGACTGTTCGCTCCTTTTCCAGTCCATGTTTTGGAAGATGTGAAAAAGGCGAATTCCAAATTTGCTTTGGAGAGCACCAAATTTGAATGAGGAACAGAGGTCAATGATTTTATAAACAACAGATTACCTTTGACGATTTCAAGTCCCTCACTACGTTGAGTTTTCACAAAATGTTGACTGGAAAAGGATGGCGATTATTTCACTCTAGATGAGAAATGCATGATGGAAAATTTTCGTTGAATCTGATTTTTCAGGTAGTAGTCACAGCTTCAAATGAACATGCAGAATCTCAAAGTATAGCAAAGCCTTTCAAACTAAACGGCGATATACAACTCATTTACCAATAAAATTTGAGAGCTAGTAACGATTCAGCGCCTGAAGTTTTTTTGGTCATCCGTTATGTTTTTGATTCAGAGTCGATATGTTTGCAATTAGTCCTTAAATGCTATGTATATGCTGTATATAGGTAGACTTAAACAGTTTGGTTTAGTTTATGTCAGTTCTGCCTGATTCATGTACAAGGCAAAGGCGGAGGAGACAGGGGGCTAGGGGGCTGCAACCCCCCCCCCAAATGATAGAAAATTTGCGAAAATCTGCCGTGATTGGGCAGAAAGTTGGCCAATGCTTTCGTAAGAAAAATAATTTATCGGGCAGCCCCCTAAATTTTATCTTCTCCTACGCCCATGGACAAAGCCAACAATTATTCTTAATACTTTGTTAAAAGTCCTTCGTCTACATCTTCTCTTTGGAAGCTTCCTTTTCAAAATTTTGTGCTCGCGAAATGATACATGCCCGTATTTTAACAATAACTAGGGCCAACTATAATATTTGATAGTGATAAAGAGAAACAACCTTAAGTTATGAATTTTGCTCGCTTCGCTCGCTGTCGGCACTCTGACAGTTTTTGTCCCCCCAGCATTTCTTCCCTGGCGCCATCTCTGCTGTAATGATGCTCTTGATATGCATGTAGAGACATTTCATTTGTATTTAAAATTTCATCACAAAAATTTGAACAATAATAATTTGTTTATGGAGGATTGTTAATTGATCAAACAAGCTTGTGTTTATCTTGTATTACCTGCAAGTTAATAATAACATCCAGGCCAAAGTATACAAGCTTACCCTTTTCACTAAATATATGCATATTCGAAAGAAATCATTTTGCCTCAGACGGTGAGGCTATAGGCTAACCTTTTTGTATGGACGCATTTTCGACCAAAAGTAAGTCTCGCTTACCCTTTTGGAAGAGTCCATTTTGCATCGCCAAGTAAGACTATAGGCTTACCTTTTTGGTAAAATTAAGAGTTGTTGGAACAACCCATTTTCCATCAGAAAGTAAGGCTATAGGCTTACCTTTTTTCGTGAAAATTAAGAATTTTTGGAAGAGAAAATTTTCCGTCAGAAAGTAAGTCTATAGGCTTACCTTTTGGCCAAAATTAGGCATTTTTGGAAGAACAAATTTTCCTTCAAATAGTAAGGCTATAGGCTTACCTTTTAGGCCAGAATTAAGCATTTTTGGAAGAAGAAATTTTCTTTCAAAAAGTAAGGCTATAGGCTTACCTTTCTGGCGAAAATTAAGCATTTTCGGAAGAACAAATTTTCCTTCAAAAAGTAAGGCTACAGGCTTACCTTTTTGGCCAAAATCAAGTATTTTTGGAAGAACAAATTTTCCTTCCAAAAGTAAGGCTATAGGCTTACCTTTATGGCCAAAATTAAGCATTTTCGGAAGAACAAATTTTCCTTCAAAAAGTAAGGCTATAGGCTTACCTTTTTGGCCAAAATCAAGTATTTTGGAAGAACAAATTTTCCTTCAAAAAGTAAGGCTATAGGCTTACCTTTCTGGCAAAAATTAAGCATTTTCAGATGAACAAATTATCCTTCAAAAAGTAAGGCTATAGGCTTACCTTTCTGGCGAAAATTAAGCATTTTCGGAAGAACAAAGTTTCCTTCAAAAAGTAAGGCTATAGGCTTACCTTTCTGGCGAAAATTAAGCATTTTCGGAAGAACAAATTTTCCTTCAAAAAGTAAGGCTATAGGCTTACCTTTTAGGCCAAAATTAAGCATTTTCGGAAGAACAAATCTTCCTTCAAAAAGTAAGGCTATAGGCTTACCTTTTTGGCCAAAATCAAGTATTTTTGGAAGAACAAATTTCCATCAAAAAGTAAGGCTATAGCCTTACCTTTCTGGCGAAAATTAAGCATTTTCGGAAGAACAAATTTTCCATCAAAAAGTAAGGCTATAGGCTTACCTTTCTGGCGAAAATTAAGCATTTTCGGAAGAACAAAGTTTCCTCCAAAAAGTAAGATTATAGGCGTACCTTTTTGGCCAAAATCAAGTACTTTTGGAAGAACAAGTTTTCCTTCCAAAAGTAAGGCTATAGGCTTACCTTTTTGGCCAAAATTAAGCATTTTCGGAAGAACAAATTTTCCTTCAAAAAGTAAGGTTATAGGCTTACCTTTTTGGCCAAAATGAAGCGTCTTTGGAAGAACAAATTTTCTTTCAAAAAGTAAGGCCATAGGCTTACCTTTTTGGTGAAAATTAAGCATTTTCGGAAGAACAAATTTTCCTTCAAAAAGTAAGGCTATAGGCTTACCTTTTTGGCCAAAATCAAGTATTTTTGGAAAAACAAGTTTTCCTTCCAAAAGTAAGGCAATAGGCTTACCTTTCTGGGCAAAATCAAGTATTTTTGGAAGAACAAATTTTCCTTCTGAAAGTAAGGCTATAGGCTTACCTTTTTGGCCAAAATTAAGCGTTTTTGGAAGAACATATTTTCTTTCAAATAGTAAGGCTATAGGCTTACCTTTTTCGCTAAAATTAAGCGTTTTTGGAAGAACAAATTTTTTTTCAAAAAGTAAGGCCATAGGCTTACCTTTTTGGCGAAAATTAAGCATTTTCGGAAGAACAAAGTTTCTTTCAAAAAGTAAGGCTATAGGCGTACCTTTTTGGCCAAAATCAAGTACTTTTGGAAGAACAAATTTTCCTTCAAAAAGTAAGGCCATAGGCTTACCTTTTTGGTGAAAATTAAGCATTTTCGGAAGAATATATTTTCCTTCAAAAAGTAAGGCTATAGGCTTACCTTTTTGGCCAAAATCAAGTATTTTTGGAAGAACAAGTTTTCCTTCCAAAAGTAAGGCAATAGGCTTACCTTTTTGGGCAAAATCAAGTATTTTTGGAAGAACAAATTTTCCTTCCGAAAGTAAGGCTATAGGCTTACCTTTTTGGCCAAAATTAAGCGCTTTGGAAGAACATATTTTCTTTCAAAAAGTAAGGCCATAGGCTTACCTTTTTGGTGAAAATTAAGCATTTTCGGAAGAACAAATTTTCCTTCCAAAAGTAAGGCAATAGGCTTACCTTTTTGGGCAAAATCAAGTATTTTTGGACGAACAAATTTTCCTTCCGAAAGTAAGGCTATAGGCGTATCTTTTTGGCCAAAATCAAGTACTTTTGGAAGAACAAGTTTTCCTTCCAAAAGTAAGGCTATAGGCTTACCTTTTTGGCCAAAATGAAGCGTTTTTGGAAGAATATATTTTCCTTCAAAAAGTAAGGCTATAGGCTTACCTTTTTGGCCAAAATCAAGTATTTTTGGAAGAACAAGTTTTCCTTCCAAAAGTAAGGCAATAGGCTTACCTTTTTGGGCAAAATCAAGTATTTTTGGAAGAACAAATTTTCCTTCCGAAAGTAAGGCTATAGGCTTACCTTTTTGGCCAAAATTAAGCGCTTTGGAAGAACATATTTTCTTTCAAATAGTAAGGCTATAGGCTTACCTTTTTCGCCAAAATTAAGCGTTTTTGGAAGAACAAATTTTCTTTCAAAAAGTAAGGCCATAGGCTTACCTTTTTGGGCAAAATCAAGTACTTTTGGAAGAACAAGTTTTCCTTCCAAAAGTAAGGCTATAGGCTTACCTTTTTGGCCAAAATTAAGCATTTTCGGAAGAACAAAGTTTCCTTCAAAAAGTAAGGCTATAGGCGTACCTTTTTGGCCAAAATCAAGTATTTTTGGAAGAACAAGTTTTCCTTCCAAAAGTAAGGCTATAGGCTTACCTTTCTGGCGAAATTAAGCATTTTCGGAAGAACAAATTTTCCTTCAAAAAGTAAGGCTATAGGCTTACCTTTTTGGCCAAAATGAAGCGTTTTTTGAAGAACAAATTTTCCTTCAAAAAGTAAGGCCATAGGCTTACCTTTTCGGTGAAAATTAAGCATTTTCGGAAGAACAAATTTTCCTTCAAAAAGTAAGGCTATAGGCTTACCTTTTTGGCCAAAATCAAGTATGTTTGGAAGAACAAGTTTTCCTTCCAAAAGTAAGGCAACAGGCTTACCTTTTTGGGCAAAATCAAGTATTTTTGAAAGAACAAATTTTCCTTCCGAAAGTAAGGCTATAGGCTTACCTTTTTGGCCAAAGTTAAGCGTTTTTGGAAGAACAAAGTTTCCTTCAAAAGGTAAGGCTATAGGCGTACCTTTTTGGCCAAAATCAAGTATTTTTGGAAGAACAAGTTTTCCTTCCAAAAGTAAGGCTATAGGCTTACCTTTTTGGCCAAAATTAAGCATTTTCGGAAGAACAAATGTTCCCTGAGAAAGTAAAGCTATAGGCGTACCCTTCTTGGCAAAAGGACGCATTACTAGAACAGCTCATTTTTGACTAAGTAAATATTTTCCAGAAAAGCTGTAGACTTACCTATTTTGTCAATATTTGAATTTTTTACAATGAGAAGAACAACCTTTGAAATACTACAATCTCTTTTCGTTAACAATGTATCGAATGAAAGAATTTAAATCGCAAACTGAGAAAGGAATTATCATAAAAGATATCTAATAACATTTATCTTCTGTAAAACTACTTTGTAGGCTTAACTTTGTTAAATTTATCATCATCTCGACTTACTTCTTTTATAGCAGGAATATAAAAGTTTCTTGTACGAAGAGTTTCTTGGAAGGTTGACTTATCGCTGTTGTTAAGGTAGGGGGATGTCTATACTTACTACATAGTCCTAGTTATCACAACAACAGCAACAAACGTCATCAGTCAGTGATTGTCTTGTACTCTCGTGAAGACTTCACAGCGAATTTTATGAAACCGTGCCTCTATCGACAGGGTGTCCCTGACAGAGCAGAAACTACGCACGCATGCCGAAATTGGTAACTTTGAGCCCCCTTAGCTCCCTGCAACAGATTTCAAAACTAGGCAACACTTGATATTTTCTTCCTAGGACCTAAAACTCTTGATTTGTCATTTCAAAAAGCTTATCCGTCCAAACACTTCCTTATCTCAAGATTGGTCGATGACGTCATTTTACATAATTTCTGCTCTGTCGGTGTCCCTAAAAAACTTCTGCCCTGTTTGTGTGGGTACCGTGGAGGAGCTGTAGTTTCAATTATCTCGATTTTTGCACAGTTCCATAGGTTAGGTTTCAACTAAGAGCTTGAGACCTAGACTGAGTCAATCTGACATGTTGTTACTAATCTATGGAAGAGAAAAGGCAAAATAAGTGGTTGCTTCAAAAACAGCACTTCTGTTCTTCTTCAGGAAAGTCAAAATCAAGAAAGTTTTCAACGAAAGGGTTCTAGCGTCATATTAAAATTCTTGCGAAACCTTTTAAAGGGTTAGCAGTGCTGTCTATTCATAAGTGAGCACTTTCTACCTTTTGAAAAGTTCAGTGAAAATTTTAATACGATGCCAGAACCCTTTCTTTGAAAACTTACTTTATTTTGGCATTGCTGGAGAGCAATAGAATTGCTGTCTTTGAAAAAACCACTTCTTTAGCCTTTTCTCTGCAATAAATCAGCAACCACTTGTCAGATTGACTCAAACAAGGTCTCAAACTCTAAGTTCAAGCCTGACCTATGCAACTGTGTAAAACCGCGAGGATTGAATTTACAGCTCCTCCACAGCTGCCACACAAACTGGGCACAATATTTTTGGGACACCCTTTAGATGACTTTGAAGAAACACCCGAGTAAGTTGCTTAAATAATACTTGATGATACAGAAAAGGTTTCCAATTGAAAATACATTGCAAAAGTACAAAGGAGTACTTGAGGGAGAGAGTAATTGACTGAATCGAATTGCGTATGATAGCAGAGAGAGAATGGACATTTTTTGCGATTTCTACATTGCGATTGCGATTAAGGAGCACTAGAAATACAGGTAACTTTGACTGCATAAAAATTTCATAGTTGCAAAATGCCTGAAAAATGCATAAGATATTCGATTAAATCACAAAGAAACTCTTCGCACAGAGCAATAAAGGAAAGTACCATTTTCCACGGGTAAGAAATTTCCATCCTTCGGAAGGGACATTAAGGGACAAACTGGGGGGCTCGAATTCTGGATACAGCATGCATGGAGGGCTTAAATTCCACGTTTCTGTCCTTCATATCTTGGTATTTGCCAGTTATTGGCACGTAGGTAACTCTTTAAACTTTTTAAATCTATAATAGGAAAATATTCTCCTATTCTCTTTCGCGTCCACCATTGTCCATTCTTGGCTTCTTTGCTTCCAATTTTTGTAAATTCATACAGGTAATGTTCTCCTCTTATAAACCTACAAAGAGAGAGAGGGACAACTCTCAACTTATGTATCTTATTAGACTTGCCTCAAGTCTATTTCGTCAATCAACAAAAATTGGGAAATGGAAAAGGCAGACTTATTACAGATGACGAAATAGACTTGGGGCAAGTCTAGTATCTTATAGAACTTAATGAAATACAATCTTAATTAAGTAGATTCCTGTATAACAATGAATATTCTACAATGAACATTGAACAACAACTAAACAGAAATTAGACTCGATTGCATATCATAATTTTGCTTTTCACCTGAACTAACAACGCTACAGCTACGAAGAATTTCCCTACGCTTGTAGAAACTGATGGAGCTCCCATAACTATTGTGTGCATTCGAACATTCGACAAAATGTATCAATTTATCCTTGGATCAGGATTCTTTTTTAGGCAAAAAGCTCTCATGGGCCTAAATCACCTGCTACTTTTTCTCACGACCACCGGCTCTAGAGTCCTTATGGAGTAAGGGTAACAAAAAATGATGTTTTGGTATGCTTATAGCTTTAATCTTTGGTTAGAAGAAATATATAACGTAACTTTTTCAAATATGAAGACATTCAGTTTAGAGAAAGAGACAACAGGATTCTACATCTCTTCCTTTTCTCCTCGGTCAATGACCGTGCGACTGTACCAGTATAGAGCGCAAACATGGGCTAAGGTAAAAAGAAATATTGTTTGATTTTGATTACCTGGGAGGTTTTCCATTTTTAAACGGATTATATTGAATCAAATCATCAGCCTCTTTCTCATTCACGAGCAGCTTGGCAGCGAGGTGGATTATCCAGGGGTTGTGTTGATAATTCTGAAAGAAACAGAAAAAATTGAAATAATTCGACACAGTTTGAAAAAAAAGATAGGCTGTTTCAAAGATCGAACAACTGAAGGATAATTGAAAGAAAACATTAAAATCTGTCCTGTCTCTCAACTAGGAGTACAATGCAATAAACATTTCTAACACTGTTTCAATTACAATTCCCTCCTTATAAAAAGTGATTGCTCAGATCTATTTCTACTTGATATTGGCCCACTGTCAAACTCAAAGCAGAAAGCCAGGATCATAATTATCTGTAATATTTTCCCCAACATTGACATTTTAATGCAAAAACATCTGGAGGTAGAGACAGAGGTATATTTAGCACTTTGTATTTAAGGGTACATTTTGTTGCATTTCTTAGATTCATGTTAAATGACAGGGGGCAGTCATGATATATTGCTCCCACTGGTACTGTATTTGTAGTGTCGTATGGTAGTTCGTAAGTAGTGTCGTAGGTAATTTTGTTATTGTACACTTTTTATATTGAATATAAAAAATGTTTTTCCTGGCCAAACTTAACTTTAAGATAGTCTCAAATTTCAGCGTTGCCGCAAAGGACCTTGGGTGACAATGGCTCTTTACCAATAAGTCGTGATATTGTTTTTATGTTAAGCAGTCGAGTCAGCAGTTGACTAAGAAGTTACTCAAAAACTTAGAATTTTCGCTTTACCAGTCGAAAGCTCAACAGCCTCGTCTCTGTCTTTTTTATATTCAATATAAAAGTTTACAATAATGAAGTTACCTATGACACTACGTACGAACTACTATACGACACTACAAATACGGTACCAGGAGGAGCAATATATCATGACTACCCCCTGGCATTTAACATAGATCTAAGAAATACAACTACAACTAAATACACCCATAAATACAAAGTACTAAATATGAATATTTAAAACAAAAACCTTTTTACTAATAATTACTTGAGCCGGTTTCACACTGGACGTCAGGCCAACATAGCTGATGATAGAGGACGAATTTTGACGTTGGTTTTGCAGATACATCTTGTAGTCAAGACGGATAATCGTTTATACTACGTAAGCCTAACATCAGTCTCTGTCGATGCAAAGAAAAGATCGCGGCAAAATCTTGTTTTTGAGCTGTAATATTATGAGTCCTAGTTTGAGCGGAAAGAGGAAAACAATAACCAGGACGAGATTTATAAGTCTAGAACTAGTAAGCAGTAACAACGTTAAGAGGGCCTCGTTTTCAGATACCTGGAAAGCTGCAAACCACATCAACCAATCAAGACGATAATGATATGGTGATATGAGACATGGCCTCCTTTTGATATCACCAGGTTTACATTTGAACTCATATTCATGCCAAATTCCATTGGGAATAACAGTATGGTTTCTTGTGCCTTGAAATATAACTTCTGTTCTTGTCTTAGTAATGCTGTCAAAAGAAACGAAGAAAATAATAAAGTGGATAAGAAGTGGGCTTTGGGGTTCTTCTGCGGTAAACATATCTTCCTAATAAAAATTCAAGAGCCCATTAACCTAAGCATATAAAGTTTTAAAGGACAATTCAGAAATATCCTACAAGTTTGTAAACGTTTCGACTTTCATCTTCTTCAGTAACTCTACTGAGTTACTGAAGAAGCTGATGGTCGAAACGTTCTTCCTAACAAAGTCACAGCATGACTTTCTGGAATTAAATTTAAATAAAATAACAGCACGCTAATTCAAAAGATCATTTCTCGTCTATATCTATGCAGTGCAAGAACAATACTGCTGTTCAATGTTATGAAGTTGCCCACGACGTTAACTTTAGACAAATGTTAGACAATATGAAAAATACAGATTTCCAGTACATTGTGGGTAAAATAAATTTTGTATATGATGAAAAGTCTGTTGAGGAAAACAGAAACCGATAAATCTTGAATTTCTAAGTCATAAACAATAACAATTTTTTAATCTACAAATCTACAAACAATAACATTTCATGTCTATTTATATAATAAACTAAGATGAGCTAGTATTGAAAGTTTTTTAAAGCTTTTAGATTTTCGAAAAAGTTTCTTAATTTTTAGTTATCAGAGAACTGAGTTCCTGGTGATGAGTATCTAATAAGAAAATACATCGAATGATTAAGCTTTGCTTTGCTTAATCTTTCAAAGGTATTCACTTCAACAAAACTTAGGAAACAACTAACACTCAAATTTCCCAGGATGGAAGCGGGGGAAAGGAAAGAGGAAAAGAAGGAAAGAGTAAAAGAAAGAAATGAAATGAAGGAAGAAACGAAGGGAAGAAAGGAGAGGAGGGCGGTTGAAATGTTCAAATTTTCCAAGAAGGAAGGAGGGAAAAAGGAAAAATAGACGGAAGGAAAGGGAAACGAAGGGAAAGACATGAAAGAAGGGAAGGAAAGGAAGAAGGAAAGAAAGCAAAACGGACAGAACGCGATGGTATATACGGAAAGAAGGAGAAAGTGTGTAAGAAGATACACAAGTGCTTGCTATCATGAAGGAAACAATTTTTGAGCCCTGATTCGAAGCAAAAGCAATGTAGTTATTTTCCTTACCTGCCAAATGCTCCATAAGTATTAACAATCCTGAATGAATCAAATGACGTATTCATTGCTTGATTCGATGACAATAAATTCTTTACCACAGGGATACTAAGGTATGCTATCAAAATAGCCATCATTATCTCGTATACTTTCCGCACTGATCTCCCTGTGAATAAAAACTTCCATGATCAAAAATCTTAAAACAACCAAGCTATTTGCTGAATTTTCATCACGGGCAGTTCGGACACTATCGAAAATCGTGCTTAGGCCCTTAGCTTCAACCCACTGCTTGCTTCAACCCCTTCAACCCAACTGCAACAACATTTTGCCTCCCTAGCTTCGTCGCTGCGAGGGTATTTCGCTAGATCAAGCTAGGGAGGCGAAATGTTGTTGCAGTTGGGTTGAAGGGGTTGAAGCAAGCAGTGGGTTGAAGCTAAGGGCCTAAGCACGATTTTCGAACGGAATACAAACGCTGCATGGCTGGGGTGAGTATTGAATCATTATTGTTTCTTCGTTAGTTTAGAAAGCACTACAATAGTGTCCGAACTGCCCATGATATTCATATGCTAAAACTCACGCTTAGGAGTTTCAGCTTCGTTTGCGTAATGACTATCAAGGGTGGACTTTGTAATACAATGAAATCACTTGCTTTGGTTCAAACCTCAATTCAAAGTGATTAGCGAATGCAGACAAAGGAAATTTTCTCAACCAGTAATTCAAAACAAACATAGCTGCAAAGTTGCTCTGAAACCAGTACGGTAAACTCTCGCTTGGTTCGGGCGAAGGGAGGTTTTTAAAAGAAGTTAGGAGCTTATAACAAAAGAAAAAGGGTAAATCTAAAGTTCTGTCTCACGGATTTTGTTTATTTGATGCAGGAGCTGAAGAGTAACTGTTTACAATTGAGCAATAGATACGTGGGAACTGTAATGCCCTCTGCTCGGCCTTTGAATCACGTAAGCAAAATCTGCTAGAGAGAACTTTAGATTTACCCTTCTTCTTTCTTCTTAAGCACATAACTTCTCTTAAAAACCTCCCTTCGCCCGCATCAAGCGAGAGTTTGCCGTACTGGTTTCAGGGCAACTTTGCGGCTTCGTTTATTTAGAGAATTTTTTTGTCTGCATTCGCTGATCGCTTTAATTTGAGGTGCGAACCAAAGCAATTGATTCTATTTCATTACAAAATCTGCCCTTGTTGTAATGACTTGAAAGAATTTGCAGCAATAAGTACTTTGTTATAAGTCATTACTGGTAAGCTCTTCAAAGACTTATGACGATGAGTCCCTTGTATCGCTGCGGTAAACCTTGCTCAACAGAAAAAGCTGACCCTATAGTCTGAATTCGATTGATCGAATCTTGATCGAGCGACTGCTTTAGCTTTGTTCAACGCTCACCCCTCAGAATGAAATGCGATAAAATACCACGTTAAGCAGACATTTAATCAATGAAACTTGCTAGACAACATGGATTCATTTGCATTTGCATGACAAAGTGAGTGAGATTCCTTTCAAGCCATTCCGTAAATCAAGACAGATTAACAAAAACATGTAATTAACGATCTGAACATAGGTTCCAAATCTTTAAAAAGGTTGATGTAAAATTCAGCAAACAATCTCGTTGAACTGAATGGCTTCAATGAAACTTTACACATTTTGGTATGATTCTGCCGTTGGACTTTTCTGAAATCTTTAATACTTTCAAAATTAGAGTAGTTTTCTTCTTTTTTGGCAATTCAAGAAAAGATTTTCAAAAAAATTTGAAACCATCGTAACTTCTAAACTGTTTGAAGCAATGTGAAATAATTTTCAAGAAAACCAAAGTTTATGGATGTCTATGATATGCTACAACCAGAAGTCTGTCACTTTTGTGGTTTATGAGTCAGAAATTTGATGAAATCACACCCTCAAATGAGCTGAAATATAAAATACGAAGTAATTTCGCGAAATATTCAAAATTTTTGAAAAGTCTAACGGTAGAATTATGGATAGGTAGCAAAAGTCTGTCTTTTGCCATCCAGTTAGAAGAAATGAGTCATAGAATCTTACACCCATCATTTTACGCCGATTTAAAGATCTAGAACTTACGCTCAACGATCTGATGCCTATGCTAAGATATTAGCATTGTGAGCAAGGCGGGTCACAGATGGCGGAGAATGGTTCAGTAATATCACTGAATATTCAATAAAACTGCAACAACACAACACAATTTGGGCCCAAATGAAACACAAAGATGTGGAGATCATTGAATAGTTCAATGGTGGAGATGGGAGTCTGTGTAACTAATAGAGGATTCAAGAAAAATTCAACATAGTTAACTAGCAGGTATGATTAAATTTTAGTACATTTGTATGTATTACTAAATGGTGCAAGTATTACTGAACCATTCTCCGCCACCTGTGGGCGGGTATCTTTCTCCCAAGAAGCTGACTTAAAATATCTCTTACCTAACTGTGTGAGCGTTCCTTCATCTCTGTTGTCCCCCTTTTGAAGATCAATGACAATTTCTCTGACATTTTTCAATGGGAATATGTACAGCAGGAATTTGTCATCAAAACAGCAAAGACTTGGAAGGATCGTCAACCAGTTTAAGAAACTCAGGTTACCACTGATAATCAAAATAACCTTAAAATAGAATAAGATGAGTTAAGACTTAGTAAATTTCAGTCACTGTTCATATAAGATTTTTCACCTCACCAGTCAGCCCCTGGGCTGAGAGGCTAGGTAAATTTACCCAGAAGAGCTATATTGAATAAAAGTAATGCATAGCAAACGTAGTGTAATTAAAATGATATTTACCTGGAACATAACTTGAATGATACCTCCAGCAATCGTAAAAGATCGGTTCATGAAAAATATGAAGAAAGGAGCAACAAGCTCGACAAAGTGATTTCCAAGGGTTTCAATTTTATGGATAATATCAGGTGATTGATGCAAGTAGTAACTAACTGGATTTGGCACAGGCTGGGTCTAGAGAAGAAATGCAATGCACAGAATAAGAATACATGCTTTTTATAAGAAACTGGTTTATAAGAAACTAGTACTAAGATGGCCAAAATTTTAAGAAACTCTAGTACTATGTCTGAGAAGCATAAAGAAACTTTTCAAAGTTAAGGGCATAGATATTATAGCAAATAGATCGTTGAACCTTTATTCTTGAGCAACATTAACTAACCATTTGTGTTTTCTGCATAACAGAACAACGGTTATTCCTATATGACGCTTTAAATGTCAAGAAACATATCTGCGGCAGTGTTAGCGACTACATTGATATTTCTGCATTCAAAGATAAGAAACCAATTAAGAAACCTTCAGTACTAAAATGGACAAAATTTCATGTTAAATTAAGAAACTTTTAGAACTATGGCCTGATCCTAGTTTCTTATGAAAACGTGGACACGTATTTTTTTATAAAAAACTTCTTATAAGAAAGTCAACTCTCAGATCGTCAACTCTCAGTCAACTCCAGTACTGGGAAAATGTAACTTAAGAAACTATTTGTTATTATGAAGGAATTCCTTGACATAGTTTTTTTCTATGTTCACTTGTTTCCTGTATCATATTACTCAGAAGGTACTTGAGTCATGTCTAAATAGCGGGAGGCTTCAATAAACAGTGTTTTGAAATGCTCAAGAGGGCACAGGCTGTGAACATGAAGATTGTTATGAAACGTTTAAGAAACTCGTATGAATCACTGAGTACTCAAAATTTGAAAACTTTAAGAAACTTTCAGTACCGGCCCAAGTTTCTTATCAAAATAAATACGTGTAGTGGCAATAAAAATGTCTGAAAGTAAAATTCATATCTAACGAAGCATGAAATTAACGCAAATCTAAAACAATAGCTAGAAGTTAAATTGCATATGATTTAAGCTTGCTTCTTGCTTCACGTTGGTTTAATGTACCTCAATCAAATGAAACTTTACTTCAAAATGCAAAAATGAGCTTTCAAGAATGACATTTCCACTCTCAAAGTCCAAACATCAACAAAAATGGTATCTACTGGGTGAGTCAGAAAAAGTTCCCACTTTTGAAAATTCAATGCATCAAGAGTACTTCACAGTACTGTTGTTGTTGATGGTCTTATCGTCGGAAAAGTTTGATTCTTCACCCCAACCCCCCCCCCCAATGCATTCATGGTTTGCATCGGTCATCGGTCCTGATTCTTACCTGATAATGGTAATTCATACATGTTAGATCTCTCCAGCATTTATCTCCTCTGATCTTTATCCAGCCCTGCAACAAAAGATCACTGTTAAAAATGGATATCAAATATATGAAATCTACATATCAAATCATTAAAGAAGATTGCATGAATAACTGTACCATATCCCTTTGATCTAACAGCTAAGGCCCGTTCACACTGCTCCGTTTTTGTTATGATGCGTTGTTGTTGCATCAAAGCTACTTGTTCATATCATTCCGATTTTGTACAAAAACGGAGAGAAAACATCCGTTTTTGTGCGTTCACATTGACCTGCCAGATAACAAACTTCCCGACCATTTCTATTAAGTTAAATTTGCTTCTTTGCAGACTATTTTCTTATTGTAGTTTGGATTAAAATGACGTTGAAATGTTTTCCTGTATTCTCACCTCTATCAGTATCAATGAATTTTAATCTTTTTTGACTGAATATGTCATCGAATTTAGAACTACCTGTAGAATGCCTGATCTTTTGGATGCTAAAGTTTGTATGTGAGGAGGAAGAGTGGTCACATACAACAGCGTTGTAAGCCCGTTGTTTCGATAGGAAGCGACGGTAAAAAGTAGCTAGTGTGACCGCTGCCAATAATATAGCAGAGTACCCGAAAGTTTCTTCTTAGGCCCCGTTCACACTGCTCCGTTTTTTGTACAAGTGTTTTTTTGTGAAAGTGTTCACACAGTTTTGCATAAAAGCGCTACGAAAAACGGAGGTTTTCGAAAACGCCATCAATAGTGGATATCCACAAAACCGGAGGTTTTTGAAAATGCATTTGATCAATTTGAACGCAGAAAAGCGGAGGTTTTTGAAAACGCTCCAATATCCAACAATGAGCTTCACAAAACCGGAGCAATGTGAACGCACAAAAACAGATATCTTTGGCTCTAGGCAAGCGCCAAATTCTTCGAAAATTTACAGAAACACAAGCTTCAAAATGATCATACTTACTGCACCAATCATGATTCGGAAAATGAGCCATTTGTTACCATATAACGCAACCCAAGATGGTTTTGTATTCCTTGGATACTGACGCATGTCAAGCAAAGGACAGAAAATTATTGCCAGAAACCCAGTTTCAAGAAGCTGAGATTCCCAACCTGTTAAAAGAAAAGAAACAACACTTTATATAATTTGAATAGCCTAATTAGGATACCCTAAAGATGGCGGCAAGGAACTTTTTATCAAGATGCATTGCGTTCTTAAATAGAATTCCTATTGAGCCGTTAAGGATTCATAATAAGAATGTAATGCATCTTGGTAAAAAGTTCCTCATCAACATCTTTAGTGTAATGGTCTATTGATATCAACTATTGTACAATACAGCCAATGCGCACAATAACACTGTCTTCCCTACAAAAGAAACCCTTGAGAATTCTTGATAAATGTTTTACTTAAGAATTGATGTCACTGTCAAAGTATTTTACAGTCTTTCATACAACTGAAGTATTCTAATCAAGGAGTAAAGATTTTTTCAAACTTCTCTAAGTATTCTTAAATGTCACGTGGGACAAGGCCTGTACTGCAAATGCAAGCAGTAATACCAACTATTGTATAAACTGTACAGTACGTGGAAACATGCTTTATTGCAATCTTGGGAATTCATGAGAAATTAAGGCAAGGATTACAATTTTAATGCAAAGAATTTTAACAAATGCAACTTTAATAAGATATAGTTTATCAAGTCAAATCTTAAACACAACAAACTTACCAAATGAATACCTGAAAGAAAAACACATCAGTTATCTGAATGAGATTCGTTCAACATATTTAAAAACACAAGAAGCTAATCAGAAAGAAACAACTAAAGATGAAGGGAAAATATGGCAGTTTGTTACAAATTTTTGAAAGAGACAGTTCCTTTGTTTTCTTTGAACAGGAAACTTTCTGTGCTTGGAACAATGATTATATAGGCACTTAAATAACAAACTTCAGGGAGGTAGACAGTTTCATAAATCAAACGCCATGCTTTCTACCAATAGTTTCTTATAAGTTTCTTAAAGATTTCAGCTCTAGGTAGAATTAATTGATCATCATTTTCAGGGCTGCAAGGGTACCTATCAAAATCACAAAGCGAGTAGTAGCAGAAATGGTACTGAAAACAATTTCAAAACATTAATAAACACAGAACAGTGTCAAACATTTTGTGTGACCTATTGCTTGAGACCAAGAAAAAATTAAATGTTCTGGCCTTCTCCAACTACAGCATACCCATTGTTTAACATTCAAAAAGATATATTGTTTCACAACATTGTTCAAAAGAAAAACAAAACTACTGTATATACCATCTTTGTCCAACATTGACCAAAGAATGATACAAGATCCATAAAAGGAACATAATTACAATGCTGCAACATCCTGAAATCAGAACAACAAGTGCCAATCCCAATCCAATGTATGCAATGACATCCAAAGACCAATTAATTGCATCACCATCTGATGGCATGAATAAAAGTATTGATGGAACTGCAAAAAATCCACCTTTTGCGTTGCTTCCAAAATGTTCATTGATCTGGTTGATAAAGTTATTTGCAGGTAGAAGGCCTTTGTTTCCAATCAATTGCTTGTTTTGATTTAATGCAACTGAAAATGCCACACCTGATAAAAAAAAGATAGAAAATCAATACAAAATCCATGCAATGATACTCTTGAGAATTTTGAAACAGCTTCCAAGCAAATTACTTGTGCACAAGGCAGCATTTACACAGGTACCGTTAGAGCTATTTCCATACAGAACTGATTGGATTCAAAGCTGTTTGCATTATAGCGCATTACAGATGCCTTTGTTTAGTTTTTCTATTACTTTGCAATTCAGGACCAGTTTTCCTCACTTATCCCCTGTTTCAGGTAAAAAAGGACTGCAATTGCACCTGTCATATCTAATGCAATTAAAAGATTGATGGCAAAGTCTTTGAACCTGCAATGACTGCAGCCCTCTAAAAAGATTAATATGAAATCTGTTTGAATTTTTAGATTTTCAAGCCTAAAACTTCCAATGAGAGCATTATAATTTTCCTATCTTTCCTTTGTTGTATGCAGTAACCTCCAACTTGTTGATGTTCACATCATGTTGTAGATAGATAGATAGATAGATTGCATTGACAGATCATCATTGTTCAGTGCTGTTGTTATTGATTGCAAGACTTTACCAAAGCTCCCACTGAAATTCAATTGATTTTCATCAACTGCACTGGCTGTGGTATGGAAAGTGGGGGTAATTTCACCAAGACATTGGGTGTACAAGGTGGGTCCTCTATTGTTGATATGTTCTGTTTTGAATACCTTTTTATTCAAAAGTGAGATAACTGCTTGCCATCTTCAAAATTTTCTAATTTTTGTTGTTTTACTGCAACTTTTCACTCTTTTTCATTGGCTCGTTACTTGTACTGACTGACAAATTGCTTACTGATTGACAAATAAAACTGACTGACAAATTGCTTACAATAAATAAATGCCAGGTATCTTAGATAAACAACTCTTGTAAACCAATATGTTCCAGCCTGAACGGTTTCAGTATCTTCCTGCTCACTATACTTCTGTTGTTTATATGGCCTAAGAACGGTGGGAGCCATCTTCTTTGGAGCGTCCTTATCATCAGCAAAGTAATCTTTGGGTGGCTTCTGGTCATCTCCATGCCCTTCTTTGGATATCTTTTGTTTGACTTCATTACGTTTGGATTTCGATGATTTAAACCTTCTCCTTGCCTCTGTTGACATTTTCGTTTATTTCTTCTCTTTATTTGCTTTCCTTTCCAAAAATTATTCAGGACATTTAGCAGGCCAATACGTGTTTCTTTTCAAACGAAAACAAAATGGCGCGAATACTTGAAAAGCGCGCAAAAAGGGTCTGGGTACGATTAACGAGAATTGCGTGCAAGTGCAGAAGAAACTGCTTACAAACTCAACAGTCAGATCGCCCTGAGTTGGGTACCAGAGCCTCAAAATTTAACCTAGGGTAACTAGGAGAATCACGTAAAAGTACTGGGAAAATGCAGTCCGCATTCGTTTCCTTATCACTCATTTTTTCCGGTGACAAAAACGACTAAGAATAGAAGCACCCAATTCTCTATTTCAAAATTCTTTAAACCACGAAAAAGAAACAAAGAACTGAAGCCAATGCTGACTTTTTCTTAAAATCATCAGATTTTGAATTTTCAGGGTTTCTTACGCCTTTCCTTTAAGAGATATATGGATTCCACAATAATCTTCATGATTACAACTAATTTCTTGAAACCTTTCTATCTCTATGTAGACATTCCTCGAGTGACCAAGTGACCTCTTGAGTTTGGAGAAATCTTTTTAGCAATGACACTGTATGGCGGTACATGTTCTCCACAAAATAACTAAAGCCGCAGAAAAGAAATCAAAATTAAGAAAAAGATATGCTAAGGATTTGAATTTCTTTTAGGATAATGAATATATCAGTAATGTTAGCAATTTTCAGCGATTATCTGAATATCAGCGATTCAGGTTCGAAAAGACCAAGCTTCTTGTTAAGAAATTTTGAAATGATGTTCTTTAAATTTATCATCCTAATGCTTCTTCTGTTTTCGTGTTTAGATATCTCGACAGTACAAGGGAAGTCACCAAACCAAAACTTCGAAACAACGATGTTTATTACAAGAACTGCTTTTGGTTTTGTGGCGTGGCTTAGCCAACTTGTGCGAAAAATATTTATCTCAAATTTGACTCGATTCATTTGTCCCAAAATCTCATCAAAGTTTACCAAGATTTACGTAGTTTGTGAAAAATCTGATGATAAGCAAATAAAAATGCTCTAAATAAACAAACAATGAGAATTTGCACTGGGTTGCACTGACCAAATGGGAGACATTCCGTTCTTGGTTGGTTGCCTGGCAATAAGCATTGATCACAGGGGACTGAGGGTGAGATTTGGTATATTTTGTAAACACAAATGTTGCTCAGTCAGTGAAACATTTGCGTGAGGAGCAAACCTTGTACAGGCTTGAGATCGGCTTAAAGTTTGCAAGAATTCTGGTCTCAAAGAGTTTAAGCTTTAATCTCATGGTGAAATTTGTTTTAGAACTGCCGCATCGGGAACAGTAGTGGATTTTTCTCTGGCTAAACGAGGAGAGAGCTACTTGCTGTGGAAACAAGTACAGAGGATCCTGCAAAGCTTTGCAACAACGCCTGTTCTTGAATTTTGAAAGAAGTTGACTAAAGAGGGTTGTGTATGGTATAGGAGCATCTAGAGTTTCAAGAAGAGAAGCAGGATGCAAAGGTTATTTGTGAAATCAAGTTTTGTAAACATATTCAAAGTAAACAACGCGAAGACAGGGATAAAGTCGTTTGATATCAACATGAGATCAACAACTACCCGGAACTTGTCGAAACATTCAAGTGGAGGAACACATTTCAAATCAGGAGCAGTGATGCCAAAGCCTTTCCAAAATAGAGGTGGACTTACAAAAGTATTTACAGTTTTGATACCGTTCGCTTTGTTAGGAGGATATTTATCAAGCGCTGGAGCTGAACTACTTCTTGAGTACGACATATTTGCACCAGAAGAGGATTAGCATATCCATAGAAAATATCACTACACGACTTTCATGTTGTTTACAAACTTGGTGAAAGGAATTTTAATGAAATAATACGATTTATCTGCCTTACGGCTGTCAGTCTTGTTGGACATTGTTTAGATGTCTTCCCCATATGTGTGGTGTTTGTCCAGGCATGTGAAGAAAGAGGAAAAGCAATTTTGTTTTGACAGTGTTTTTGAACGAAGTAACTGGAAGCATCTGGAGAAAGGATACACCACAAATGTATCACAAAATGAACTATGACGAAGATAACCTGATGACATCTGAATTTTCGATCAGGAAGATGTCCAATTTTAGGACAATTAGTTGAAGTGTAATAATGTCACAAGCAAATTGTTTTATGAATGTTCAATCTTTCTTTTTAATCTTTCACTCGAAGAAAGAAACTCCTATTTTCGGAAACTTTTTCCGTTGTACTTTCTACTGCTTCAGTTCCAGTTTCAAAAACGACAAAACTGCAAAGTTCCATCTCAAGAACTTGTTAAGATGCTTCAAAATAAGTTCTCAAAATAAAATTTTAATCTTCAAATAAATGAAACTGCAATATTAGTGATTTCATCAGGACTTTGTGGCATTAAACTTCCATTTCTGTTGAATGCAAAAATGACTCAAAAAGTGGAAAATTTTCATTCATATTGAAATTAAATGTTTAAAATTTAAAAACTTTCGAAAGTTTGCAAAGTTTAGAAGGCTGAATAAATGCAAGCACTATGCAAGCACCTGCAAGGTTGTTTTCTTTCAAAAAGAATTCTTAATAACTCTTTACAATAGAACAGTCCAACGTTATCTCAAACCATCTCAACTATCATTGTTTCTTCTGCATAAAACCTGTTTAATTTACTTTCCTGACGCCAAGCTAACAGAATGTTGTGCCCTGAATGTGCCCTACGTTACTCTGGGTTTCAGCATTTGATCAGGAATGTAAAACCATTAACATTGTCCATTCCCATCCTTCCTATTCTTTCAAATCGGAAAGGAAATACCACACGAGAGGCTTGAAATTTCAGCTAAGAAGATAGGGGTCTGGAGTCCTAAACACTTCTGACGATGAGTCCCTTGTATCCCTGCGGCAAACCTGTTTTCTGCAGTAATGTTGTGAGTCTCAGTTCATCGGGGCCCATCATAAAGTCAAAGAAGCACAGGGAAACAAGAGATTCCAGGTCAAAAGTCAAAGGGGCCTAAAAGAGAGGAATTTATTAGAGAGGGGGATACCACAACTCAAGAAATCTGAATCAGAAATAAGTTGGCTTTTTAAACGAGGAAATTCAGCTTCTTTCAAAATAAACACGGTGCACTACAGAAGCATCAATCACTCCAAATTTCTACAGATGTTTTACAGAAATAATGAGGCTATACAATTCGTAAAGATACAGAAAAAGTATTCGGAAGATCAACCCCCTTGACCACCAGCGCAAAGGATGAAAGCACCGGCACATCTCTTCATAAGAAACTTAACTCTCAGATCAATAAAATTCAAGAAACTCCTGGCATTGGAAAAATCTAAGAAACTATCTATTCGAGCAAGGGAAATCCCCAGGACTTTCTTACTTTATTAGCAAACGCTTTGAAAACATTGTTTTGAAATGTTAACGAGGGCATAGGTAGTAAACATGAAGGCTGTCATGGAGCCTTTTAAGAGACTCGTAGGAAGTTCTGAGCACTCAAAACCTGATAATTTTAAGAAACTTTCAATACTGGCTCAAATTCTTAGTTTCTTATTAAAAAATACAATTATAGGCTTATTCTCTCAGATTTAGTCAAAAAAGGAACTTCAGTTGTAATATTTGGCTTTGCAGGTATTTTCGGTATGAAAGATATGGTCGTAAGTTTGGGGAGGCTGAATTAATAATGCATTGCACCTCAAAGATTGTCAATAAATACATCTAAGAAATACCCGTTGTTTCAGTAGTGTTTCGTAGATAAACTACCCCGGCTGCTGCAGAAGCTCAAACCATCTGAGACGAAATTGCACCTACCTGGGGGATACGATTTCAACATCTATCAAGTTGTTTGCAAGTATAAAATTATGTGTTTCGATTTTGCAGCATTCGACTCTACAAACTAATACCAGGCGAGAAAAAATCCCCGTTGAAACTGAGTCTCAGCTTGAAGCCATAAACATCATCCAATTCAATTTGAAAAACTGAGACTCGTGTAGTCAGTATAATTTGAAACGTCATTTTTCCCTCCTGGATATCAAGGGAAGAATTTTATAGCGAGTATATTAGTCAACAAAGGATCTGTTCACATCGACTTTAAAATTTACCTGCCTGTAAATTGCCACTCCATTAAGAAAATCAAGATCAAATTTTACTGACCAACCTACCTGACAGCATTGATTTGAACACGTTTTAGCACGAATTATTCTCTTATGAGGATGACAATTTTAAAGCTTCTTAGGGACGGCACATCTGTTCAAGGGATAACACATACCAACGAATGGAAAACTGGTTCTGTAAGGCAGACATGTTAAAAAATAACTATAGCATAATTTCGTTCACACTGCTCCGTTTTTGTACAAAAACGGAAAGAAAAACCTCGGTGTTTTGTGAAAGTGTTCACACTGATCTACACAAAAACGCCAAAAAAAAGCGCAGGTTTTCAAAAACGCTACCAAAAGTGGATATCCACAAAAACGGAGGTATTTGAAAACGCTCCAATATCAAACCATGAGCTTCACAAAACCGGAGCAACGTGAACGCACAAAAACGGATATCTTTGGCTCCGTATTTGTTATCAGAAGGATCAATGTAAACGCACAAAAACGGATGTTTTCCCCTCCGTTTTTGTACAAAAAAGGAGTAATGTGAGCGGGTAGCTTTGATGCAACGCATCATAACAAAAACGGAGCAGTGTGAACGGGACATAATTTTTGCAGGCTTCTCAGAAAGCTGGTATTCATATGACAGTTACTCATAGTTTCTGAACTGAGTGACCAATTTCAGTCAGGTAAATTTCAAAATCTATTTGGACATTTCCAGTATTGAACAATATACTTGTCAACGGCATTATTTTGATATCCGGGAGGCAATGGCCTTTTGAAAACCCCCCAATAACGACCCCGCCGGACATTGAAAATACAGCGGGGAAGTGATGATTTTACATATTTTCAGCGGGGATTCAAAATATATTGACGGGGAAAGTAAGTTTTCAAATATAACCATGATAGAAATTGTACAATGTTTCACGGGGAAGCGAAAATTTCAGAGGAGAAACAACAGAAACATGGCGGGGAAAGTTTTTAATTTCAAAACTTGGCGGGGAAACAAATCTTCTCAGCGGGTCTTCCTTCTACGTTGGTGGGGCAATGTTTCAGCGGGGTCGTTACTGAGGGTGTTTTTAAAAGGGGACTATCTATTTTACTCACTCGGTATAAGGCAATTAAGAAGTACTCTCAATTCTGCTGTTGCCTCGGGACTATGAGTCACAATGGAGTCGTAAGAGGGTGTCTAGGCATCTAAATTTAGAAGAGGTTGACTACAAGCTTCTATAATGACTAGCAGATCAGACCAGCCTGCAGTGACATAGGCCAGCAGATACTACCAGATGAGCCCGAGAAAACACATGTCGTTTGAAGGTCACTGTCAACTAGTGATTGTATTTGTCACTATCTCGTTAAACAACTAACATGATAAACTAATTTTAGGAATTTTTTCCTGCATGAAATCAGCCACGTTCTTCAGAGAGTTTGAGGGATTTCTTGCGAAGGTCCTCTTGAAAAACCTTCGAATATGGACTAAAAGCTAAAATAACAAGCAATTTCCCCATAGATTTCTGCCTTACGTGCAACAATGACTTGCCTATGCTTTAGCACGTGTTTTCCCCTTGGGAGGATGAACTAGTCTTCCCCACTAGCATACAAAAACTAGTTAACCGCGATTTCATACTCCTAGGAGGATAACAAGTGCTAATACTGGTAAATGTCAATGTTACAAGGAAGGAAAATCGACGAAATTTCGGTCGTTGGGATGACTGATCAAAACAGGCTGAATTTCTAAATCTAATTTAAAATATTGGCTATAAAACATGGTACTTTTCAATATAATTCCTATGATATTACGGGAGCAGTGTCGTTTCAAACAACGTGCGTCTTTTCTTCAACTCACCCCACCCAGTATTGGCCAGCCGATTCTATGGGCCCGCAGACACTATGGCCAGCAGCTATCATGATGCATAATTGAAAATCTTCATTTAGTTATACAAATCTCTCTACTCTCCTCCACACTGTCCTGAACTCCGCAACGTCCTTGATCCGTATTTCTCAAAATTTATCTCTTGTCGACGGGCGTAACGTATGAGGCGGGGAACATTCCAGTTTGACCATTAGCTGTTCCGATCCACCAATTTTCATTGTATTTTTGTGTTACTCTGATTATCTCGCCTCGTTTGAATGAGATTTCTTCAGCATCTTGTGCAGTAAAGTCGAATGCAGCTCTGTATTGCTACGAAAACATAACGAAATAAAATGAGTCCAAATGAGTCGTTAATGAACATTTCAGAAATGTACTGACGAAAGAAGCCGTTTAACTGGCGCCTGCAGTTTTGCTAGTAACAGTATCGCTAACAGTTTGCCATTGTAGACTGATCAATAAAGTTGCAGAGGAATCAAAATAGCTATTTGTTACTGTTTGACCTGCATGATTCGGTAACTTTTAAAGGTTTTTCATCCAGGTCACCCTACAGCTTCCCCCGCCGGGGTCTACCTTGGAGAAAAGCAACGGGGATGTGCCTGCCAGAAGAAAACTTTATGACCCTGTCCTGGAATAAATGTTTGACAACATAACACCGTTCCTGGATAATATCAGTCTCTTTTACAAGTTATTTCAATTTTTCCAGTTATATCTGACCTGCCCTGGAAAAATAGCTTTACATGGGTATACCTGTGCCCCAATAAATACACAAGAGCTATATCCTGTCTTGGAATTTTCAGCCAAAAATGGGACTCTACAAGCAGGCATATCCCCGGATGCTCAATGTGTCAAGTAGACGGCATATCCCCGGGAAGCTTCCCCACACTGAACAATAGTAACAACGATACTGTATGGTTCTATGATTCTTTGATACATCTTTCAGAACGTTTTCAAGGTACAGTATATTGCAAAACATAACATGATGAATAGAAGTGGATAACTAGTAAAGCAAGATAATTTACTGTATATAACATTGATTTATCTATTTTTGCAACTTTTACTAATTCTGCATCTTTTTTATGTTATCTGATAATCTATTTCAGATTTTTGCACTATTGCCTCTTTGCATCAGGTCACCCTAACGCTAAAGTATTCTGTATATATAGATTACAGTCCTTCCTTTGAATTTGCTTAGTTCAGGTAACACATGTAAACTGTACTTGCAAACTGTAAAGTGCCCGTCGCGCACACATCGACATGGTTCTTCTGCTTAAAAGTCTTGTTTAGAAAAATTTACACAGTCTTCCCTATGGCCCAACGACTCTTTTTTATGATGTAAAGAATTGTTGTCATGTTAACGTGTGCAACGGCTAATACATGTGTACATACAAACCAAAAACAAAATGAAAGGAAAAACTGAAGTGAATTACCTCTCCCTCGTCAACTCCGACCATATCTTTTAAATATATAACTTGTGATCTGCTGACGGATGAGGTACGATGGTATTCAACTAATTCATTCAACGAATTGAATTTCACAACCCAAAGGAAATATTTTCCTGCACCATCTCGAAGAACTTTAAAATGCTGCACGCTGTTGTTTTGTCTGAGAGGAAAAAGATAGTGATACATGATTAAAATATAGTGATCAAATGATTAAAAATCGAGATCACATGATCAAAAAGAAGTGATCACATGATAAAATGATGATGATTATATGAATTGATTAATTGGCAGTTATGGTAAGAATCTTCAAAAGCACTTTGAAAACATATATTTTTTGCAAACCACAAGTTTGGCATTGATAGTGTAGGAGAGCTCACCCCTGCCCTTGCCTGTCTTTGTATTGGTAGGTTATTTCGCAAAGTTTTCTGGCAGGGTCCTCATTCTGTGGCAGTAGTCGTATGATCGAAACCTAAACTCCAACTCGGATATAGTAACACCCTCACAATAGGCATTTTCTTAAATTGAAGGCAATTTTTGCTCCATAAGTGCTTATGAGTTCCTTATATAAAGGTAGAACTGGTCTTTTTTCATTTTGAGGGTTTCAAAAGTACCCCCAGTGAAAGCTCAAAACAAGTATGGTACAGGCCTTGCACATTTTCACAAGGTTTTCCTGCTAAAGAATTCTTGGCTCAAGAATTGTTATCATAACATAGAAAATTCTTGTTGTGTTATTTGCACAAGGCCTGTATTGTATCAGCAGCAATCTCCCATTCACAAATGTCAAAACGGTTTTCATCTGCAAGCAGCATTTAAAAATTTGGTAAATATATGATTGAAACTTACTTGACAGATAATGAAAAGTCTCCTAAAGAGGAAAGAAAACATGTTACAAATGAATCGAAAAGAAATACAAGCAAAACATATATATTTCAAATGTACCAGCTAAGAATTGGTCAGTAGGCTCTCTGTCTTATTTCATGTGTGCTGTGCATTAGATTACTCAGGCTGAACTGAAAACAGCTTAACATTTCAAGAATACCCACAATTGGTAGACCAACTTGGCAGAAATTGAACAAAGAAGGAGAGGTATTTGTATCGATTTTACACTTATCCAATTATACACTGATTTCCTCCGTACCAGTGGTTTGTATTTAGTATTGTTGGTAATTAATTTGCTTTTTAAACTTCTTAATTGCATATATGAAAGGAGACAAGTAGAGAATCATGATTTGCTCCTATTTGAGGCGCCCTGAACAAAACAAGGTAATCTTTACTCAATCCATTCTGTGAAGCAAAGTAAGCAGAAATAGCTCAGTACCGACTCACTACCGGTCACAATTTTCGTGGTTTGAGTCCCTGTTCTGTCAAACCTAACTGCCAACTCTCTGTAATCATGGGCTACAAGAATCATGGGGTTACATCAAGAGGAAGGACCATAAACACTGCTTCAATAAGGTTTGCCTCCCAGTGTCCTAAAAACTAACTTTGGATGCTTATTAGAAAAAAGCAAAGCTCACTCATTGCTTTATATAGCACAGTTTGTCATAAATACAAATATATAAATTACAATTCCATTCCTTTACTGTGCAGTTGAATAAAAGAACAGCACCACATTATACCAAACAAGCATTTACTTTCAAATTCAGCTGAACAGGCAGGTGCTGTTCTGTCTTTTCAAACCTGAGATTAGGATGACCAAAAAACAAACAGTATGAATGAACAAACAAGATAAAGGGGGAGCAAACCTGGTGTGCTCTCGCTGTCTCTTATAAGAAATGCGCCATCATGTGGTTGTGCTAATAATTTTACCTCGGCTTCTTTCCGTGGCATTTTACCACCATACCAACTGCAAGAGCAAACCAAATTGAGCATTAAAGTACAATACACAAATTAAAATGGTCTTCCAGCTCAAGAAATCTTGAAACTATTTACACTTTATCATTAATTCTTGATGTATGCATGTACAGTTACATGTATCCTTCAAGTCCTCAACTTTAGTATATAAAATATTCTAGGAGATGGACAAAAGTGGGAATTTTTACAAATTATAAATCATAAGCTAGTCTAAATAAGTGTGTTTTTATCAATGTCCTTTTTGATTTGGGAAGCGGAATCAATGAGGTTGTGTTGGGGCAAATTTCCTGTAGTCCAACTTAGCCTCGTTTTCCACCAACCATAATGCTTTGCACAGCGGCAATATTCAAAATAAGCCAATCATTTAGGTGGAAACGATATCAAGTGGTCATGAATCTGCTGGCATTATGTCTAGATCCTGTGTCTGTGTCTGGTGTCCATTGTCAACTAGAGGGTTATTGCATCATAGTCAATAACTCCTGTTGTTATTTGCCAAAAAGCCAATATACTGATTTGTCACAAACTGCCATTCAATGGAAGTCGAAAACAGGGAACGAAAGAATTTTGCAACCCCTTGCGAGTGATACAAAGTCTTGATTTATTAGCTATTGTAGCTTGACACAGCGTTTCTTCGCGAATCATTGGTAGGTTTACCTATTTTTACTCCTCATTCCCAATGGTAAGTCATTCCATAAGATTGTTCCTGCATATCTAAAAGACGGAGTAACAAGAATTCTGATGACTAGTGCTAACTTCACAGGAGGAAGCTTTAGTCATATGTTCTGCAAAAGATGCATTCTACTACAATTCGAAGGTGTTGTGGCACAATGGTGTTTAATCCTCTTATCCTGGTGCCAGAAAAGTCAGGCAGACAGAGTTTGATGCAGTTTAGAGCCACACCACTTGAGTTTCATGACATAGGGTTGCAGACTTGATTAACGCTTGGCTATTTTTGCAATCCTTGCGCTTGATCCTTAAAACTGCAATTCCACCTTTCACCAACACAATTCATGAAACATACAAACATGAAATTCAGAACAACTTACTCATGTGGTTTGAGCTGTACATAATTTTTTGGTATGAATCCTTCTTTTCCATTCAATTCTGCTCTGTACCAATTCTTATCTTGATCTTTTGCAAGAATCTTAATGTTGAGAGAGAAATCAAGTTAGTACTGAAAAGTTTGCAGGTGTAAATGCATTTAAACTAAAAATTTCAAATGTCATACAATGTGCCAAAAGACCCTCAAACTGTCCTTAAGGGACCTTAAGGACCATCAAGTTACCTCTCGTATTGTTGAGTTGAATTGTTGTTGCTGTTGACACTCCACTGAGGACCTTATTTCCCTAGAGCTGTAAAAATGGCGAAAATGTCAATCAGTGACAAGTTTCTGTCACCCCGTCATCTGCTAGTCAGAATGTGGCTTAGAGGAAGGCAGTTTTTGCAATTGTCGCAAGAATGATCCTTTACCAAAGTATATACTGATACCTAGTTTTATGGTACAGATATTCTAGAATGCTGATTTTTTAGGCATTTTAGATCCGGTGGTTGTGAGAAAAAAGTAGCAGGTGATTTAGGCCCAATATCCAAATTCTAAAAGAGAATCAGAATCAAATGATAGCTTGATACAGTTTGAATGCAAACAGTATATAGTGATAGAAACCCCAACGCCATTTAATTGAACCTGTTGGTAGAACAGCTAAGAGGTTTCAGTATGGAGCTAATTCAATTCAATTCAATTTTATTCATAGAAGTACAACCTAATACAAAGCTGTTGATAAAAAGTGTACTCTATACGACCCAGGAGAAGCATAGCTTATCAAGCCTGAGCCGTTAACTAAAATGACAAAATAAAACTAAGATTCCGATGGAAATAGTGCTAGTACAATGTAACTATTTCAAAAGTTATATAACCGGGATGATAGAATATATATATAGGCTGAATAAAATGGGTTATAATGGAACGGTATGTTGGCAATCGTAATCAAAGTAAGGTCAGTATTTGTTTATTATATTTTGTTTAACGTGCTTTGTAAATGCTTTTACATGGGTTATATTTTTAAGATTGATGGGAAGGTCATTCCATAAACGGGCTCCCTTAGTTAACAGCATTTTTTCACCCCATTTTCTTCGTGTTTTAGGGATCTCGTAATGTTTACTTTGGCGTGTTGCGTAGTTGTGCCTACTTTCATTAAGACGGAAGTAGTTTTGAAACACGTCTGGCACGCTTTTATCATTATGGTAAAGATTATGCATGAATTTCAGTATTTTTAGTTCGTAAAGGTCGTTTATTTTGGGAAAGTTTAGCTCTTTGTGTAAGGCGTTTGTTGGGTATTTGCGATCTTTAAAGTACAAGATTCGGAGTATTCTATTTTGTAAGGTTTGAAGTTCGTTTAGGTATTTCTTTGCGGCTATTCCATATGTTTCAAGTGAATATGCTATTTTAGAGAGTACCATTGAACTATATAGCACCGTTAGACACTGTTTCGGGACGATGTACCTAAGTTTATAAAATATAGATGCAAATTTTATTGTTTCAAGTTTGATCTTTTCAACGTGGTTTTTCCAAGTCAATTTTGAATCCAATTTAATGCCAAGATACTTAATTTCCTCGGATTGCTTTAGCGTATCGCCCATTTTAATTGTTAGTGTGCCTTGGGCTTCTGATTTGTTATTAGGATTGAATAAACAGAAATTAGTTTTCCCTGTATTAATTATCGAAGCCTACAAGCGTAGGGAAATGAGTCGTAGTTGCAGCGCTATCAGATCCGACAAACTACAACATGTAATTGAGTCTACCAAAAGCTGTTAGTCATTTCCAATTCTGGATCAAATTCCCCATCCCTGGAATGGCATTAACTTGAAAGAGTCTCAGGGGTATTTCTCTAACCGGGTCATATTCAGGTGGACCTTAACCCAAGATTCCAGGAACTGTATTCTTTAATGTAGTGAAAATCTGAGATTTTATCAAATTCTGGAATTCAGCCCCTTTCCACCAAAGATCTTTGGTGGCCAGACTCATCCTATGGCAACAGAAAGACAAGAGAACAAAAGAAATTGGTGGAAGTCTTTGGTGGATGGTCTGCACCATTCCATCAGTGCCAAACATGGCACAACTGAGATACAAACAATTGCTTTACATAGAAGATGGCACCCGCACCATCATTTTCAAAAATTCTGCTTAAGGTAACTGCTAGACTGGAACGTTTTTAAGTGAGCGCAAGATATTGGCTGCCATGCAGGAACTTACATGGCTTTCAATCTGGCTATGCAGTCACAGACCAGATTGGAAAGTTTGCAGAACGTGCAGGGATCTCTCCTTCATCTAAATCACTTGTGCGGCTGGATTTTTTCAATAAACAATAGAAATCAACAACAGACTTATTGTTCTCATTGTTACTGCATGAAAATTTTGCAGCTAGAACGTGGACCTGCACTTCAAAGTGCACAGCCGAGAAATCGGCTGCGCAAGGCAAATTTTCCAGTCTGGGTCACAACAAAAGATTTATTGTTTTAATCTATTGTGCTAAACCATTGAAACAACAACATTTTGAGGAAATCATGTTCTGAGGCCATCCCAACCTGCATGTGCAAAATTTCCAGTATGGGGTAACAGTTCCTCCACCAATATAAGTGTTATGCATGTGGGCTTTCATTTTCCTATCCTGTGATTTGCTAGAAAGTACCATTCGCTGGGGAATAGCGCAAATTAATTAGCAGTCAATCAAACGAAAATCTATTCTAATCTTAGGGAGCGTGTGGCCAAGTGGTTAAGGCGTCTGACTCGTAAGCCAAAGGTCAGAACGGCCATAGGTTCATATCCCGCGCTGGACAGTTTGGTCACTGTCCGTAACCCTGGCCCGGGTCAACCAGAGCCATGTGAGGGAAATCTGGTAGCTGCGGCGGGTAGCTGCGGCGGACTGATGGTAAAACATCCGTGGCCCCTGCTGGAAATAAGTCTCTCAGACTTTCGCAGGCTAGCCACGTTAAATATATATACCTACCTACTACCTATTGAATGGCTGAAGCATGCATTGAACGATAAAATCGCATCCCCGATCTGTATCTAGAAAACAAACCCAAGTGGCCAATGGCCAAGCATAGTGGCTTGAGTGAGTTGGTTTTTGGCTTTTAGTTGTGAGCGGAAGGAAGCCTTGACTTGCGATCTAAAAAACCTTTAACTTCAAAATTGATTAATCTAGATAAGATCATTTCTTTTGTTTTATCAAATAGCAACCATAAACAACAAGATACTTGTCTTCTTTCTGCTGGGCCTTAGGCCTGGAAGGCATCCACCCTTATTGGCAGCTCGAAGATCGCAATGGCCTTTGCCTTGTTTTGACCATCCCGCTGAAGTGGTAATCAAAGATGCTCCAATAACAATACCTTGATAATTGATCCTTTTTTAAATGGAAGTTCATCAGTTTCAGTAGTGTTAAAGTCGTGCAAAGCAGTTGCCTCCATAATTTATCTGTCTTTATTTCACTGCAAAATCATCGATTTAAAACCAGCCCAAGTTTCCTTTTCGTCCTTCGCAATACTCCTTCATCTCAGAACTGCATCACACTATCAATGTCATACTTGTTAGGGAGGTTTCGTGAGACAACCAGCACAGGGCAATCACGGAGAGAGTTTTTCACACAGGCACCAGAACTTAAAAGAACTTTGATTTTTGCAGACATTTTTATAAATTGAGTGAATTACATTGCGTAAATGCAACAACAAAACGCAAATTTAAGTTCAGTTATTACAATCTTGCAAATGGCTGCAAAAACAACGATGGTAGTGTCTTGGAAATGATTTTTTGCGCCGTCGCAAATCTCAGGTACCTATACCATCTTATTCTATTTAGATGGGATTTATTTGCACAACAATCGATAACATTTATTTACCTTGAAAATACTTTTAGAATGCAGCACAATTTCCACAATTGGACGTTTGGGATGCACGTTTTCTCAACGCGTTTAGAAAAAGCAAGATATACACTTACGAGTACACTTATCTTCATTGTGAAATAAGGGATAAATTTTCCAATTTTTGGATAATTTTTACCTGGCATCGAAAAAAAATGGTTGAAGCAAATGCGGAATTTGAAAACCAAGAGTAGAAATTCATCTATGTCTGAGAAATGACGAGGAAAGATTCCGAGAAATTCAAAATTTAATCCAAAGTTTCGGAAAAGTGACGAACAAAACGAACAAGAGATCCAAATAAGGAGAACTTTCTAGCCATGACATTTAGCATCATGCCCACTTCGTGAGATGATCATTACCAACCTCGTTCCCAAACCTTTTCTGATTAATCATTTGCATTTGTTCCTGTGGGTAAAAGGACCCTATGGTTCACTTAACAACAACTGAAGAAGTTTCTAGACTGGAGAGTTTCCGCTTTCTCTGTCTTGCATGTTTCTGGATGAGAATTTTCTGTAGTTTTTGAAATGAGTCAAGAAAATTGGCCCAAAAAAGTATGAATGAGGCTGAGGCACAAGATTGTGCAATCTGGTTTTATTTAAAGATGGAGAAAAAGCATGACTTCAAAGAATGAGTAATACCTAGCACTGATCTGAGCGAGACACCTGGTTGTCAGTTTTGTTCAAAATACGTCATTTTTCCTGATTTGCCAATACAACCCACGTTTCCTGGAAAATGGATACCATTCCGGGTGATTTTTGAGCTCAGCTGTTACACTCAGCTTTCATGAAATTGATCAAATCATTACTAATATCTAAATCTGGAACATGACAAAAGGAAACAGAGTCATAAATTGCGAAGACTTCAGAATATGGTTTCCATCCATATTGGTTTTTTATCATAATCAATAACTGTTTATTATCAAATAATGTTTCAAATGTTGATTTTATCCACAGTTCTAAAACAAAATAGCAGATAGTCATATTGGAGTTATCGCTGTTTGCAGAAGGGTCCAAAAAGAATACAACGGTGTACAAATGTTAAACGACATATAATTTGCTGTAACTTACAACAAAGCCAAATTTGAATTGAAACAGATTTAAATAAATATGATCCATCTATTTTTTCATTAATCTAACGAACAGCATCACGGGCATGACACTTCAAGGGCACTTATTTCTTCAAGGGTAAGGGGGCATTTTCTAAAAACAAACAGGGCACTTCTTAGTTCATTGCGAAATCAGGGCATGTGTCCCCAGTGGCCCCCGGTTCCTACGTCTATGTATATAAACTTGGTAATTTGTAACATAAGTTTTAGCTATTCATAAAAAGAATCAGAAGCGAACGATATTTTATATATTTTGAATAATGCTCGAATTTGCTGGATATGGTAGAATATACTCACGATCTTGTCCTGTTATCGCAACAATAACAGCACAACAACAATGACAACAATAACAACACTCGATCCAGGCTCTTTTGTACAATAGCTACAAAATCAACTACGGGGAATGTCCTCAACACTTGAACGCATTTGTCCTTTTCTTGAAAATGATCGTCATCACAATCCTCAATGTTATCATTCGTCATTGATGTGGCAAGTCACGGCAAATTCCTAAATCATAAGCTGACAACAAATCTAATGTCAAACGTAACCAAATTCTATGTAAACCTCTCGTGATTTTCATTTTAAACTAGAAACGACGAAATACTTCCCTTTTCCCTTTCTCGGCAGAACTGCATCCAATGTTGGCTGCAAATATGGCCCAGTTTTCTTTCACACAGTTGTGACAAGACATCCACCAACCATTTTATCAACTCTGTTGATTCGGGTATCGCTCGTCATAAATCTATTTGCCAGTTACGTATACTGCTTTGCTATGTTTCCAAGGAGTGGTTGATATCTAATGGAGTTTATTGTATTTTATTTCGAAAGTTGAAACATTTTCAGACTGTTACAGTACAATCTTGGAAGGTGGAGTTATTTTGAAGCCACTCCTTAACCCCTATACAAGAAGTACAACTCATCTAACTTATCTCTTTCAACATTTTGCAAGTTTCTTTGCACAGCAAACCCAAAAAAGTTTTATTAAAATGGTGGCTCTTTAATTAGACTATCTTCTATTCAAATAAAGATTCTAATTAAAGGAATAAATTAGACTAAAATCTAAAATTTAACAACCAAAGAAATCAATTAATTTACCAAAGTTCTGCTTGAATAAAAGGGACATGTAAGAATTAACAGAGAAATGTAAGAATTATCGATACAAATTTCGCTTTGGCAATGCTAGATATTCAAGCACACAATGTAGGCCATTTGTAGATTGCAGAGAGTCACCTGTGTCATTATGTTTGTCATTCAAATAAATCAGAAAAGGATGTATGTGAAAATGAGGTTTCATTTCCAATTTCTCGTGTACCTTTCTATCTTGTCTGCACGCAGGCTACTGTACCAAACATTCTTACATTATCAAAATTGTAAATTAATTTCCATAATGCCATCGACAATGCCGCAAAGGCAAATACTCTAAAGTAATCCACAGTTCTAAAGGTTGGGTTTCCATTTATCATCTTTTATATCTAAATTTCCAAAATCTAGCAATGTGTTCCAGTTTATGATGTATACCAAATGTTCTCACTATTTTTTGAATAGTAACAGTCATTCCCATAAACCCAATCACTAAATCAATCCACTGTTCTAAGGATTGGGATTCTGTCCAGTGATGACGCCAGGGGAGGGCTAGAGGGGGCTACAGCCCCCTGTCGGAAGCATTTAGCCCCCTGTAGGAGGAAATTTGGCAAAATAATGTACGAAAACTGCATTTTTCAGCTATTTCAGCCCCCTTGTCGGAAGCTCCAGCCGCTCTCTCTATCGGAAGATTTCTGGCGCCATCCCTGTTTCTGTTTATCATCTTTCAAAACCCAAATTTCCAGAAACTAATCATGCCTAAGTTTATGATGTGTACCAAAAGTTCTTACAATTTCTAAAATAGTAACAGTCATTCCCATAATACCACCGACGATACCAAATACAATAAATGCCAAATCTTTAGCTATAATCCATTTTGATAAGGTTCTTCGCTGTAGTATGATATGAAACAAACAAGGTAAGATGTAGGATAAAAGAGAGCTGCCAATTGATCCCGTCAATGCAGCTATATATGCAAATTGGGAGCGGAAGATGACTGCCACAGCAGCTGTTGAAAGGACCAGAACCGTTCGTAGGATGTTACTTTGCCAAGTAGGAATCTGAAAGATTTGATAGACCGTTCATAATAATGGAAATAGAAAGTACAGGTTTTCCAAAGAACATATACGCAGTTTGAATAACTACTGTGAAGGAGACATAAATCCAACTTTCCCATCATTCCGATTTCAACTTAGAGTTTGGCACCAAGTTTTAGTAAATCTGACAAGTGGTTGCTGATTCATTGGGAAAGAAATTCAGAATCAATGGTTGTTTCAAAACCAAAGGATCTTATCTCCGTACTCAAACTTGCAACGTAAATTTTAGCACCAAATGGACCTTAAAGGAAAAGTCTGGGGTTGGTACAATTGTTGATTATTCAAGAGATTATACTGTTGTGAATGGTTTGTAGCACTTTTCTTCAATTCTTTTCTCTTTTAATCTGCGAAACTACGTATTTCAATCTGCTTAGAATTGCGAAATGACGTCATTTTCTATGACGTCACTTCATGTTGAGCTGAACGACGCTGCCAAACATGTTGATATTATACCACTCACATTGCTAGCCTCCTTATTGCGCCTTCGCACACTCGTACAAAATACAAAATGGCGACGATATTTGGCCTAACTTACGAAGATTCATTAATCAATTTATGAAAGTTGGAGGCATCAAAACATAGAAAGAACTCACGATTGGTGTTCAGCCGTTGGTAAGAATGCTTTTAAAAATAATTTTATCAACCCCGGACTTGTCCTTTAAAGGGGCAGGGTCACGAAACAGTAAACAAACCTGTTATCTCTATGATCTACATTATTGCCCACACGTGGCCATTGTGTTTCGCTCAGAATTTGGTGGATGGGTGGTGGGTGAATCCACACTAAAGTTACTTCTAAAAATCCATCAATATCTCTGCAATCCTACAACATACGAGTGTTTGGTTTGTTTATCTACAAAATTCAAGAGCCAATCTTCAAAATAACACCTATATTTTGAGAAAAGTAGTGCAAAATCTCTGTGATATAGACTATAAAAATATTGCAAAATCGTCGTTTCCAAAGAAGGTTGTTTACATTACGTGACCCTGCCCCTTTAACCTTTAGTTTGACCAGGAGACGTATTTGAGAGTAGCAGATGATCAAATAGCTCAATAATATGTACAAAGAGGACATCGGAAAGCAACACTGTTGGTTTAAAAGGACTTTTATGACTTTTGAGAAGCAAAATAACTGATGGATGCATGTCACTGCCTGCAACACTTGCGTTGCACATCACTGTATCTAGCAAACCTAGATATGTTCCATATCCTTGGTCACACAAAATCCAATTTATGACTTTGTATTTCGCTTGTGAATACAGCAATTCTATGCAAGAACTAATCACTTAATAATTAACGAAAAAGCTCGGAAAGTATTTCATTTACCTTGATAACAGTTGTGACGTCATGTTCCATTCCCTCCAGCTCATCTGAAGTTGACCCGTCAAATCCCCCATTTACAGCTGGGCCTTGTCTGTAAAGTCTCCTTCCACAACTGCTGTTTGGCCCGAAAATTAACCCTTCAACTATTTGAATCACTGGATAAATTTGCAACGGATAGGTAAAGAGAACACCAAAGAACAGAAGACACCGCAGGGCGATCACAATCACTGAACCATTTAGATTTTCTGTCACAATTTGGTTCGTTTCTGCTCCATATCGAAGATAACCCAAAACACCAAAAGAGCCAAGAATTGAAGAGAGAAGAAATAGGGAGATGTGTAAATAACAAGGATATCGCCCTCTGTTTTCAGCCATGCTGCCTTCAATTGGGATGACCTGAAATGGAAAATGCAGAAGGAAGGATGTTAGGATGATTGTTTGTTTTCAGAAACTTCTCTGATGATGCAGAAAGTTCTCTGTTCAATGACTTACGAAAAAGCCTCCTATTGAAGTAACAAAGCACGTATGGAAAACATATTGTCCAGTTTGTCCAAAAACTTCTTTCTGAGCAATCAAAACAGGAAACTTCCTGGCATGTAATTTCGATGTCAAAAAAGTAAAATCAAATTTGTGCCATCTTGGGTGTTGTCGAAATATGACCAACGTTCAATCTTAGAGTAGTGCAAGAAAGGACCAACATAATAAGATCAGCCTTATTGGAAGTTCAGCCTCTTTTTGTTTGAATTAACTTACTCAAAAATCGTCAATAGAAATTAAGCATACCTACCGTGCCAATTCCCTCGAAAGCACCAGTAACTTGTCCAAAGAAAACCGGAAACTTCAGCCAGTTAAACCATTTGATTGTTTCATGCGGAGATTCAAATTCTAGAAAGAAATTGTCTAGATCAACAAAAAGTGAAATAATACCACCAAGTGTGTAAAAATAGTATCCACATTGAAAATCCCTTAGTCTTAAAGCAATCTGAATTCATTGTGAAATATCCATCCTATTTCAAGCATACAGTATTACATTATTGTTAGAAACTGCTGCAAGTAGAAAAGATGTGCAACTTTTAATCCCTGCAAATTTTGAAACTTTTGCCGTTCTTCACTTTCATTCAAGTGATCTTTGCTCGAAAAAAGTTGTCTGATCCAAGCTCTTCTCATACTGTTTCCTTTGCTAGAATTTCCTGAACTGAGCTTTTGATATTCAAACCAAGAGATTTAGTGGGATGAAATCTCCATTTGTAAATTTTTTGTAACATTTAATTCCTAAAACTCAAAAAATGCTACCAACTTGCAACATCAAATTCCTTCAACTTTTCAGTTCAATATTTCCAAAGTGAGAATTTGCACCAAAGCAAACTTTTCTTCCTACAACAATTTCAGACAATAAGGTAACTTCACATGACCTCTTACCACCGCTTAACATACTATAGGTAAATTTGGAAAGGCACCGTTTAGAAAAGGAAAGGAAAACAACTTACCAATAAGAATGTAGATTCCAGTAGCTATAAATGCTCCAGTAATAGCACCATTTGCAAGCACGCTGACTGGACCAAGCTTACGTAAATTACGAACAAAGGCAATGAGAATAAGTAATGGCGCTGGTAAAACCAACAACAGAGCAAATGTCCATGCTTTGTTTTGCTGCAACGTTGAATGTGTGATTGGATTCTTAATTTTCGTCAATTTGGTTGCAATATTTGATATTATGTTATGTAATATTCCATGAGTGGTTTCGTTAATTGTTGATGTTGAATTTAGAGGTAGCAAAGTTGCAGATTGATTCATAAAATTATTTGATGATGACATCAATGTTAATGGCTCTGTAAAGGGTGATGTTAGGTTGGAAGCTGTTGAATTTAGGGTAAAATTCATTGTGCTAAGAATATAGGTCAGATTTGTTGGAGGTATTATCGTACTTGTTGTTTGGAGTTGAGTTGTTGACATTTCTGTAGTCATTCTCACTATTTCTGTTGTCATAAAAGTTGAAGCGGTTGTCCAATTACCCATGCTCATTGTTGATACACTTGAAAAATTGAGTGGAAAACTATCACTCATATTTGTATATCTGACTGAACTGTAATGTAAATATTCATAAATGACAGATCTTGCAGTATTTCCAAGGAATATGAAATATCCTGTACAAAAACCAAACTGTGTTATCAAAATTGATGTATCCACAAGAAATGTCCCAAGCTTCCCCATTGCAACTTTACCAATTTGTCCAAATGATAAACTGCGTCCAAGGTGTTTTTCACGTTTATCAATGTGGTATTGCACATACCCCTCAGCTACCATTCGATTGCATATTTTCTTTATTGCAATTCTCTTGCATTTTACAATAAGGTTGCAGCAATGGTCAGTTGCAAGGGCAATGAGTCCAATGCCAATCACTCCAAGCTATGGATGAAAACAAATATTATGAAAAAAATCATCCCCCTCACACTGGAAAAAGTAACAAAATGATAGATGATAGGACTTCTGACTGTGTGCAACCAAATTTGTTAATTAACAGGATAAATGCACAAATCTTGTATTTATAAATTATCTACCAGAGGTGGGAGATACAAGCTTGCAAATTTAAAATCGAGAGTACAATCTGAAATAAGAGATTTTGAGAAAGCACACTGTATACTGTAGACTGTACTGTGGAATAATTTCCAAAAAAATCATTTACACAAAGGTTATCAAGTCTTTGCTTGTCTGCTCTGCAATTTAGAAATCTGATGATTTCTCATCCCCACATAGGTTGAAATGGAATCATACAGTTCAAAAACTATTCACGATTACAGCGTTCAAAAGATTTGGAATCTCCTGTACGAAAATAAAAAGCTAATTTCAGCATTGTACAGGCCAAGTTTTACCTCATTGTGGGTATCATGACCTTCTTATGATCTTGTCCAACTTCTGAAGAAAATTTACAAGGCTATCAGTGAGACATCAAGTTACAATGAGTCTAAAACAAGGGCTCCACAAGTGTACAATCAACTTTGTGCTAGCATTAGATTAAAATAATTATATAGCATTTTTCAAGCAATTTACAGGGTCACAGCAGGCTTTTCTGGGATAGAACAAGATTAAAAGGGGGTCATAACAAGGCTATGACCAGACTTACATGCAAGGCTTGTACAGTACATGGCTGTTACCTGGCTTTGTATAAAGAGAACAGGACACAAAACATAAATAATGGCAAAGATGCTTCAAATATCAACTTACAGCTATGCCAGCATTATGAATAGCAAAAGGCATTCCAATCAAGCTGGAACCAATGAATGCTTTAAAAACATTTGAGAAATCTGTGAATTGTTGATGACACCTAAAAAAGAATGGAACAAAGTCAATGGAAAATATTGGAAAAATAAAACCACAGCCAGGTTGGAAAACCTGCATTCACTTGCATTTATGAAATGTTTGTTCACTCGCAGCTGGAATAAAACGTTCTTGTATGTTAGAACAAAAGATCTGCTGTTAATTTTGCATCTTTCACAGCATCTTAAAAGTCAACTTGCAGTTCACCCTTTCAAATCTGTTCCACTGTGTGGGCCAAATCATGTAATATTTCCCAACCTTCAACAGCAAGACAGCTTTCAACAGCAGGCACAACTTTCAAAGGCAAAGTTGTCCATTAGAAACATTTTTGTTGATCAAATGTATTATTCTCTTTTCAGAAAAACTGACCAAAGATAAGGACGCTCTGCATGGACACAAACTAGTAAAAATTGTTGTCACGTAACTTTCTTTAGAAACGTTTTTGAAAATGAGGTTTTTTGAAAATGAGTTTTCTGATTGACTGAAAATGATCGCTTCATGCTGAATACATGATCGATCCTGGGATTTATCAAGCACTCAAAATTGGGTCTTTAACAAGGGTTTCTGACCCATTGTCACCCAGACCATCACAGAGCCCTGGCAATCATGAACCATAGTGCCATTGTCACCTAGGGTGCCTTGTGGGCATGTTCCAATTTCACACTGTCTAAAACTCAGGGGGGCCAGCCACAGCTTCCCCTTTGATAGATTTTAAGCAAAGTTTTCTCTTTCTCACCAGACACCAAGTCCTAAAGTAAAATTCCAACCTAAATTCCAACCACTGGTGTGCCCCTTCTAATTCCAGGGAGCTGCAGTGCGGAGCCCTATCATCTGCCATGGCCAAATCTGATTGTCAGATTTTCTGTAGTAATTATGGCATGCTTACAAAGGATTCTTGAATAACAATTGCTTTTTAAGACATTTGCGGTAAGCTTCCTAAGAAGTATTATTGGTCAGTTCAGCAGCACTGGGCAAACCAACGAACATCACAAGGTGCTAATGAATATGGGATGATGCCAACAGTTGTTGAGATGCAGCTATCCACCAGACTGGAAAGTTTGTATCTTACGCAGGCAAGTCAAGATTGCCTAAGTAAGACTTCACAGAAAATTTGCGGTTGAGAACAATAGATTAAAACAATAGATCCTTTGTTTATTGCCAACTGCGGAGCTCAGGTTAAAAACCGCGTACGTTCCTGTGCACGCAAGATTGCTTGTGCAGTACAAAGTTTCCAGTCTAGGCTATGAACAGCCCAGACTGGAAGTTCGTTCTGCGCACGCAAACATATGTGGTTTTCAACCTGAGCCGCATGGTTGGCAATAAACAAAGCATCTGTTGTTTTGATCTATACTTCTCAACCTTTTCAACCAGGGTTGCCAACTGGCCTACTGGGAGGCCAGATTTTATAAATCTGGCCTAATTTGAAAGTATTTTGCTACGGATATTTTCATTTGGCCTCCACCTTATTTCTGGCTACCATTTGGCCTTTTCGGATTCCAAGGCATGATTCCTTTGTTTTCTTTGTAATTTTCTAAATTTTGTTGTAAGATGCGTTTTCATAAAATGAGATCTAATTATTCTTATGGTCACTGACAAAATAGATGTTAAAACAGATATAGAATATGATACCATCATCATTTTCAAGGTCTGTTCCATCCAGCATGCTTTGCACACGTGCCGGGCCCTGAAAATAAGGCCAACGTAGCATACAGTTCAATGCAACAAAGAGGCTTTTAGATAACTTAAACAATTGGTCTATTGTTCTTCAACAATGAAATTTCTTCTACTGTAAACTTGGCTAAATTTTGGCCTCCTTTGCAACCATGTTTGGCTACTGCTGACCAGTCGGGTCTGGCAACCCTGTTTTCAACCGCGAATTTTCCGCGCAGTCTTACATCTCAACTTGCCCGCGCAAGATACAAACTTTCCAGTCTGGTCCACAGCTGCCTCTGCCTTTGCTCTTTTTGAAATTAATATTTTGTGTAATGTCCAATGTGTTAACGATAAAAATTTCGCACTATGGAGTTGTCCTTGGGCTTTTGCGGGTAACAGTGTCAAAGTACCGGGAGTGCTGCGAAGCCCAACAAATATTTGGGATGGTGTTTATTTTCATCGATTGCTCGTCGTCCCCACTCAGGTGAAACTCACGTAGCGTTTGGTCTTTGCAGGAGCGTATCAATATCAATTTCATCACTATCTTCGTCATCAGAAACAAGCATTTCACTTTCTAAATCTTTTCCATGTAAATTCTCTTTCGAGTCTCGATAATATATTTCTTCATCGTTTTCGGCATGATCTCCACTTCCCTCATCGCGTTCGTCATAAGAAGGCCTAACTGTCATGTTTCCAAATCGCAAATCTCTCTCTTCATTCAATCATCCTTGACTTCAATGACTTGATTTCCAAAAACAAAGCCTATTTTGGTAGATTAAAATTGATTTTCTGTGAAGTGAAAAGTAAATTGTAACAATATTGCCACGTTGAGTTTGATAACAGCAAAAAGCAAAATTGAAGATAAGAAAGTAAATCCACTTCAACTTCGCTTCCTGTCTCGTTTTCAGATCCTCTTGTCACGTGATGTCACGTGATTTTGTCAGTCGTTTCCGGAAGGTGCCGTCTAGATGCAATACGTCTCGAGGCGGTTTTTCAGACCGCTGCGGGCTACTGAGCAGCACAATTCCAAACAATAGTGTGTGTGCCATGCGCAGAGTCACAAAGCTGGACTTCACAAATTTTTCCTTAACTTTCTCAGGCCTTTCTTTTTGACACCATAGAAATCGATAGAAATGAAAACAACAGGCAAGATTCACTTCAGACGATTGCTGTTCATGCAAACCATTCATGCAAACAAAAGTGTTTTCTCTTTTCTGGTATGCATCACAAACGAAAGTAAAGGAGCATTTTGAAATATTGAGCAATTGCAGTGTTTTTGATTGTTCAAATTCAGACAGGTGGAACAAACAATATTGATGTGAATGTTGCCTCAACAGAAAGCTCTTGCTGCGGGAGAAATTTTCGGAAATTGTAAAGTCTCTCCCATTCTCGTTTACATGAACCATTTCTGCTCATTTTAGTTTGAAATCCTTTAAATCACTTTTTTACGAATGTGTAGAATTTGCAAAATAAAAGAGCTACAATATCTGGAGGTTTAAAAATGTTACAATGATTCGGGTGAAACAACGGGGAAACGACAGCCTTCGCAATTTCATCAAAAATTTCAAGTCCAACTTTCTTACTCTGCGCATGCCTGCCTCCTAGCTTTCTTTCCTTTGTTTCAAAGTGTGCTGTGCAGTGGCTCGTAGGGGTCTGAAATACCGCCTCGAGACGTATTGCATCTAGACGGCACCTTTCCGGTGTTTTCCGGAATGGAAGTCTGAAGTCTCAGGCCTGGTCTGAACAAAGTTTATTTTTGCGTTTCGCGCAAAATCAGACAAGGGTACACGCAAAACAGAATTTTAGCGAAAATTGCAATGTCTACTGTGCCCTGCAGTTAAGTCGTCTGAATTTTTCGTATGCAGCTTCTACGACTACGAGAAGTCAAATATCGGTGAAATATTTCAGAATTTGTTCTGGAAATAAAATCGAATAAAATCTGGCTTGTTGACGTAATACTTTTAGAGTCGAGAAGGTGCAAAGTCTTGAAAATTTTCTGACAGACAAACAGTTGAGTTGGTGGCTTTTTGCGTCAAAGCCCAAGTTGAAAACAATCCAAGGGGTCAAACTTCAGAGATTTTGTCACGCAAAGATAAAGATATCCATAGTTGATTTATTCGTGGCACAGTCATAAGACTATGATTTATCGAGGTAAAGTGAGTCAGCAGCAAGAACCAGGAAAATAATGACGTCAAAGGCAGTGTTCGTGTTTGAACAAAGATCGTCTTTTTTTGAAGATATGAGATATGATTTCGAGCCTTCAATGGACAAACATGCTTATTTGGACACCAGTTCTTGAAATTTGACCACATGATTTTTATTTGCATTTGAATTTTCGTGACCCTGTCAACATAAATTTTGCCTTGGAAAAAACAAGAAATACAAATTGCAAGAAACTCTGACGTCATCTACTTTGGGCCTTCACTTAGAATGCACTCGTCCATGTGAGTGATGAAAGTGCTACCGGCCTTATGTTGTGAACGTGAAGTGTGTGTGTAATGGTGGAACCGCCGAGTTGATCATTCCGATCACTGCAATACGAAAATGTCCGATGAGGAGCAAGATATCGATGATACTCTTGAAGAAGATGATGGTGAGCTAATCGACTGGCAATTGCCGCTGTGTTTCATGAAGAAGCGACACAAGGAGAAAATTGATGGAATCAAATGTCTTCCCCAGTCATGGAGAATGAAAGAACGAGTACGTAGCATGTTTGCTTACAGTCAACCTATTGTTCTTGTCGATTGTTCGTATTGTTGTTAATTTAGTCGTAATGATGTTTGATCTCTTTGTTTTTAATGAGTAAATTTCGTTTGGGTATTGTTTAGACATTCTTCCTTTTGTGTTTCTATGTTTGCCTGTTGTTCCGAATGTTTTATTAGACCTGCTGGAGTTAGGCCACACACACATACGGCCCCAAAAGGCTCTCTAAATGTAAAGTGAAACTAACATTTTTCCTAAACTTTCCCGTAATTATCTGGTTGACATTCCAATAGCAAGAGTGGACCATGTTTTAATTTTGCATTTATTTTTGCAGATGAAAACAGTCAGTGTTGCACTCGTCCTCTGCCTGAATATAGGTGTGGACCCTCCCGACGTTGTGAAGACAGACCCTTGTGCGAGACTCGAATGCTGGATTGGTATAAAAATTTTTCAAATTGATTTTTGAAGTTCTGCAGTCAAGGGTGGGTTTAAAGATCAAATTCCAACGTGCATGACCAGACATGCAACCATCTCACTAAATAGTTTTGAAGTTAGGAAAATATTGCTGATTCACCAGAAATAGAATTTTAAGAGCTCTCCACAGTAGATAGTAAGCCAATGAAGAGTTCTTGGAAAAGAATGTAAACACCTTCATCTCCATGATGGCCACACCACTGGTGGACCAACTGTTTATAAAATGAGGGGTTTTATCTGAATTCTCAGTTGTTAAACTATATACCACAGAGTAAAATCCTCTTGAAGCCTTTGTTTCAACTTTCAACAACTTTGGCAGTGAGATGAGTAAAAGGGCTGCCATAAAGCAGTTATGTTTCAGGCACTTTTCTAACCACCCATTTGGGAATTTAGAAATCAACATAAAACAAAGAATGAAATGCCTGGATAAGTTCCTCTCTGCTCCCTTGTGGCAGATGAGTTTGTAACAGGAAAAGTGCTGGCGAAAGACATCATGGAAAGATACCATTTGAGTGATGCAATACAATTTTTTGAAGAACAAAGGCTGTTGCTTCATACATATTTGACCTCATTTGCTCACAGTTTCTCCCCATGCCTTTCATTCAAAATACCTAAATGGATTGCATGGTTACAATGAATGGAACTATGGGGATAAAGATATCTTGAGAGTTTTGAATTTATGTAATTTGAAGCCAGATTTTCAATGTGCTGGAGAACTGGGCCCTAGGTCACCATCCCCTTCAGATCCCTTCGGTTTAAAGCAGTTTATGCAACTCTGGTTATCTGCAGTTCCTTTCTGTTTTGGCCTTGAAGCACCCTTGCAGTGTTGCTGGTCGAAAAATCATCCTTCCGAATGGAGTGTTTTAGTTATGACAGTGTGGCAGATTAGTTGATTTCAGATTCTCAACAAAATATTTTTGGTAGTTCTTTGAAAATCTCAAAAGCTGCTTAATCCTGTAAAATCTTTTAAAATCATGAAAAACCTTGGAAAACTCTGAAAATCTTTGCAAATTTAAGAATGATTTGATAATCTCAGTATCACAGAAAGTCTCAGAAATCTTGGAAATCATTAGAAAATCTCAGAAATGATCTCAAAAATCTTTGCAAGATCTGAGAGATTTTTAAAAAACCCAAAAACCTGGTGTACACTATTTACTGGTGATTTGCCCCACGAAAGTGATGGTGGCAATGTTTAACCAGAATGCTGGGTCAAAAGCAGTTCAATATGATATGAGTTGAACAAGGCAAATTCGTGAAGCAAAACAATAATGCGAGTTGCTTTTTGAAAAATAAATTTCACACCTCTCAGTGCACTTGATCAAATCAAAGTAAACAAAGAGTTGAAAACATTATGGTTGGCTGCTCAGAAGGTGTGAATTCTATTCTTGTGGCTGCCAACTCACTTTTTTCAATCAAACCAGTAGCCTTTGTTTCACAAAATTGTCCATTGCTATCTGGCTGTGTAACTGGTGTCTAAGGTCCTTAGGCTCATGATAAGATCCATGTTAAGATCCAAATACCTCAGACTAAAGAATGCACCAGGCACATCAAAAAAGTATCCATTTTGACAAGTCACACTAAATCATACACCAGGCCAAGTGGCTGACACTTTGTCAGATGCTGGGGGTAATGCTGTGTTTCAACTGACAGGCATTGTTTATTTATGATTATGATGATGGTGATGTTGATTCATGAAAAACATATGTATTAATACACAATCCATTCGCCCAAGAAGAAGCAAACTTATCAAGTCTGGGGACTTACAATTTATATTGTTTTCAAACAAAAGATCTTTGTTTTAACAAATTTGAGGGGTGATCACACCCCTCATCCCCCCAGGGTCAGCCGCTGACCAAGCCATTTTTATGATTCATGATTTAACCTTCCGCTAAAAGCCAAAACGACACCTTGAAATTTCTATCAATTTTTTTGGCAGTCTACTTCAAGAACTATATTATATATAAATGATTTATTGAAAATTAATGGTTTGGAAACAACCTTATTGACAGAATGTAGTTTTAACCAAATTCCATTCGTTTTTCAGATCCATTTTCGCTAAGTTCTCAAAAAGCACTTGAGGCAATTGGAAATAGTCTGCAGCAGCAATATGAAAGATGGCAACCAAGGGTATGTCATAAAAATCATTTACGGCTTTACTTTTCAAATTCTAGGTTCTAAAAATAGACTGTTTGTGATTTTGCAAGAAAACCAGTTTAAGGTTCACTGTGGTAAAATCTTGAGAGTGATGTTTGGCAATTGTTTCAGCATATAAACATAATTTTTGTGTTAAGGTTACACTTTATTTGTATTTCTAAGCTTCTAAAAGTTTTAGTTAAACCAAGGAGTGAAGCTGAGCTCTTTATGAATACCAGGAAGACTTGTGTTGTAGATTTATCAAAAATTACACCTGAAAGGAAAACTAATTGATTGGTTGCTTTTGACATTTCTGTTGAAAGAATTATGATTTAAAGAAATTGTTATTGTTTTCCCAAACAAAAGTCTTATATATATATATATGCTTTGAATTTATAAACTTGAATTTATTTTTGAATTTATAAACTTGAAATTTCTGATGCTTGATTCTCACAGAAATTTTTTATTTTAGGCGCGCTACAAACTCAGCCTCGATCCAACAGTTGATGATGTCAAGAAACTATGTACATCCTTGAGGAGAAATGCAAAGGCATGTAAAATTTAATTCATCATGAAGAGGATATTTCTTAGATGATGGGTAATGATTTTCTGGACATCAGTTTCAGATAATGGCAGGAAAACTGTGTTAATATGTTCAAGGTCTGTACTGTAAATCTGTTTCCAACAAAGATCTTTACACAAATAGAGTAGAAATTATTTTATTTTGATGTTAGAGGTTTTGATATAGAAGAACTGAAATGAAACTCCTTTACTTTCCAGGAAGAAAGAGTTCTTTTCCATTACAATGGACATGGAGTTCCCAGACCAACAATGAATGGTGAAATCTGGGTCTTCAACAAGGTTGGTTGTTAAATTTTTATTTCAGAAAGTGCTCCAGATTATCAATATTGAATCAGAGAAAATAAAGCCAAATTTAAAAGAATTACAGTAGATATATCGTATGTACAGTAAATAGTCAATGTTTAAAGAACAGAGCAACATTGGCGGACTCTTTGCCAATATTGGTAGGCAAAGCTATTGTTTCAGAAGAAAGCATTATTTATTTCTGTTATTTCCAAACAAAAAAGCTTTGTTCTTTCCAACATCAGGGGGTGTTGGCACCCCTTGGCTTCCAAATGCCGGCCACTGCAGACCAATTTTGAGGGAAAGAAGGGAAAGAGAGTCAGTATTTTTGTACTGCTACCATATATTGCTTTGATGACAAATTCAGCTACTGTTTGACACTGCTGGTCAAGGAACATTTGACTCCCAAAGAACCTTGTGCACCTTTGGCAAAAATCCTTGGTTTTCAAGGAAAATCCATCAAAAATCTTTGAGATATTTCAATGCTGGAAAAATCTTGTATGCCTTTTTGAATGAGTGAAATGCCCTTTGTTCCTGGTACAAGCAGCTTGCTGGGTTTGTGAGGTAATAGTATCAAATTCCTACTGTATGTTATTTGCCATTTTAGTGAAAATATGTTGTATAGATAATGACCTAATGAGTATCTTGGGTTATAGTTAATGTTACTGTATTACTTTTGTAGTCTTATACACAATACATACCATTGTCAATATATGATCTTCAAACATGGATGGGAAGTCCTTCTATTTATGTCTATGATTGTTCAAATGCAGGTAATTTTTCACATTCATTCATATAATTTTGTTGCATACAATTAGGCCTGAAATTATTTGTACCATTACCACATTTGGAGCATTTTAGATTGTTCTCGTATTTGCCGACCAATTTTAAGATATTTTATTTGTTCCAGTTTCCCTTTTTGTGCATATTTTGAGCCTTTTTACAAACTTCTTATGAACTTTCAACCACAGTAAAACTGGTCCTCAAATAGAACAATGCAAAATAATCAGAATTTGGTAGGGTTATGAATAATTTAGGGCTTAACTGTAGGTTGGCAATCATTGACTTTAGTGACCGTTGTTCAATTTTATTATGTATTTCATATGATTTGCAGTACTGAGTTTATAATTGTCTCTTTGGCTGATTTTTTACCTCACTCAATCACATTTTCTTCACAGGCCTGATTTTAGAATCATTCAAACAATTTGCTGTGCAACGAGAGCAAGAATATGAAGTAAGATATTGTTTGTTTTCAATTCGTTTTGAGTGGGCTTGTCAGGATTTCTAGCTACTGAAAGCTAATTTAGGCCCACTGTATGCTGCATCCAGGCATGGGACCTCTAGTTTAACGTCCCTTCTGAAGGACAACGAGGTGAGTTTTGAGGTCAGGCCTTGAGGTCACCCATCCGGAGTTTGATCTCACTCAACCAAGCTTAACTTCAGTCACCTGACCAAGACTGTACAAGCCACTCGATCATTCACCTCATGTTTTGTCAAGATTGATCAAGGTTGGAATAAGCAGTATTTACATCTATGTTTCTTTTTTAATCAGTTTGCTTTGGTTAGCTCAACAAAGATCTTATGTTTTCAAAATGTCTGTTTTTGTCTATTCTGAATGGTATTTGCACTTGTCTTTGCAAATGAAAACACAAATGGAAATATGCCAATTCTTGTTCCTTCTTCACATGGAAATGAAGTGAAGGACACAGCTCAAGTAAGGAAATCTTTTTCAACAACCCATGTTTTCTCATCGTATATCACATTTCATGGTTTTCAAGTTTCATCTTAGACAGTCAGGTTTATCTTTTTAATATTAGATGTTTATAATTCTATGGCAGTGAAAATATTTGTGTTTCATCATAGCGCTGCCTTGCACAAGGAACACCGATGCCAGTACCTCCACCAGTTCGAAATTGCATTCAATTGGCAGCATGTCAGTCAAATGAATTATTACCAATGCTTCCAGATTTGCCTGCAGACTTATTCACTGCATGTTTAACGACTCCAATCAAAGTTGGATTGAGATGGTTAGTAATGCAGCATAGTGCTCAAATCTTTAAAAGGAAGGATTTGAAATTCTATTGCATTTTTCTTTGAATTAAAGTGCTTGAAAGGAACTTTGGGTAATTTGATGCAAATCTGCCATGGTAATAGACCTTGTAGCTATTCTGAAGAGAATCAGAATTGAACAATATTTTGCTGCATTTCGTAGAATTTTTGAATGTCCACAATGGTGATAGAAGCTTCAATGCCACTTGATTGAACATCGAGTATATATAAAGTTGTATAAAAATAATACTCAATCCAGGCCCTTTGGTATCTTGATTAGTTTCAAAGTGGTGGCATTTATTAATTTTGAGGCTGTGATATCATCAAATTTTTACATCCTTAACCAGAAGAGCTACACTCTGCTTTCCACCATATTGTAGACCTTCATGAACTATTGTTTTCTTGAAGATTGTATCAATTTTCTCAAATAGTTTAAGATTTACAACAATTTTAAGATTTTCAAGATTTTTGCTGAATTTTTACAAAATTTACCAAAATACTGCCATTCTGAAAATGATCGCGAAGTCAAAAGATTGCCATAACAGATTTACAGCAAATTATCCAAAGTTCCTTTCAAGTCGTTCAATTCATAGGAAAATTTGATGCAATTTTACTCCCACCTTTTTAAAGATTTGAAATATTTGAGCCAAATGCTTAGTAATACATACTTTAAATTGACTACTTTGGTCAATAGGCTTGTGAATTCTCAAAGTTGTTTTTCGTGCTCTAACAACAAACTTGCACACATTAGACAAAGCAATTATGATGCAGCAGTATAAATAGCAGCATTCTCATATACTCCATGGCTGTTATATTGAACATATTTTAGCAATCTCTGATCTACATATGAACAAAAAAGCTACGTAAATAGGCAAAAAAGAATGCAAACTACAGAACTGAAGGCAAGCATGATGTCTTCTCATCTAGGTAGCAGGCTGGCAGTTCAAGCGTTTATTCTTGAAAATATATGTAATTATCAAGTTTAAGATCAACTGCTTTGCCTTGACAGAAAACTTTCACCATGCTATAAACTGCCACTATTATCATTTATGAATGTCGTTATATCCAATAAAAGCATCGATTATAGCTATGCGAAATTTTGCCTTTGATGATCGATAGAACAGTGGTTTTCTCTTCTGGGGTAGATCTATCTGTTGCAAGGTGGTGTATTTTTGCTGTCTTAGAAGACCGCTTCATTAACTTTGTAATCTATTTACACCTAGGTTTGTAAGCCAAAAAAGTAGTCACCTCGTTCCAGGAATGACGATTGAATTAATTGAAAAGTAAGCTGAAAGTTTTTTCTTTATATTTAGTTTTAGCATCTAAAACTCTTCTTTAGTTTGTCATTTTGTCTGATAAATGCATTGATAATTCCATTGTAAGGAAAGCAGATAAGAGTTACTCGAAGGAGGGATCAGGGCTCAATTGATATCATCAGTACAAAATATTTGTAATTTTTGACTGCTTTCAGAAGACATATTTTAAGAATTTCCCATTTCATTCAGCATTAATTTGGAAATGATTTTGCAAAGATGTATCATTTTGTTTCCATATGTCTCATGGAATATTTTATGGTCTACAACAATGACGTTAATATTTTTAACGTTGCCCATTTTGATGTTCTTAAGATTTTCATCACTCATCTTTAGAATACCTGGTCAGTTGAATGACCGACGAACACCGCTGGGAGAATTAAATTGGATTTTTACTGCAGTTACTGACACAATTGCATGGAATACTTTACCAAGAGGTAGATTTCTATCATTGTAGAAGATTCTTGTTTCTATCCGTTACTGTTGGTTGTAATAACGAATTTGATCAGGAGAGGATTCATCTTACAACATCCATCAATAAAAAGCTTCTAGGGTGCCCCGCAATTAATTTGAGATCGAAATTTGGTGGACTGTTGTAAGCTACCATTGAGAACAAATTATGGCTTCTGCAGGGTTCTGTAAAATGAAATATTTTGGCCTTGATCATGCAAATTTCCGATCCCTCTTATTGTCCGTTTATTCAAGACTTGTTACACTATTATGATCCGCACATAGCTATTAATTTATTTAAGCGATAACAACATAGATCACCATTAGATTCCCGATGCTTTGAATATACACATTTGTTCAAAATGCTTCACAACTCCTAATTAAGAATGGTGTATTTCTCTTTGATGGAAACTTGTAAATATTTGAACAGCTAGGTTTATTAATCAAAGATCCTTTTTACCGAGACAGGTATTTCATTTTGTTTTCAATGGTTGAATAAGATGCATGCCTGAAGCAGTATCTTCTTTGTTTGCACGTTTACAAATTCTTATCATCTGTGAACTATGTAGATACTTCATCATATCGAGTAATTGAAAGTGTGATTGGTTGATTGATTGATTGACTGATTGATTGGTTTATTGGTTGGTTGAATGATTGATTGATTGATTGACCGATTAATCGGTTTATTGGTTGGTTGAACGATTGATTGACCGATTGGTTGGTTTATTGATTGGTTGGTTGATTGGTTGATTCATTGATTGATTGAATGAGTGATTTATTGGCTGGTTGGTTGGTTGATTGATTCATTGATTTATTGATAGATAGACAGATAAGTAGATAGATAATTGATTGAGCAATTGTTCGTGATTATTGATAGCAGCAATTTACCTTCCGGAAGCATTTGAATTGTGACTCAGTTTCAAGTACTTAGAAAATTCGAATATCTTGTGAAAGTCGTAAAATCATAAACTCGCTCTCATTCTAGTTGCTGTATTTTATCACAAAATATTTTTGTCATTTAAATTGTTGCAGCTGAGTCTCTGAAATTTTTATGACAATGTCTTCCGTTATAGTCCCCGTTAGCGATAATCTTAATGCATCTGCGTTTGATACACTTTATAGAATGCTTCGCTTATTTAAAGCCTACTATCTTTTCTCGTCTTTCTATTACAGATATATTCCAAAAACTATTTCGACAAGATCTCTTAGTTGCAAGTTTATTCAGAAATTTCCTGTTAGCAGAAAGAGTTATGAGAACATATAAATGCTCGCCAGTGTCAAGCCCTAGGCTTCCTCCAACTTATCATCATGGCATGTGGTACGTGTTATTCATATTATTAAGATTTTCTTTGATTGTGTAAGCGGTGTTTTGTTTTATTTGATATAATAACAGTGTGAATCACTTATTTACCAGGTAAGCCAGTAAAATGTTCCCGCTTTCAGAACTTCACAGCATAGACAGTACTTGACGGATGATTTAGCTTCAGGTTATAAGTCGAAAGACCAAAGCATGTTTGTGAATTCTTTGCGTTTCTATGACCACTCAAACTTTTTGCTAAAGGAGTTAACCTCTCTTCTACAGTAAAAAAACGAATATGTCTCTATCTCATGCTTAGCATTTGTTTTTCAACAGGCAAGCATGGGATTTAGCAGTTGACCAATGTTTGTCTCAGCTACCGGAAATCATCAAAGATGATACCAAATACCAGGTTTGTCTACGGCTCTGAGCTTACTTATAGTGCATTTTATTTGGTAGTAGCTATCCAAGTATTTTCCTTAGCGCTTGAAATCTGTTTTAGACCTTTGTCAGATACAGGCCTCACATCTGTCTGATGCGTGACACCAACTGTCATACATGTGCAATTAGTTCTCCGCGTAATAGCTGCGTCACTGCACTGTACGCTGTTTGATGTCCATCATTCGTGACCGAAATTGTTTTGTTCTATTTCAGAATAGCTCCTTTTTCTCAGAGCAACTGACAGCCTTTCAAGTATGGCTTGCTATGGGCTGCGAGGAAAGGGAACCGCCAGAGCAACTACCAATAGTTCTGCAGGTAGGTCAAGACATTTTTTCATAATTTACCTAAGATCTATTGGCAATTATTGATCAATGATGGGAAAATACTCTGTATGAAGCTCGAATTATTTTCTTTTTCATGATACATTTCAGAAAATGAAGGATAAGGGAACTCTTTTAGCAGACCTAACATGGTGATCGTTAATGAGTTAGTGTGCTTTAGAATGCTGTAAACAAGATAAAATAAGAAATGATACATTTAGTTTGCTGTTGATCTTTTATTTTCATTCCTGATCAGGTGTTACTGAGTCCTGTCCATCGACTACGAGCTCTCGATCTTCTTGGAAGATTTTTAGACCTTGGACCTTGGGCAGTTAGTTTGGTAAGTAAATTTTGTTTATTTTCTTGTTTCAAACAGGCTTAGTTAGAGCAGCCTCCCAAAATCAATATTTGGCATGATATTTTTCACAGCCTCCCTTATAACTAACATTAAGACCGCTAGCCACATAAAGAGTTGTAGTTAGACAGATGTTTGTGTGCTAAATCCGAATTTGGCCTAAAAAATTTCAAATGAAAGAATTTGACTTATCTTCGAAACCGAAGCTGTTAATTGAAGTGGTGTATTCTATCAGTTTAGAACGTCCACCATTTCTTGCAATTAGCCGCTTCAATTAAAGGATTTGTCTGATGATTGATAATAATATGAATAATTATATTGTTATGAATGGTGTGTCGAACTTTATTCCAGCTTTTTTTTGTCTTTCTCTGAGACTGTGCATAAGACAATTTGCAACATGTACGTAGTGACGTCATTAAACACAAGGTCGGATGAGTCTTGAGTAATTGAAGGCAGAGAAAACGGGGAGAAAGTGGAGCTGAAACTTTCCCACTGAACGTTTGTGTCTAATGAGCTAAATTCCTTTATCTTTTTGTGGTTTTACGAACTTTTCTCTCCGTAGGCACTATCGGTTGGAATTTTCCCTTACGTGTTGAAGTTACTGCAAAGTTCTGGCAGAGAAATCCGACCGTTGATGGTGTTTATTTGGGCCAAAATCTTGGCCGTGGACAGCGTAAGTGTTTTTCTACTGATTCTATGCATGCAGTGCTCCATGATCTTTGTTAACAGTGATTTTAATTTTCTGTATTCTTGCATATAAATCGGACTAGCTGTTAACATTGTTAAGGAAGTGTTGCGCAGCCGTAGGAAGTAGCTGCTTTTTGGATAGCTTTTGTTTCTAATACAATAGAAAACAAAATCAAATCTATGTCTGTGACGTACTTCATTATTTTGAAATTATTGGGGGCTCGAGCCCTCCTGGCAACACTTCACATTAATATTGTTGGCTACCAACAAAATAACAGAATGGTGCTTGCTTTTCATTGTCTTATGATATCGTTTGCTGAAATCACGTTGGTAGCTTGTAAAAAACAATGTTTCCAAATGTCTCTCTTGCCTTAGTCCCCAATGGGTACTCCCATTATGGTCTAACAGGGGGCACCAGTCGGTTTGAGACTCTTACCTAATGGCTACCAAATGGCCCTATTTTCCGAACAAGGAGACTTCATCTCAAATCTGCTTTGTTGTTTTTAGACTTGCCAAGCAGACCTCGTTAAAGATGGAGGACACAAATATTTCTTATCTGTTCTCGCTGATCCTTACATGCCTGTGAGTATACCATCAATTAAAATTATTCATGATTCTTGATTCATGATTCGATCAGTTAATATTATTCATGATTCTTCGATTAAAAACTGTTTACATTTTTCTTGTAACAGTTTGGTCCATAGTTGAAATGTTTAATTTTAGTTTGCTTCATGTAATATCATAATGCTAGTGGACCGCTTTTGCTCATGCCAAATACAACTTTTGTTTCAGTTTTTAGACTGTCTTGCGAAATTATAGGAATTTTTCGATTTAAAAACTTGTAAGGCAGGCAAACATTCTCCCGGCAAGCTGATGATAACTGATGATAAGAAATTCCTGTTGCGTGTAGTACGATTTTACAAAGATAAACAAGTAAATGTAGGTTAATTGTACGGACTTTTATATGAACTGAAATAACTCATATCGAAAGTGCTTACATTTATTTATAAATGTGTTTATTCATGTAAAATATGAATATATATATAGAAGTGCTTACATTATGCTTTATTTAGTTGTTTGTCCTTAGTTGTGTGAACTTATTCAGTGCACGGAAAGCAGGAACGATTGGCCTAAACTGGTCGCCGATGTCATACGATAAGGCACTACAAGAAGAAGTTGTTTGTCTACCGATAAGGCTGCAATTAAAATGTTTCATGGAAGACTCCAAAATAAGCAAATTGACATGGATCTGACGCAGAATTTTGCTTCTGTCAGTGCAAGTAATCAAAAATGATCATTGAAATATCTTATTTCTTTCCAAGGCTGAGCATAGGACAATGGCAGCATTTGTATTAGCAAGAATTATACACAATTATCTTCCAGGACAGGTATGATAATTGTGTTCTTGTGTGATAATCTTTAACAACCCTTTGAGTATTATAGAGTATGTTGCCAGCTCTTTCTCTGTCATCAGGACATTGATCGTGGAAGAAGCAACAGCAAACAACACTGCGTTCTGTGCAAACTTAGCGTGAATACTTGAATTTACAAACGCTTGCGAAATTGCTTTCTGCAGGAGTTTGATTACGTTAATCACTGGGGTTTACACGCTTTAAGCTTCGCAAGATTAGTACTCAACAATATTCAGGCGAATCCGAAATCGACGTTATGCTATTCCAAGGAAAAATGTATAAAACTCAAAAGTGGCTAGAATATTGTATATCTTACCTTATTGTCCGTTTTTGCTTATGCAGTGACTCCAGCTAGAAAATTTTAAATGACATACGCCTACTTTGTTATAAGAAGCTGCTTGTTCATGTTCATGTTCATGTTCATTATAAATTCAAATTCTCTACCTACAACAACAACCAACTACTGCAAATAATAAATAACAAAATACAATATAAAGGCATACAATGAAGATTTAATAAAAAAAAAAAAAGTAGGTAAGAGAATTCTTAAAGGAGGAACTCTCTCAGTAGTTAAACTAATCGAGGAGAGAGCCCCCCCTTGTTGTTGAGCTTAACGTATTCAAAAAGGCTGAATTTCTGAAAATAATTTTTCGGCTGGACAGACTTGTTAGAAATTGCAAAAGTGTAAATACTTTAATGATTTGTTGAGGCGAATTTACAAAGGCCTTATGCCAAAAATATAATGCAAAAGAATGTAAAGAAGTAACTTCACACGCAAGCCACACGGAATGGAGCAAAGAGACCTCCATGACACCAGCACGGTGGCCACCCCCAAGAGGAATCCCCATGGAAAATGACCATCCCACCAGAAACCCAAAGAAGCTCCCTGACCCACCCCCGCACAGCCTACATACAACGGCACCCCCTAATATCGAGTAGCAAAGAAGTGCGCTTTTGTTTTGGATTTAAAAACCTGTATGGATTGGCTTTCCCTAATGATGACTGGTAAACTGTTCCATGACTTGGCACCGGCAAAACGTACTGATTTCAGGCCATATTGAAGACTCTTCTTCCCTGGCAAAAAGATATCACCTTTTGAAGCTTGCCTGGTACTATGTTGATGAACAGATGATACAGATTCGAAGAAGTTATGGAAATGAACAGGAGAGATCTTGTGTACAGACTCATAAACAAATGAAGCTAGCTTAAGGTCAAAAAGATCATAAAGTCTAAGAATATTTGTACGATGGAATATGGGTGCAGAAGGGGAGCAGCGAGGTTGAAAAGAAATAGCTCTTGTAAGAAGCTTAGCTTTTATGTCGCCAAAAAATTAAGAAACTCCAGTACTGAGAAAAGATAACTAACTTAGGGAATCCGTAACATATTTTTACTTATTTTCATTTCTTTCCTATATCATTTTACTCGGAACTTACTTGAGTCTAACATTGGAAAGGCTTCAAAAACATTATTTTGAAATGTTCACGAGGGCGCAGGTAATGAAAATGAACATTTTTATGGAACCTTTTAAACACCGAGTACTCAAAATCTGACGATTTAAGAAAGTTTCAACACTTGCCCAAATTCTTAGTTTCTTATAGAAATTCATATATTTGAAATTATCTACGAAACCTCACATTCTAATGTCGTTTTCGTTATCTTTTTAGGAAAACTGCTGCAAAGGAAACATGATAGCAATATGTTTAGAGCAACTGAATGATCCTCACCCCTTACTTCGACAATGGCTTGCAATTTGTTTAGGCCTTATATGGTCAAATTATGATGCAGCCAGATGGTGTGGCGTAAGAGACAGTGCTCCTGAAAAATTAACAAAATTGCTAACTGATCCGTTACCAGAAGTGAGTGTATTGCTTCAACTTTCTAATGCAAGTTTAGCCTTAATAGATAATTTAGCTCTTTAGAGAAAGAGTCTGCGAAGAATAACATTTTCTGATAAATGACTGCCATGAGGGTTGTAAAAATGGTAAACTGAGTTTTGTACGGTAGATACATGTACATAGAGACTCATTTCTGTACTTAGACGGCGTTCGCACGATGCGCTCAGATTTTAAAACGGTGAAAAATGTGATGGATAGGCCTCTCGTTCACACGAAAACGGCACATTTTTTGCTTGTAGATTTCGAAAACGGTCGATTTTGAAAACGGAGCTCTGACCGGCACATTTTAGAAACGGCATCGTGTGCACACTTGAAAATGATGAAAACAGAACATTTTGCGAGGCTTTTTGGAGCGAGTCTGATTGATTCATGTTGTAGGTACATTTCTTTGGCATCAAAATCTTGCAACGAGTTTTTTTCCGTCAGATTTCCTGCCGTTTTCAGTCTGTGTTAAGTTCCGGATTGCACGGTATGTTATAGCCCTTTATCAATCAAATTTTCAGCAAACATCTGCAATCTGTTATTGCAATAAGTTCTCAAGACCCTTTCGTTACATGTTCTGCATTCTGTTGCTCATTTTTCGTAGGTCCGTGCATCATCTGTCTTCGCTCTTGGTCGATTAATCGCTAACACAGGTGATCGATCTGATCATGCAAACATGGTTGATCATGGAACAGCAACAACACTCGCTTCAACGGTCGGCCAAGATGGCAGCCCACTTGTCAGAAAGGTTTGCCATTGCCTTATCTCTATAAATTCCCTCCTAAATTAAGTGCAGTTTTCAACGCAAAAGTATAAATATTTTCACACTGGAGTTCGTCTTTCTTAACAAAATAAAGAACCATTGTTCGTTTAAAGCCCCTGATACATTATATTCCCTCAGGAAGTAATACCATTTTACAGGCGGCCACATTGTAAACTACCATTTATACAACGATAAAGAAGTCAACAAAAAATTTTGGTTAAGTTCTTTATGTACAAATATCATACCCGAAGCGGGCCTCACAAGTAAGATCAATGTTTCAAAAGTATTCGACATCTTTTCCGGCAATTTTGAATGAAGAGAAATACCGCAAAATTTGGAGGGCTTTCTACTTGTTTTTTCGTTCAGTTAAACTAATGACATGCAAATTGTCTTCGTTCTCGTAGGAACTGGTCGTAGCTTTCTATGGACAAATCGTACAATTTGAAAATAACTATGGTGTTGTTGCTGTACAATTCCTGGAAGAAGACCGGAAGCTAGATCTTCTAGGAACCAGTCCACGTGACTCCAGCAAGAAAGGATGGATATTAGTTGGACAAGGCTCAAGTAAAGAAGCATTTATGGCGAGCACTGATAGTCACACTTTAAAACGTCATGGCGGAACTGGAAGTCAACAAGGGAAAGGAACACCGCTTGTTAGTAGTGGAAGTCACACATCTGCACCTCCTGCGCGACAATCTGGTAAATACGATTGGTAATTTATGGTATCTTTTCTGAAAAATAAGTAATGAAGTGACTTATATACTTTGATTTTGGACATAGTATAAGTTATATATACTTTATTGCAATAAACGCCTTCATCTAAGCACCTAGTGGATTAAGAATCTACGGGTCGAAATTTTCAAATGAGACCCCCATTTATGAGATTCGATCAATCGTAATCATTGTACAAAAACCAGGCCAACGTCCAAAAATCTTGATAAGGCTGTAGTAGTTTTTACAAGGGAGTGGAGTTTGTTCTGTACTTTGATCAATCATTTGACGTTCCTTGATGAAATTGATTTACATCCAGCTGGCCTTGAATTTTGTTTTCAGAGGCAATGACTGCCCAAATCTCAGGATTAACATTTACATTAAATTCTTTAATTTCAACAGGAAGGGGCCTGATGAGCTACGATAGCTCATCAAGTCTTGCGTCATTGGACAGCCAAAGTAGTGAAATTTGGATCAAGGGAAATATGAGAAGATCATCGTCAACTGTTTCTTTCTCGTCACTTCATGAAAATGTTTACACAAGAGTCTGGAAGGTAACTGTGAGAGTCTTGTTTTATGGAAATCTATGCATAAGAATTTGAAATGTATTTAAGGGCAGCATCTACTGCTTGGTTTGTTATGAAAATGCAATTCCTCTTCTTTTTATTTGACTGTTACTGAAGTAGACTTATGACATAGTCCCAGTTGTCGTGACAACAACAACAACAACCCCATTTACACACTTTCTTACATGTTTTAATTGAGTTGGATTTCTTGCTCAAACCACATCTATCAATTGCGAGAATTAAAAATATGTGATAAGCCTAGGTTGTAAGTACCGTTCATGGTAGAGGCCAGATGACCTTGTGTCTTCCAGCGCCAAAAACAGTACATATTTTTTCAGTTAGATTTGATTTGTTATGAAAAGAAAAAAATGGGAATTTCATTGATTTACTTATATTGGCAAACCACCGTAACATGTTGCTTGCATTTGCTTTTATATACCTTTTCTAAGATCCCTCCCATTTGATCGTCAGAGATGATGATTTTCCATCGTTCCTTCCGTTTACTCCAAAAGAATAGACTTATTACACAATTAAATTCGGTTCGAGGCAAATGATGCGATTCCCTCTACAGCAAGAAATTTTCATCATATCTATTTTGTTGCAAAGGCACATACAAAACTATTTCATGCGTTGTTGGGAGCAATGCACGCTTTAAGATTAAGATCCACATCATATCAAGGCAAATGATGTTCCCGAAAGTATTTCAAAAGAACTGACGTCATTGTGAAAATGGTTTAGTTCAGTAACCCACAAAAGATAACACGGGATGATTTTCTTGCAGACGATGTTAAATCTTTCTGTTGATCCTTCTCCTGATGTTGCTGATATGGCTCGAAAAGTTGTCAATAATGTCACTGTAAAGGTTAGTTATTATGTTAAGATTTTTTCATTGAAACCATACTCGTAATAAAATGATAAGAGTAATGAAATGAAGGAACGTGTATATTAAGTTAAAATCATTGATTGGCTTGAATAACAACATTGAAGAATATATCTGCTAATATTTTGCTGATGGATCACAAAATATCAACCTTTTAATCCTGTAATTTCCCATTGATTTCTTTTGCCCATGATATGAGTGAGTTATTGTTTGAAATCTAAAAGTTTTTTCCATACTCCTTCCCTGAAGAGAACAATGACGCTGTGCGTATTGCACATCGTTTAAAGAATAGTTATGTTTCGAGTTACTCTACCTAGTTAGTTAGTTTCTCTTCGTCAGGTAACTTTTCTGGTACTAATTCCTTTAGTTATATGAGAATCGCAATTTTGATATTTATAACCTTATTTTCAGGCAACAATGCAAGCTAAAGGAGCTAAGCTTTCTGCACAGTTTCGATCGCAACCTTCTTCACCTGTAACTGACTCTAGCTACCTTCATAAAAAGTAAGTCCAGTTTATTTTGTTAGATGGATTTTGTTCTAAGTCATTTGAGATCAGTCAGTCATGGCTACTACTAGATGTACACAGACCATCATTTTTGTTACACTATTGAAGATTCTCGAGCTCTTCAATAGAGACGTCAACAAGTTTGTTAGAGCTACCAAGGAGCTCTGTATGAGATATCGACACCAAATTTTATTCTTATTACAGCTTGAAACGAAAACTTTTCTATCAGATTTTATCGTAAACGTCGTTTTTACTTTTATGGAGCACCATTTAGAAATAGAGCATTATGTTGTGATTTCGACTGCCTTAGCTTGCCCATCTGCAAAAAATTGGTTTCAGAGGTTGACAAAGTAAACTTATGATTAAATTCATCACATGCAAGCCATGAAAAACGTTGTTTACGCTCCTCAGGCCTTCAACACAATCTGCAGTAATGGACAGAGAATATCGACCACAACGAAATAGCAAGTTTTACATTCAGCCATCAACCCCAGAACCGAGGACCCCAAGCATCGGGGAAAGGTCTCCACCGGGTCAAGTCCACACTCCTCATTCCTTAGAGTTTTCAACGAAAAGACGAATTTTTGACAAAGGACCGGAGGTAATTGATACTTATACTGTTTTCGTTGATTTAGACGTCAGTATGCGTGATCATATGTAGAATTCTTTCTTTCTTTTATATCGTAGTGGCCTTACTTAACTTTTTAAGCTCTCTTATCTTCTTTTTTGTCACACTTCTATTGTTTGTAAGACTTGCAAACAGTGGCGCAACACACGGTGATTGGGGTTAGAGCAACTCCTAAGGGCCCCCGAGCTGTAGTGGCCCCGAAAGAGCCCCTTACGATGCTCTGTAAAGCACTGACTTCCCAATGTGTTGATTCTTTACCAAGCACTTCAGCCTTTCCAGAGAAACTGCAAGACTTTCACTGAATTAAGCGCCTTGGTGAAATGAATTAGACGCAACTTGAGTAAATCATGTATGCTGTAAAATGCAAGCTGGTCAAAAATGCTTTGTCATCTTGAGGAGAATATGAAAGCATTTAGCAGATCTTTGGTGAAAAATCCATTTCTTTGCGATCCTTAAGGCGAGTTTTCTGCAAGAAATGCGTTTTCCAACATCTATAGTGCATAGTTGGGAATATGTTCCTGAGAAGGTACCCTAGATGCCCTGAACCCAAAATGATGGAAATTTGATTTTGGAAATTTGGCAAAGTTTCTTGATGCCTCTGCCGCCTCAGGGGGCCCCTGTATAGCTAATTTACTAAGAGCCCCAAGCTGCTCCTTTACGCCACTGCTTGCGAAAAATGTTAATAAAGTTTATTATCAATGATATATTCCTATTTTAGCAACCATCCGTTCCCGAGACTGATTCAGGAAGTGATGACGATGAAGGGAATACAACGCCTAGGCCATCTTTAGTGTCAACAAAATTATATGAATGGTTTTGCAGTTACTTCGCACAATCTGTTATGAAGGTAATGCACAATTTTTTCACCACAAGTAGATCTAAGTCAACGTTCTGTTAAGAAGATCCTCTGTCATAGCGTTACTAAGAAAATTAAAGAAAGCTCAAAGCAAAATGCACGATTCATTTAGGCCGTGAGTAAATTCTAGTGGTTTCACAAAAGTCCCGTATGTAAACATCATAACGATTGACAACAACAACAACAGCAACTATAACAGTTTGGGAACTTTTGGGTCACGCGGTAAAATTTGTTTGTTCCATACGACTTTTCTCGTTGAAAGTAGGACAAAATAGAACATTAAATTCTTCTTCATCAATCTCTGAATTGTGCAAGATTCAAATGATTTTGCAAATTTCTGACCGCAAAATTCATCGGTTAAGCAACAGCCTGACTTCTTTTTTAAGACCTGTTCGCATTTATTCCAAAGTAGTCTTCTCTTATACACTTTTACCGTGTTCATATTTACCTTTTTTAGCCATCTTGCTCACAACTGAAAATGTTCCAAGCAGATTTTTAATACCTTAATTTGCCTCTTTATTCGCCTCTATGCTCTCTATCTTCGTAGAAATTTCTTTCAGTAAAAAATTTATGCGGCTTTCCTTTCAGCCTCCTGATGACCTCGATCCGAACAGTCTTCAACATATTCAACGAGAATGGAGATTCCTGAGGAACACGAAAGTGAGGCAGGAATCATCAAAATTGTCTCAAATTCGCTGTAAGTGTACGTGAACATTATGGTTATGACTGTCGTTTTTGAATTTCTTGATAAGAATTGCGATTCATTGAATGATCACAATAATGAGGACTTGAATTTTTAATTGGAATTTGACTTGATCAGGATTTCAAGAGGATAGAACGTCTTCTTATTCTTAGATTCAATCCAAAATCCTGGGGGGGGGGGAGGATAAGATGACAACAACAAACATGTTTGCCTGGAGAATTTGATATCATCTGACCAATCCGTTCATTAAAAATTCGACATTTATGAAGTGAGAATGAAACAGTAATGTGATTTATTTCATTTTTCAGCGATGAATAAACTAGACGATCAAATTTTCATCAACAAAAATATTCAACCGCCATCATTCGTCAAGTTCCATCCATATGAACCGCATTTTGTTGCAACTGACAGAAACGGAGTCAGGTTTGTAAATATTTGACATTGCATTTCTACTGTAGACACATCTAGGGTGCTTACAAAAATTGTTATTGATGATCCGTTCATCTGCTGCAGTGTTGAGCCTGTTAGGATAACTACTTCATTTTGAACCTGGTGTTCTTTCACCTCGTACACTAACTGATACCGATCAATGCTTTCTGCTTACTTTGTTCTATCTCCTTCATGTCAATCTTAAATTTACGATGTCAAGAGAGGAACTAGTTTGAACAGCGATCAACGGAAAGGCAAGGACCAAACTCGGAGCCGAATAACCAGATCAACGTCTATGATATTTTCAATCGATTCCTATCAGTTTTATCTGGATCTTCATTTTTGTTGTTATTTATTTAGATCAGGTGCAAGCTGAGTCGTTCTTCGGTGCTCTTTAAGTTTGTAAAGTTTTGCAAAGAAATATCAAAGCAGATATTTTAGTATTTATGAATTCATATTTCAGCATATGGAATTACGAAACTGGTGTTAGAATGAATTACTATGATAATGAAAATCCAAAAGCATCACGAATTACTTCGATTGATATTCTCAACTCACACGACTTGTCGTTACTGCTCACAGCATCAGGTATCTTACTTGCACTTATTTATTTGTTTATTTATTTATTTCTACCGGGTGAGTCAGAAAAAACATGGGATCTTTAGCAAGCCATATTTGGTGAAAAAGGTAGATACTATAAGAACAAGTGAGTGGCCGAGTGGCCTTAACAGTTTTCGTCAGGTAACTGAAGTTAAGCTCGATCGAGTGAGATAAAACTCGGGATGGGTGACCTCGGAAGCCTGACCTCACAACTCACTTGGTCGTCCTTCGGAAGGGACGTTAGGGGTCCCATGCCTGGATGCGGCATGCACAGGGGCCTAACTTCAGTAGCTAGAAATCCTGACAAGTCAATTAAAAACAAATTGAAAAACAAAAAGAAACCAAAACAAGATACAAAAAATCAGAAAGTTTTCAGAGTATACGAAAACCTTTCAATCCTTTGTTACAATCTGAATGTGACTGACAAGAATGTTCAAGAAACTATATGTACATAAATTGTAGTATAATTATTTGATATTGGTATATATGTGTCCAAAGATTAAATTTGATATCTTGTGGCGAAGTATGAAATCACGCTGAAATAAGTCATGGGTTTTGAGTTGCATGTCATTTTTTTAATGTCATTTTATCTTTAAATGATTAAATACGTTAATCAACAACTGCTGTTCAGGGGGCCGTGGCAAAAATCTAAAAATTAAATCAAAAAGATGCTATATGATAATAATGATAACAAAAAAACGTTTCTGTCAATTTTTAATGTGGCCTCGGTGCATAGTAGTGGTAAGGCATCGGGTTTACGATCTAATGGTCGTGGGTTCAAAACCAGCACTGGCCTTATTTGAGGAAAGCTTCCTTGGGCAAGGTGTTAACACAAATTGTGCCTCTCTCCATCCAGAGGTATAAATGGGTACCTGGTCTGGTCCGTACTTATCAACGCGGTCTGTGGCTACACCCTGCTATATGCTGTTAAGGATACTGACCGAGGAGTAAGGTGTAAAGTCGGTTGATTAGGGGTGGAAAATATTTTAATTTCTGGGACCAGACAAGGCTAGAAAAAAAATTTCTGTGAGAATGTGTAAGGAATACGACAGAACTGAGGACTGATTATCATTCTTAATCAAATGCGGAATGCGGAAATGAAAAATTTCTAGGACCATTGGTGCCGTGGTCCGCTATGTTTCCACTCCTGTATTTATCTGTTATTTGCTGTACGCAAGTTTGGTGAAAATTTATCGTTTTCAAAAGATTTTTGTTGTCCTAGATGACGGAGCAGTCCGAGTATGGAGAAATTACGCTGGAAACACTGACGAGAAATTGGAATTAGTGACAGCATGGCAAGCTTTGAATGGGATGATACCGTCAACAAGAGGTATGTATGTTAACAACCTGCTAATGATACAAACGTTTTGAGAAAGCTTTTAAGGGCCTGTTCATATGGAGAAAGTTTCCCGGCACTTACCCGGTTCACCGAGAAAATTGCTCAGCCGAGATCGCTTCATATAGCTTTACCACATAAAATATCACAAGCATTCACATGGGGGAAAATTTCTCCGGCTTGCCGAGGTCTCGCTTGAACTCTACCGGGATCCCGCCTTGCCGATTGAGCAATATTTTAATACATTTTTTCATCTGAAAGACTCGATCGGGTGATGTTAGAGCTTTCATCAGTGTTATGGACATTACAAAAATTCTACAAAATGTTTATAAGCATCAGTCAATTCAAACTCCTTTCTAAAATAGCTGAAGGCCAATTTCTCCTTCAAGGGCATCTAAGCATATGTAAGCCTTTAACAAAAATAGTCCTGCAAAGACAATAGGCCGTGGCACGTAGCGTACCATATTCGAGTATGCTAGAATTCAACCGCATGTGGCTTGAGCCTTTTTATATGCTTAAATTCCCATGAATGATCATGGATGGTTGAATTTGGAATCTATGGATTAACAAATCTTAACCAAAACTAATTGAAAGCTTGATGTTATTAATACTAAATCATTTCTTCGTGCATTGTTCTCCACCGTTAATTATATTTCTTATTTGTTTAACTATTTACTCATTTGATAATTTATTTAACTACTAATTTGCCATCTTCTAATCTATTTATTTATTCAGTCTCCTGTATATCTATAGGAGCAGGGTCAGGATTAGTTACAGATTGGGAACAACAATCTGGCACATTGCTTGCGTCTGGAGATGTCCGATTAATCAGAGTTTGGGACACTCACAGAGAAATGAAACTTCAGGTAACATTAATCTCGTTTTCTCTGCGTAATCTTTCTCTATGAATTATTTTCAGATTTAGCGAGAGTTTTGATTTATTTTCTTGTTTTATTTTCTTTTCTTGACTGGATTCGTCTGTTGCTAAATAACTAGATACCCCTGATGTTTAGATGCTTGTACACCCCTTTACCCAACGTTCAGTACTTTTGACAACAACTTTGGGAATTATCAACAGAGTTAATTTTTCTGGTTTATTTAATAGACCTTTTAGCTATGCTGTGAAAGAGCATGGATCGGGCGAAATTCGTGTACATCCCCGCGTATAAGAACCTACTTTTTCGAGAGCCAGGCTGAAATTGTCAAAAAAATCTTGCTGCGTGTAGTGCCACAATACAAAGACAAACAAGTAAATAACATAAAATATAAGCACTTTGATGCGAATTGAAAGTAGCGACGTTTCGAGCATAGCCCGTTATCAAGCAAAGAAAAATTAATAGAACCGACACTAATCAAGCAAAAAGAAGGACAGATTCGAAGGATAAAGATAGTGCTCAAGGGAATCGATGTGACGTAGGAAAGAATGTTATTGAAGATACGTAATCAGGCTGAAATTGGTTCTTATTTTTAAGGTACTAAGACTAATTTCAAGGTACAGAGGTTCTTATTTGAAGGGTGCCTCATGTAGTCCCCTTGAGAGTCTCACAAAGATGTTCTGCCCTATTATTTGTTTTGGAAGCGTTCTTATGGACCTGATAAGAAATGGGGGAGGAGAATAAAACTTTGAAAGTCAACTGGGACCACAATGACCTTAATGACAGCAATCAAAGATCAACTTTTTCATCAAACTGAAACAGGTTCTTAATTGCAAGGTACATAATTTAGGAACGACAGCCTCTAGGTTCTTATTGTGGGAGGTTCTTATATGCGGGGATCTACTGTAATTCGATTGAGTGGCGTTGAAGCTTCTATCACTATCGTGCACATTCAAAAATTAGACATCGTTCGAATCAGATTCTTTCTTCGAATATCGAAATTGCCTATTCTTCTCTTTTCTTTCGCATGAAGTTTTGGATTTGGATTACCTACTTGTTTGTAATCCAAATTGCATCATGCGGAATAGTTTAAGTAGGGAAAGGGGAAGGGAAGACACAAAACTAGTAGCGATGCACATTTCGCAATTCTTATCATGTAATTTTGGTCTTTTAGGATATACCAACTGGTGCTGATAGTTGTGTTACAAGCATTGCATGTGATTCTGTTGGAAGATCATTATTAGTTGCTGGTTTAGGAGATGGATCTGTTAGGATTTACGATAGAAGGTTACCGCCATCCGATTGGTATGTATGTTTGTTGTTAAGATTTGAGGACGTACACTCCATTTGATCAATTTCGGGGACAAATGCACTTTGGCGGATACAGCTTTCAAGAAAAACAGAGGTTGAATTTAATTGTATTGTATTGTTACAACTGATCGCTGATTGATTTTCTAAACAATATATACATTTGTAGTGATAGAAATCCTATCATCTGATTGGATAATGCAGAATTCGAACGTGATTCGGCTAATCCGCCCTTGTTTGAGAGCGTCAAATGACCTGAATTTTGGCCAAAATCTGCAGCAGGAACTGCGGCAAGAACTTGCCATCCAAAATCGTTACAAAGCTCAAACACGAAGAAATGCTGAAAGTTTATCCGCTAAAGTGCAAACAACCCCAATTTTGTTTCACTGTGGAAATGCTTGCTTGCTGTGTCATAAACTTTTGACTGTTAAAGGAAGCAGGCATCTCTAATACAAACATGTCATTTCAAAACTTTTATTTTATATATATAATTAATTAATTTTCATTTATTATTATGTTAAGTTTATTTTTGTATTTTGGGAATAATTTTGAGCTACATTTCATGAGGATTAGTGTCCTGTGGAATCATCATTTGCAAGTAATTTTGTCATTTTCACCTTAGCTGTGTGATAACATTACGAGAACATTCTGGCTATGTCGTGAAAGTCTTTCTTCAGCGAGGAATGTATGGCAAGATTATTAGCGGCAGGTATGTTTTATTTTCTCCTTGCGTTTCATCATACTTTATTTTGTATTTGCACACTTATGACAGACACAAGTATGAAAGAATTTTAGTATGTCGTAGTACCCAGACTAGCAATTTCGACAAGCACACTGTCAAATTTTAAGAATATAGTTATTTTTAAACCATTAGGTCATCCAGTCAGAAAGCATACTCAAAGATTTGACGGGAGATGCTCTTCTCGACGAGGTACTGTGGTAAAATTCTAAAACCAGTAACATCAAAAATTTCAGTTTGAATACAAGCAAGATTGAGCTAACTAAAGACAGCTTGAAAGTTGTCATTAAAATGTGTGTCGATAAATTGCTCCTCCCGCGATGATTGCGTGCTCTGATAAACAAAATCGCTTATTTGACATAATCTGTTGCAGCACTCTCTCAGCAACCCCCACCCTGCGACATCCACACATCAAATCATACCCTTCCTATCAATAAGGTGTTTCGTATCGTGTATTTCATAAATTAACTCTGTGACATGACACTACCCTTTCCATGTCATAGTTTGATTACGTTCAATCAGGGATGTAAGAAGTATTCCAAATTTGGAGGGCACGACATTTCCAGGGCACTTTTTTCTTAAGAGAAAGGTGGCATTTTCTAAAAATGAAAAGGGGCACTTCTTTGTTTATTGCAAAATTTTGGGGGCACGTATCCCCACTGCCCCCCCGCTCTGATGCCCTTTTTAATCATCCTTCCCCAACGCAGTCATTATTCCTATTCCCCTTTTATCAATTGTAGTTTGGATGGTGACATAAAAATTTGGGATCCAAGGTCATCACAGTCATTACAAACTTTAGCAAGTACAGTCCCGAATCTGACCTCACTCGATGTTCATCCACAAGCAGAAATCTTTGCTGTTGGTTCAGCCGGTCAAGTTATTAAAATCTTCAATTTAAACGGGGATAATTTGGGCCTAATTCGATATCATGATGGATTTATGGGACAAAGAATTGGACCGATCAATTGCTTAGCTTTTCATCCTCACTGGGTAAGCAATAAACCTTGTGTTGTTTAAATTCCTTCTCAAATTGCCCACTTGCTTCTCATTAGATTCTGTTTCGTTTCACATTCTATTTCATGTTTTTTTATACGTAAGTGGTTTAAAGATTATACGTAATGGGTCATACTGTTGTGGTAGACTGCATCCCATTTAACTTATATCACCACCAGACTAAAACAGAAAAGAAATGATAAAAAGTGTTCTAATACAAACATGTCGGTATGAATTCGTCGTCAGTATGGAATGCACACTGCAACGACCAGTTGTAGGGCACATTGACTTTAAGTCATATTTTGCATCGGTATCAATGAGCATTCTCCGTTCAAGCGGAAAATGCAGCTTCGTGGAAATAAGCTTTAAAGATTCATTGTGGATTCACCCCATCCACCAAAATTTTTGGAGAACACAATGGACACTCACCTGAATATAAACTGTAGGAATAACAGGTTTGTTTATGGCTACGTGACCGAGCTGCTTTAAGTTTCAATTCACGATAACGTAGTGTTACTATCATTTTCTTTTCAGCCATATTTAGCAGCAGGGAGTACAGACTCTTTCTTATCAGTGTATTCATCAGAGAAGCCAGTCAGCCTACGTTTCGACCAACTTGGGCTTTAAATCGAACTTTAGAAATAGAATTCAGATTAGATAACTAGTTTGATTTTATTTTCGATTAGATGCTTCAAAAGCTCCTTTGTAATAAGATTTATTAGACTCGGAGGAGTTCAAGCATTTTATATCATAATGGTAGTAGGCATTTTAGCTATTCTGCGAAAGAACCTGGATTGAGCGATGTTTTATACACTTTTATGCTAGTTGTTCTTTCACTATTGTGCACATTCGAGAATCCTTCAAAATTTTTAGAAATATCTTTCGATTCAGATTCTTTTTTAGAATAGCTAAAACATCTATTTTGTGTGGTAACGGGGTGTGTGATGACGATGTGTGAAAATAAGAGAACACTTCTCCATGTGGTCTTTTCAACCCATCTTCAAGACAGATGTAAGGAATTGTCCAAATTGATTGGCTAACGTTCAGCAAAGTGAAATAGCTTAAATAGCAGAAAGTTTCTGAAGAACACCCTATAAAGCCGTTTAATTTCTGGCACTTGAATGATAAAATATTTTGCGAAATTTATTTCGAAAATATTGATTGCCGCATGTTACGATTGGATATCCAGAAAAACCTAGTCTTTTTAGCTGTGATTCGGCAGTTCCTCTCTGATCAGCGGACTTCGCTTGCCTAAGAGCTCTTCCAGAACGATGATGTCGGAATTGCAAATGAAATTTTCTTTCGGTAAAATTCTGCTTGAAGACAACAGATCAATTATAAAGATTGTGCAGATAGAAAATTAGACAGATTTTCGTCTGTGATCTGTTTAACCTTGAAGCTAACTGTGAATTACACAGGAAAATATTTGTCAGCATCTAGAATGGGCAAAGGAAGATATTTTCGGTTCATTTCGAAGGGGTTGCTTTTCATATGACTTCTTGGAGAAGTACAGCATAGGAATTACACGAATTTTTTTATTAGAAACTGAGAATTTGGAACAGCACTTCAAGAGTCTTAGAGTCATCGGGTCTGTGCCCTCCTCGAACGTTAAGCCGTTAAGCTTTCCCAGTGTGTTTAGACATTACTCAGGTTCTTTCCAAACATTTTGATACAGGAAACAAGCGAGCATAAAGAAAAATATACTGGAGTTTATAAATTTTTTGGCGATCCGAGAGTCTAAGTTCCTTACAGGCAGTTTCTTATAAAGCAGTACGTTCACTTTTGTAATTTAGTATCTTAAATTTTGCAAATTGATAAATTATACATTGTAAATAAACAAGTGACAAGATATTGTGTTTAGTCATATTTCATTTGATTATGTATCACGTTTCGAGTTATTGCTGTAAATTGCGTTAGAATTGGATTCTTTTTAAGGCAGAGATGAACGGCAGCGAGTTGAAATAACATCTTGTTTGTTAATGCCATGTTTGATGAAAGTTGGACATTTTTGGTTATTTCGGCAAAAATTATACTTTTTTGAGTTGTGAATGACGCAAGGGTTGCGAACAATCAGGTTATTTTGAAATAACGAAATGAGGAACAGTGAACTAACAAAATTGGCTGGCATCAGGAGGAAAGGTTTGGCCAGTGGTTTGACCATCTTCTCGACTCTGCGGGAATGACATTCTGTTGTGTGAAACTTTATTCTAAGTTATTAGCCATCTTTTTTGCTGAAATGCACAGAATTTAACTTGATAACCTTGCAGAAGTTCGGCTAACAGCATGCAACTAGTGCAGATAGCAGCAATCAGATTAGATCTAGATAAAGCAAAGTTAACGACAAGTTATAGTTACGAATCTTGCTCCGGCTATTTGGCGATGGCATTTCTTTTGCAGCCAGAATACTTCAATGTTTTGTGCTCAAGTCACTTGTCCCTTGTGTAAGGATTCAGACAAAGAAATCTTCAAAACGTTTCTCATATTTTTAACAATTTCATCTTTTGCTACACTTATGTTCTTACTTTTCAAAACAAATTTACAATAGAAGGACGCAGTCAACATTTTGCAAACTTCTTATAAATTTTGTGTGATTAATTACTAATAATTTTTCAATGCTTCTGTTCAATATCTTATCTTACCACTGCTCTCACATTGTGAATAGAAACCCAAAGCACAAGTATGTTTCTTCAACTTTGTATATTTTAGGAGGGTGTGTAAAGTTTGTAAAGATCTATTTTCCGTTAATCAGAATGTTTAACAGTTGTGTTTACTATCATATGGAATGAATGTGGAGGAAACTGTCTGCTTATCTTTCTGTCGCAAATCTGCTTTCATTGATTGCATTCAATGGCTGACGGATTTATTCGAAACCAAAATCAGGTCAAGTAGTATTCAGTTTTTATGCTCCTAGTTCAAGAAGTCCATTTCATCTTGGCTAGGATTGGCATGATTAATGCAATAAAAGAAACATGCCAACTCTTGCTGCAACATATGAACTTCTGTCCACATGTATATAAAGTTTCTTGGGATTTTCAAAAAGGTGCTGTGTAAGACCTCCTAAGTGAGCACCCCTTGGGACTTAATCTATGACTGCAGGATATACTGGAGTGCATCTGCACCAATGTGGTATATAAGAGTGCATTTTGTACTGTTTGAGTTCTTAGATCCACAAATATTTAGTGTTTAGTTTTGATTTTATCTAACATGAACTTAATTTGATTAGCCATCACTGGTTGCCCTTTTTTAGTCCTTTTGCTTAGTGCTTTGCTTATTTTCTTTCTCTTTTCAATGTTTTTCTTTACTGTTTCATAATGTTTTTGTCTTGCTTCTTCAATTTCCTGAAAAGACAAAATAATAACATTAAAACACTGAAAAAGATTTATCAGAAATATACAAAACTACAGGGCAAAATAGTTGAAACTGAATACGGTTGGACAAGCAATAAGTGAAAAAAATTGATAATCAAGGTTTCAACCTTTCTCTTTTCTTCCTTTGCTTGCTTTTCTTCTTTGAATTTTTGTCTTGCAATGTGTAGTTTGTTCGATTTCTCCTTTTCCTTACTGAAATTACTCTGATTATTCTTTAACTCAATATTATGTTCATCTTCCTGCTTCAATCTTTTCTTCATGTATCTTCCATATGTTTTCAAACATTTCTTCTTCCTTGATTGTGCAAATCCCTGGCCTGGAAAAAATGATTTTTTGAAAATTTTTAGTAAACATACAGATTGGAAAGCTTGTATTGCAGATGCAACTTGAGATGGTTTAAGTAAAATTTTGCAGAATTTTTACACAAATAAATTCCACAGTTGAGAACACTAGGTTGAAAACAAGAGATATTTTGCTCATTGTCATGTTGGTTTGTGCCATTTTTCAGACATGAATTTAAGTTCAGATTCAAATAGTAATTCCTTCCATACAATCTCTCTTGTTTCTCTGTATTTATAGATTGTATCAACTTTCTGTATCAACAAAGTATTCACTTCTGAAAAATATTTCCTGGAGCCTGGTATCCTTTTGTAGTTTAGTTTTGGACAGGTATGTAAATTGCAAGTTGTATGGAATTCCAAACATATGAAGTCGTGTTTGTGATTACAGATAGGGCCAAATAGAAAATAGACTAAGTCATAAATAACATCAAGGAGGGTCCAGTTAGGATCAGTTTAGGCACAGGCAGGTGCGATTCTGTAATATACATATAGAGCACCTCGCCATCGTGTCTTGTCAGGTCTTGGTAGCGCGCACTCTACTTAGAATTGTCTACCAACCATCCATTTTGCTTCCTATTTTCCTGGCCTTGAAACTTCCTTTTCCAGACTTGGCTTTACCAAAATGCTGTTTATCTGGTTTCCCCATTTCTTATCCAGATGACACCTTCTTTTGTTTCAACCATGTGCCCAGGAAAATATTTGTTTTCTCATTGACCATTTTGAGATTGCCTCGTATTTGATTATGCCTCTTTCAGAAAATATATTGACGCAGGGAAACAAGGGGCCATGCAAGGGGGGCTAAAGGAAAAAACACAGGGAAACTAGGGACCAAGGCTACTGCGAAGGAGATACGCGATACGCCACGTATGACAACACAAAACCTTCGAAGTTTAGCAGCTGCACATTTGGAAAAAGATTGAATCAAAATAAATAGGACAAGCAGCAGACGAAACCAGAACAGGTGCTTACATTACATCAACAAATTCGTTACAAATGTTTGCATTTATATCGTGAAAGTCTGCACTCTAGACCCGTCAATGGCGGGCACGCTTCAAAACAAACTCTGGGAGGGATGGCTTTATTTTAGGCCCACGCTGCTTAGAAGAGAGGAAGATCTTCTTGGGCCTAACTTTGATCTATGACTATGGTCGTATGATTGTTAAAGATTATCGTTGGTCACCAAAAAGGATTACAACACGGAGCAATTCAGTCGATCTCAAGATGTTTCAACTTTTGAAATTAGCTGTAAATGGGGTCATTTCAAAAGTGAGCGATGGCGAACCATTGAAGCGAAATCAGCAAGGACTTGATTTATGTGAAGAGGAAGTTTTGGTGTGCAAGAATAATGTTTGTGTGCATTTGAAGTCAGAGGTTGAGCATGCACCTGGTTACTTCAGTTTGAAAAGAGTTCTCAGAGGTGGAGAGATACCTGATTTGGTTTTGAGTTGGGTTCCTAACTCATTACTTACTGTGAGCTTGTCAGATGATGATGGCCTTGAATTAATGACTTGCAGTGAAGTTGATACCAGTTGTGTTTCTGCAAGTGAAACTAGTTTTGATTGCAGCTTTAATGATTCAAAAATTGCAGGAGAAGCTGATGAGGAAAAAGAAACAAATAGTAAAGGAAAAGAACTGGAAAAGATTGATGAAAATGCAACAAACAAGGATGAAAATACAAGAAATGATGAGAAGATAGAAAGTGTGACAGCAGATCAGAGTGAAGATGAAATAAATGCTGAAGAAATGGTTAGTAGAACCACCAAGCGAGGTAACAGCAAAATAGATTGTGAAAAGATTGATCATGGAATCACAGATCAGGATGAAAACATTGTGAATGCTGAAAGAATGGATGATAAAACAGTAGAACAGATAGATGATAGAACAGAAACTGAAAATAGTAAAAATAAAAGCAACATGGATAACAATGGTACACTAACAGACAATCAAATAGAATCAAAACAGTATTTAGAATGTGCAAGCCAAAAAAGTTCCACATCATTGTCCCCAACTCACAACCCCAGTGAGACATTCAGCACCCCATATGGCGGTATTTTTAGCATAAGTCTCAGTGATATGAAAGCTATGAAATTATTCCTAACAGACAGAGAAGGAAGTAGTGGACAGTTGGTAATAAGTAGTCTTGAAAACCAATATAAAGTTTTTCATTTTCACCATGGTGGTATTGATAAACTTGCTACTGTTTTTGAATCATGGAAAGGCTGTGAAGAGGAAAATAACAACAGTTTTGAAGACACTTGGCAGAAAGTTTATGTGGTTTCCAAAAACTTCAGAATTGGAATGGTGACAGAAACTGGTGCAGATATGCACCCTGAAGATGGAAATTATATGCCACTGAATGCTGTCTCTTGGAGAGGGTTTCTTAATCCCATGGGACAAATAGAAGATGTTAACAACTTCAGAAAAGTAATTTTCACTTCTTCTTTGTACAGCACAGACTTTGCACTCATTAACATGACAAGAATTCTCAAGAATTCTTAAGAATTTTCAAGAATTCTTCATATTACAACAAGAGTTCTTCAGCTATATCAAATACTTTTAATTCTTTTAAGTGAGAATTCTTACTGCAGAATTCTTGAGAATTCAAAGGTAAGGAAACTATACGGGAAAACCATGTTAATATGAACAGAGTGCTTTTCTTTGAAACCTCACGTGTTTGCATTCTGAATATGCATTCAAGACAAGAAAGCCATCTGAAAATGTTATTCAGGTGAAAAGAAACTTATTTTTCGGACACTGGTCACAGAAACATTTGAAACACGACAAGATACTTGTTAGAGACAGCAAAAGCTGCTGTTCTGCATTTGCCAAACATAAAACCTAATTCAAAATTGTCTTGATTTTGTGATTTGGTGAATGTCTAAGATTGTAGATGAATGTCGTTTTTCCCCCTTTAAAAAAATCAAGATCCAGGCGGTGTTTTTATACCATTTGATATGAATGATTGATTGAGTGGTTTTAGAGCTTCTTTCGCTTTGTGCACATTCCAAAATTTTTTATAAAATGTGCATAACAAAATATTGCTCAATCCAGGTTCTTCTTTAGAATAGCCAAAAAGTTTGTTGTAGTTTAGACAACTTTTTAAATTTCATGTCTGGCTTTCATGTTTTACCTTTCAGGAAAGACTTAAAAATGATTTGATCTTTACTTCTGCAGCATGTGTTCTTTGCTGGACTTAGCCCTGAGGTGAGACCAGATGCATGGAAATTCTTGCTATACTCCTACCCTGTACAATCAACATCATTTGAAAGAGACAGAATGAGAAAAGAGCATGAAGATGTGTACCAAGCAATTCACAACAGAAGGTATTTAGAACAATTCGTATTGTTACTCAATTGTTTTGTGAATCAGCAAAAGGTTCCTTTGATTATCAAAAAATTTATGAAAGCAAGCCCCAGCCAAACACTGTTGTGTTGAACTTTTCCTCAACAATGCTTGACATTTGTGTTAAATGAAATGTCAAGGGAATTTGGCCATCTTAAATAATGATGTTAAGCTGTGTGGCATCAAATTAATTTAGGTCAAAATTGTCCAGTGAAGGTGCTTGAAATTTCTATGTATGAGGTGTTGTTGAGTAATGTCCAGAGCATTTGGCTAGTTGCTCAACTTTCTGCTTGACGTTGCAGAACCTGCATATGTGCAGTTGAAAATGTTTCTTGTCAAAATCACTGTAACAGTGGTTCTGCTGAGCATAAATTATTCCATATTCTGTAATATGAAAAGAGAATATTTGCAGTAGATTCTCATCATGTCTCTCAAACTCCAGGGCCTTCAATGCTGAGGTCTTTTGATGACATTTTCAAAATAACCTCATGAACAGCCTTACTTTGCTTTGCAAGCTTCATGCTGAATTGAGAACAGGAAGAAAATTTGATCAGCTTATTATGAGAGAAACAGAAACTAAAATACAAACTTGAGGCTTCCTCAAAGTTGACAAGGAGTCAAGTGAAAAGTCAAGAGCTTTTTGTCACCAGTTGCTCAACAGTGCATGAGGTAGCTTGATTAGAACCAATATCTTCATGCAGAGAAGTCTTGGATTTTAATGTAGCCAGGACAGAAGGAGGAAAATGCTCCTGTTGAAGAGACATCTACTACAAGACATTGTCAATGATGTGTTGTTGTTGCATATAACTAAGTGGGACTATCACTTAGGGACACACGTGTTTAGTAAGTAATGACAGCTGGTCCTTACGATTCTATGTGAAGTGCTCATAGAAATTCATGGAATTTAGCAGTGTCCCAAAGACTCAGTTTTCCAAAGAGATAATTTCATCTTATGAGTAATACGCAAGGTGCTACTGAGGTTCAGGCCTAGTACCTTTCACTTGATACATCTAATTGCATCTTTCTTAATTGATAGGCTCAGCCTTGCTGGAGAAGAATATGAGAAATTTTGGAAAGATATTCAGTTCACCGTTGATAAAGATGTGGTTCGTACCGATAGAAGTCATCCATTTTTTACTGGGGAGGATAATCCAAACATTGAAAAGATGAGGTAAGAAAATCAAGCCTTGCCCCTGTTAACATGGTTTTCCTACAGAGCAGAACTGTGTGCACATGGATGAAAGCTAGTAACTTCGGTATTGTCTACACACTAATTGCCATAAGATTGAAAATCTTCAATAGTTATTTGAAAATCTTCTCTTCAAACTATGTGAAATACCCTTGCGTATTGCTCTGTGTTACAATTTTCCTTACAATGATCACGTGTTTTCAGGCTAATTTTAAGGCCTTTTGCAACCAAGAAATTGTCATAAAGTTGAACTTACCTATGGTATACCATAAATGCTCATAAAAACGTGAGAATCATTACGAAAAACTTTGGTCTTTTGGCTTTCGACTAGAATTTGAATCATTTGAATCTGTCAAGCACTCTTGTTGCTTTGGATTTTCGGCAGTCAGAACTTTTTTTTGTTCACCCTGAAGCATATTTTTATCTATCAATATTTGCTTGCTTCTTTCAGGAATATTCTTCTGAACTATGCAGTGTACAACCCGACCATGGGTTACACACAAGGAATGAGCGATCTACTTTCTCCTCTCCTGTCAACAATTCAAGATGAAGTTGATACATTTTGGTGTTTTGTTGGCTTAATGGAGTTCAGTTTATTTGCAGCCACACCAACAGATCAATCAATGGATAAATCATTGGTAAGTGGTTCAAATAGTCTTTAATGATAGAGTCATCATACTAGACCCGTAAACGCTACCAAGACACAAATTATAGAAAGAGACTGTTTAATTCTGCTACAGGGACAACAACCGAAATAAACCTGTTAGTAGAGAGAAAACTGTTGAAAGGGGCAAAAGCAAAACGAATTCATCTATAAACCCTGAAATGAAAGAAACAGGTAATCTTTCTTGTTGTGACTTTATTCAAAAGTTTGAGACATCTGTTATTGTGACCAAGGAGCTTTTGGAAACAAACGCTTGTCTTTGGTGATGAATCTTCCGAAACAACGTTGTGTGAGATTTTTCAGCCGAAGATTTTTCATGTGCCAGATTTCAAAATACTATAGTACAATGCACATGGAAAGTAAGCGAACATACTGTAGCTTCTTCGCGTCTTGTCTTCTTTTCTTTGTCAATTTTTCCTTATTCTTTATCACTTAGTTCCTTTCTTGATGTTCCTTTCATTTCTTTTCTCCTCCTTTCCTCTTGTCTATCCTTTTTCTTTCTTTACTCAGTTTGTTCCTTTCCTGCCCCTTTCCTCCTTGAAGCCAAATGAGCTTCCTGTGTGATGCTTAGCGGCTTTGTGCTTTTTTTCCACCTCTTGTCTGCTTTAAATCAGCAACCACCTGTCAGATTGACTCAAAAAACTTTTCAAATTTTAGTTTACAATTATTAACATTTTTAGAATTTTTAGTTTACAACAATTACTGTTTACAAATTTTAGTCTGAATATGCAACTGTGTAAAAATCGAGACGATTACAGCTACAGCTCCTTCACAGCGGTGACACAAACAGTACACCATTTTTTAGACTACAACTATCAAGGCACCTCTGCTGCTTAACACAATTTTCCAAAGTGACGTAGTTACATAATAGTTTGATTGAAATTCAAATTTCTTCTTTTCGAAGGGTTATCTACGAGAACTGCTACGTACCATGTATCCAGAACTTTATATCCATTGTTTGATGCAAGACGAAGATCTGGATTTGTTATTCTGCCACCGATGGTTGGTTCTTTGTTTCAAACGAGAATTCATCGAACCTGAAGTTCTAAAATTATGGGAAGCATGTTGGTCACGTTACCAGACTGATTATTTCCATATATTTATTTGTGTTGCTATTCTGCGTCTCTATGGCAACAAATGTCTTGAACGCAAAATGCGAATGGATGAAATGATGCAGTATTTTATGGACATGGCAATGCATTTTGACGGGTCAGCGGTACTAAGGGAAGCACGAAGCCTCCTGTATAGATTTAGAAAGTTCCAAGTAATTCCATGCACTTTGCAAGGGTTTTTATCAGGGCCTGGTGTGTGGGACGGGGGTATTGAGCCAGAGATTGAATGTATGAGTAGACATCGTAAATGCTGTTTTGTTGAGAGTGATTCAAATGATAGTGAGAGAACAGAGGAAGAATTCCCGAACGACGTAGACACAGAAGTCACTGAAAATGGAGAAGAACCTGGGAATAAACAGGAAGTCAAAGATGAAAATGAGAAGACTGAAGGTTTGACAAAAGAATTAGCTGATGGCTTAGAAGCACAGTCTTTATCTGATAATGATAGTGAAGGAAATAAACAAAGTATTTTAGAGGTAGATGACCAGAATGAAAATGTGAGCAAAGACCAGAATGAAGACGCAGTTGAAACTACAAACGAAAATGTTGTAGATAATGAAAATAATAAAAAGGCAGCTGCAAAGAACGAGGTTCTGGAAGAAAGATTTGAAGATGCTAAGTCAGAAGCGGCCGATGATGAAACGCATAAGGGTCACTGCAATGGCGAAAATGCTTTGTGAAAGAAATAAGGTAATCAATACTGACATTTAAAGTGCTGTAGATCAGTGGCGGCGCCAGCTCTGAAAAATCTGAGAGAAATGGGGGGGGGGGATTTTGACGTAATTTTTCAATCTAAAGGTATACCCAACTGATTTTATGCCATTTTTCTTTGACAATTTTTGCCGACTTTTGAGAATTTGGGGGAGGGGGACGAATCCCCCCAGTCCCCCCCGTGGCGCCGCCATTGCTGTAGATAGAACTAAGTATTGTATATACCATACCATAATTACCTTTTGTCATGTCACGAAAGAGACCACAATAAACTCGCATAATTCAGATTAGACTGATCACAGCAAGGACCGAGATACAAGTTTTTACATGAGGGGGCCATGGGCAAACCGGGTGAAGAGCAAAGCGAACCAAGACCTTGAAGGGGTCTGAGTTACTCCCCTGGAAAAGTTCGAGACCACTTTCTGCAGATTTGGTTCAAACAACGCTAATTTTTTGTACCTCAATACAGACAGACTCTACAAGTAAATCTACATTGGGATGTATACATCCCCAAGAAAACGAAGAAGTTTTTGTGGTTTGACATCGGTTTGAGACATTTTTGTTAACTTGTACAACCGCCAAATACACCAAACGGCTTCCTAGACTAATGAAAGGTAGAAAATGAACGAGAAAAACATAAGAACATATTCTGAAATACTAAAATAGTAAAAGAATAAAGATTTACTGCAGCAACTACTGAAAATTTTTGAGGGGGCCATGGCCCCCCTGGACCCCCCTGTATCTCGGTCCTTGGATCACAGTGAGTCCCAGTTTTCCGCTCACTAAAACCAGACTACTGCTTGCCAAACCGTACAAACTGTAGTTGTAGCGGGATAGCTATAGAAGTTTTGCGGAGGAGCGAAACTATGGCTTTTAATCTGTCTAAATTCAGGATCACTGCTGTCCAAGGAAGGATCTAACTCACTTTAACCCCCGCCTCTCAAATTCATACGAGTGGGAAGTTCAGGTTTAAAATTCTTCCGACTTATGTGAATACCTGATTTCTGCGAGTTTGACTATGATTCACCGTTGGCTGACAGATATACGTTGTTTTCCAAAGAACTTATAGCTATAGCAACATAATCATATGACAAATAGCAACAACAACATTTATATAAAAGTCTTTTCAAATCAGATGTCACGTGAGATTTGCGACAACGCAAAATCACTCTTGCAAAACGGTAAAATCACTTCAATTGGCGGTCAGTTTCACGTGACTTCTAATTTGAGACAAGCTTTAGTCATGGCTTCAGTCATTTGATACAGGCATGCTGGAATATAGTCCTATTATTGCTGAAGGTGAAGCTCAGTGCTCAACTAGCTAGACTTATTACTTCGAGTCCTAGTAATTGCTACCACCCACCCACCCCCGCTCTTACTAGTGCGAGTTAGGGGTGGGTGCGTGGTAGCGACTGCTAGGACTTAACGTAATAAGTCTAGTGCTCAGCATCTATCATGCAAAATGAAAACGTAAAAGAAGCGTAACGTCGGCCAAGTGTTCCATCCATAAACCTTTAGTTATTCTACAAAAGAGCCTGGATCGAATGTTATTCTTATACATTTCTTATTTTTGTACGCGAGATTCGGTTGAGTGGCATTAGATCTTCTATCACTATTACTGCTGTGTATGTTCGAAAATTCTACAAAATGTGGCAAAATATCATTCGATTCTGGTTTTTTTTCAGAATGGCTAAAAGGTTTATTTTCCGTCGAACAATGACAAATTCATTCATTCTAAAAGTTGGAGTTCAATATAGATACTAATGATCTTCATATCAAGAGGAGCACTTCGAATAAAATCGAAAAGGAGATTTAGGGATACATAATTACATCAGATAAAGGAATCTTTAGATATTCAGCAGCCTGTTAGCGTAAAGATTCATTCATGATTTGTGTAATATATCAAGCACACATCAAAATTATGTACCAGATGTCCAAAAAAAGTATATGGATTTTATTGGGTGCAGCGATGTGAACCCAGGGGGGGGCACTCAGCGGAGGGTCAGTCCAAGGAATTTCTGACAACCCAAAAATTTCAACTAAGCTTCACTGCAACCCAAAAATAGCACCTACTTTTATGCTTTGACACCTGTAAACGAACATAAAATTCCAGAAACAAAGCCAATTGAAGCGAAGATTCCCTCTACAGAACCCAGAAATATCAGTTTGACTATGTTTTATGCCCAAATGAAATATCATGGCTATGATTTCAGTTATTTTGGATCCAAAAATATCACTTTTGGAAATATGCAAACCCAGAAATATCGGACTTACCTCCCTGTATGTTCATGTTCCCAGTGCCCCCCCCTGGGGTTGCGAGTTTAGATTTCATCAGTGGTAGTCTGTGTTGTGGAACGCAGACTAATCAATGGCTGATCACTCTCTAAATGTTCCTCGATAGTCAACTTGAACATGGCTGCCTCGCTCGTTTCTTGGTGTAAATGCTTTTAGAGCAAAGGTCTTTATCTCGAAAGCTCAAATTTGCTGTCACCTCAAAACCAGAGCTTCAGCTTTTTAGCCTTTGAAAATTCTTGAAGCAAATCAAATCGATGACCGAATATCCAAGATAAATTGTGGACAACCTTGCATTAGATGAAGCTACAAGTCACACATTATGTCATTTATGAATTTTGATGTCCGTCAGGAATTTTCCTGGGACAGAAGGCCAAAGCTCTGGTTTGGACGTAGTGGCAGACTTTAACTTTCAGGTTTAACGTTTCAACTCTCAAAGTACCCATTTCAACGAGTGAGGTATCTATCTTCAAGCTGACTATCGACGAACCTATTGAAATTAATTTGACATTGAGTGAAGCAAACTTCACATCGCTTGACAAAACAAAATCTTTATATTTTGTTTTGGAACACCCTATATATCTAATTTCCCTTATTCGATTTAATTTAGCAGCTTATCAAGTTGAAAGTGTAAGAATTATTTGCTCGAACCACTGCTAATCACGTTTCTTTCTTTACCTAATTGCTTGTTTCTTCGATTTTACCACAAATTTGGCGAAAACGCTAAGTCCATAGCCTTACCTACTTCCGAAAATGATCATTTTTGGCAACAAAGGTAAGCTAGCCTCATTTTTTGATGGATAATAAGTTTTCACGGCAACGTCTACTTCTGGCAAATGAGGTAAGCCTATAGCCTTACGTTTTGGTCCAAAGTAAGTTCCCTCAAAACGGTCTATTTTTTGCCACAAAGGTAAGCCTGTAGCCTTACTTTTTGGTCCAAATTGAGTTCCGTCAAAAAGGCCTTTTTTGCCAAAAAGGTAAGCCTGTAGCCTTACTTTTTGGTCGAAAATGAGTTCTGTCAAAAAGGCCTATTTTTTGCCAAAAAGGTAAGCCTATAGCCTTACTTTTTGGTCCAAAATGAGTTCCGTCAAAAAGGCCTATTTTTTGCCAAAAAGATCAGCCTATAGCCTTACTTTTGGTCCTAAATGAGTTCCGTCAAAAAGGCCTGCTTTTTGCAAAAAGGTAAGCCTATTGCCTTACTTTTTGGTCCAAAATAAGTTCCGTCAAAAAGGACTATTTTTTGTCAAAAAGGTAAGCCTATAGCCTTACTTTTTGGTCCAAAATGAGTTCCGTCAAAAAGGCCTATTTTTTGCCAAAAAGGTAAGCCTATAGCCTTACTTTTTGGTCCAAAATGAGTTCCATCAAAAGGGCCTATTTTTTGCCAAAAAGGTAAGCCTATAGCCTTACTTTTTGGTCCAAAATGAGTTCCATCAAAAGGGCCTATTTTTTGTCAAAAAGGTAAGCCTATAGCCTTACTTTTTGGTCCAAAATGAGTTCCATCAAAAGGGCCTATTTTTTGCCAAAAAGGTAAGCCTATAGCCTTACTTTTTGGTCCAAAATGAGTTCCATCAAAAGGGCCTATTTTTTGCCACAAAGGTAAGCCTGTAGCCTTACTTTTTGGTCCAAAATGAGTTCCGTCAAAAAGGCCTATTTTTTGCCACAAAGGTAAGCCTATAGCCTTACTTTTTGGTCCAAAATGAGTTCCATCAAAAGGGCCTATTTCTTGCCAAAAAGGTAAGCCTATAGCCTTACTTTTTGGTCCAAAATGCGTTCCATCAAAAGGGCCTATTTTTTGTCAAAAAGGTAAGCCTATAGCCTTACTTTTTGGTCCAAAATGAGTTCCATCAAAAGGGCCTATTTTTTGTCAAAAAGGTAAGCCTATAGCCTTACTTTTTGGTCCAAAATGAGTTCCATCAAAAGGGCCTATTTTTGCCAAAAAGGTAAGCCTATAGCCTTACTTTTTGGTCCAAAATGAGTTCCATCAAAAGGGCTTATTTTTTGTCAAAAAGGTAAGCCTATAGCCTTACTTTTTGGTCCAAAATGAGTTCCATCAAAAGGGCCTATTTTTTGTCAAAAAGGTAAGCCTATAGCCTTACTTTTTGGTCCAAAATGAGTTCCGTCAAAAAGGCCTATTTTTTGCCAAAAAGGTAAGCCTATAGCCTTACTTTTTGGTCCAAAATGAGTTCCGTCAAAAGGGCCTATTTTTTGCCAAAAAGGTAAGCCTAGAGCCTTACCTTTTGGTCCAAAATGAGTTCCATCAAAAGGGCCTATTTTTTTGCCAAAAAGGTAAGCCTATAGCCTTACTTTTTGGTCCAAAATGAGTTCCGTCAAAAAGGCCTATTTTTTGCCACAAAGGTAAGCCTGTAGCCTTACTTTTTGGTCCAAAATGAGTTCCGTCAAAAAGGCCTATTTTTTGCCACAAAGGTAAGCCTATAGCCTTACTTTTTGGTCCAAAATAAGTTCAGTCAAACGGCCTATTTTTGCCAAAAAGGTAAGCCTATAGCCTTACTTTTTGGTCCAAAATGAGTTCCGTCAAAAAGGCCTATTTTTTGCCAAAAAGGTCAGCCTATAGCCTTACTTTTTGATCCTAAATGAGTTCCGTCAAAAAGGCCTGCTTTTTGCAAAAAGGTAAGCCTATTGCCTTACTTTTTGGTCCAAAATAAGTTCCGTCAAAAAGGACTATTTTTTGTCAAAAAGGTAAGCCTGTAGCCTTACTTTTTGGTCCAAAATGAGTTCCGTCAAAAAGGCCTATTTTTTGCCACAAAGGTAAGCCTATAGCCTTACTTTTTGGTCCAAAATGAGTTCCATCAAAAGGGCCTATTTTTTGCCAAAAAGGTAAGCCTATAGCCTTACTTTTTGGTCCAAAATGAGTTCCATCAAAAGGGCCTATTTTTTGTCAAAAAGGTAAGCCTATAGCCTTACTTTTTGGTCCAAAATGAGTTCCATCAAAAGGGCCTATTTTTTGTCAAAAAGGTAAGCCTATAGCCTTACTTTTTGGTCCAAAATGAGTTCCGTCAAAAAGGCCTATTTTTTGCCAAAAAGGTAAGCCTAGAGCCTTACTTTTTGGTCCAAAATGAGTTCCGTCAAAAAGGCCTATTTTTTGCCAAAAAGGTAAGCCTAGAGCCTTACCTTTTGGTCCAAAATAAGTTCCGTCAAAAAGGCCTATTTTTGCCAAAAAGGTAAGCCTATAGCCTTACTTTTCGGTCCAAAATGAGTTCCATCAAGTTCCATCAAAAGGGCCTATTTTTTGCCAAAAAGGTAAGCCTATAGCCTTACTTTTTGGTCCAAAATAAGTTCCGTCAAAAAGGCCAATTTTTGCCAAAAAGGTAAGCCTATAGCCTTACTTTTTGGTCCAAAATGAGTTCCGTCAAAAAGGCCTATTTTTGCCAAAAAGGTAAGCCTATAGCCTTACTTTTTGGTCCAAAATAAGTTCCGTCAAAAAGGCCTATTTTTGCCAAAAGGGTAAGCCTATAGCCTTACTTTTTGGTCCAAAATAAGTTCAGTCAAAAGGCCTATTTTTGCCAAAAAGGTAAGCCTATAGCCTTACTTTCTGGTCCAAGATGAGTTCCGTCAAAAAGGCCTATTTTTTGCCAAAAAGGTAAGCCTATAGCCTTACTTTTTGATCCAAAATAAGTTCCGTCAAAAAGGCCTATTTTTGCCAAAAAGGTAAGCCTATAGCCTTACTTTTTGGTCCAAAATAAGTTCCGTCAAAAAGGCCTATTTTTGCCAAAAGGGTAAGCCTATAGCCTTACTTTTTGGTCCAAAATAAGTTCAGTCAAAAGGCCTATTTTTGCCAAAAAGGTAAGCCTATAGCCTTACTTTTTGGTCCAAAATGAGTTCCATCAAAAGGGCCTATTTTTTGTCAAAAAGGTAAGCCTATAGCCTTACTTTTTGGTCCAAAATGAGTTCCGTCAAAAAGGCCTATTTTTTGCCAAAAAGGTAAGCCTATAGCCTTACTTTTTGGTCAAAAATGAGTTCCGTCAAAAAGGCCTATTTTTGCCAAAAAGGTCAGCCTATAGCCTTACTTTTTGGTCCAAGATAAGTTCCGTCAAAAAGGCCTATTTTTTGCCAAAAAGGTAAGCCTATAGCCTTACTTTGTGGTCCAAAATAAGTTCCGTAAAAAAGGCCTTTTTTTGCCAAAAAGGTAAGCCTATAGCCTTACTTTTTGATCCAAAATAAGTTCCATCAAAAAGGCCAATTTTTGCCAAAAAGGTAAGCCTATAGCCTTACTTTTTGGTCCAAAATGAGTTCCGTCAAAAAGGCCTATTTTTGCCAAAAAGGTAAGCCTATAGCCTTACTTTTTGGTCCAAAATAAGTTCCGTCAAAAAGGCCTATTTTTGCCAAAAGGGTAAGCCTATAGCCTTACTTTTTGGTCCAAAATAAGTTCAGTCAAAAGGCCTATTTTTGCCAAAAAGGTAAGCCTATAGCCTTACTTTTTGGTCCAAAATGAGTTCCGTCAAAAAGGCCTATTTTTTGCCAAAAAGGTCAGCCTATAGCCTTACTTTTTGATCCTAAATGAGTTCCGTCAAAAAGGCCTGCTTTTTGCAAAAAGGTAAGCCTATTGCCTTACTTTTTGGTCCAAAATAAGTTCCGTCAAAAAGGACTATTTTTTGTCAAAAAGGTAAGCCTATAGCCTTACTTTTTGGTCCAAAATGAGTTCCGTCAAAAAGGCCTATTTTTTGCCAAAAAGGTAAGCCTATAGCCTTACTTTTTGGTCCAAAATGAGTTCCGTCAAAAAGGCCTATTTTTTGCCAAAAAGGTAAGCCTATAGCCTTACTTTTTGGTCAAAAATGAGTTCCGTCAAAAAGGCCTATTTTTGCCAAAAAGGTCAGCCTATAGCCTTACTTTTTGGTCCAAAATAAGTTCCGTCAAAAAGGCCTATTTTTTGCCAAAAAGGTAAGCCTATAGCCTTACTTTGTGGTCCAAAATAAGTTCCGTAAAAAAGGCCTTTTTTTGCCAAAAAGGTAAGCCTATAGCCTTACTTTTTGATCCAAAATAAGTTCCATCAAAAAGGCCAATTTTTGCCAAAAAGGTAAGCCTATAGCCTTACTTTTTGGTCCAAAATGAGTTCCGTCAAAAAGGCCTATTTTTGCCAAAAAGGTAAGCCTATAGCCTTACTTTTTGGTCCAAAATAAGTTCCGTCAAAAAGGCCTATTTTTGCCAAAAGGGTAAGCCTATAGCCTTACTTTTTGGTCCAAAATAAGTTCAGTCAAACGGCCTATTTTTGCCAAAAAGGTAAGCCTATAGCCTTACTTTTTGGTCCAAAATGAGTTCCGTCAAAAAGGCCTATTTTTTGCCAAAAAGGTCAGCCTATAGCCTTACTTTTTGATCCTAAATGAGTTCCGTCAAAAAGGCCTGCTTTTTGCAAAAAGGTAAGCCTATTGCCTTACTTTTTGGTCCAAAATAAGTTCCGTCAAAAAGGACTATTTTTTGTCAAAAAGGTAAGCCTATAGCCTTACTTTTTGGTCCAAAATGAGTTCCGTCAAAAAGGCCTATTTTTTGCCAAAAAGGTAAGCCTATAGCCTTACTTTTTGGTCCAAAATAAGTTCCGTCAAAAAGGCCTATTTTTTGCCACAATGGTAAGCCTATAGCCTTACTTTTTGGTCCAAAATGAGATCCGTCAAAAAGGCCTATTTTTTGCCAAAAAGGTAAGCCTATAGCCTTACTTTTTGGTCCAAAATGAGTTCCATCAAAAGGGCCTATTTTTTGCCAAAAAGGTAAGCCTATAGCCTTACTTTTTGGTCCAAAATGAGTTCCATCAAAAGGGCCTATTTTTTGTCAAAAAGGTAAGCCTATAGCCTTACTTTTTGGTCCAAAATGAGTTCCGTCAAAAAGGCCTATTTTTTGCCAAAAAGGTAAGCCTATAGCCTTACTTTTTGGTCAAAAATGAGTTCCGTCAAAAAGGCCTATTTTTGCCAAAAAGGTCAGCCTATAGCCTTACTTTTTGGTCCAAAATAAGTTCCGTCAAAAAGGCCTATTTTTTGCCAAAAAGGTAAGCCTATAGCCTTACTTTGTGGTCCAAAATAAGTTCCGTAAAAAAGGCCTTTTTTTTGCCAAAAAGGTAAGCCTATAGCCTTACTTTTTGATCCAAAATAAGTTCCATCAAAAAGGCCAATTTTTGCCAAAAAGGTAAGCCTATAGCCTTACTTTTTGGTCCAAAATGAGTTCCGTCAAAAAGGCCTATTTTTGCCAAAAAGGTAAGCCTATAGCCTTACTTTTTGGTCCAAAATAAGTTCCGTCAAAAAGGCCTATTTTTGCCAAAAGGGTAAGCCTATAGCCTTACTTTTTGGTCCAAAATAAGTTCAGTCAAAAGGCCTATTTTTGCCAAAAAGGTAAGCCTATAGCCTTACTTTCTGGTCCAAGATGAGTTCCGTCAAAAAGGCCTATTTTTTGCCAAAAAGGTAAGCCTATAGCCTTACTTTTTGATCCAAAATAAGTTCCATCAAAAAGGTTTATTTTTTGCCAAAAAGGTAAGCCTATAGCCTTACTTTGTGGTCCAAAATGAGTTCCGTCAAAAAGGCCTATTTTTGCCAAAAAGGTAAGCCTATAGCCTTACTTTTTGGTCCAAAATAAGTTCCGTCAAAAAGGCAAATTTTTGCCAAAAGGGTAAGCCTATAGCCTTATTTTTTGGTCCAAAATGAGTTCCATCAAAAGGGCCTATTTTTTGCCAAAAAGGTAAGCCTATCGCCTTACTTTTTGGTCCAAAATAAGTTCCGTCAAAAAGGCCTATTTTTGCCAAATAGGTAAGCCTATAGCCTTACTTTTTTGTCCAAAATAAGTTCCGTCAAAAGGCCTATTTTTTGCCAAAAAGGTAAGCCTATAGCCTTACATTTTGTCCCAACTGAATTCCGTCAAAAAGGCCTATTTTTTGCCAAAAAGGTAAGCCTATAGCCTTTCTTTTTTTGTCCATAAGGACTGCCGCGATAAATCCCTATTTTTACCAAAAAGGAAAACCTTTGTGTAGGTAATGATACCAATCAGATAAAGGATGAAATCAGAATGAGATGATTGTATTTCTCAGCATTTATATATTACATTTCGCAAAACATCACATAATATAAGACATTGTAATTGCACTATAAAATTGCAATTTGATAGTTTTAAATTGTAAAGCTTCCTCTTCCTTTAGCAAATTCTACCTGTGATCTTTTTATTACAAATTAAAGTCGGCTTCAATGCCTCCGAATGCAAGTTGCCTTACGATGAGCCAGAAAATGAGCAAGAGATTCTTATAAGCTGATACCGGGTGAGCCAGAAGAAATTCCCACTTTTAAAAATTCATAGGAAAAGAGTACTTCACAAATCTGAATGATTCGAATTTCAGTTAAAAGCCGAAAGATCGAAGTATTTTTGTGATTTCTCTCGCTGTCTTACCGGCACTAGAAGTATCGGTACAGTTTACTTGATAAAATTTTATTGTCGCAAAATGACTGAAAAATGGCCTAAAACATTGATCAAATTGTAAAGACTCTACTTGCAAAGAACAGTACATAATGGACTATTCATCTCTCTCAAGAGTTACGCGACTTCTATTTTCAAATAAATATAAAAGATTTTCAGTCCTATGGCAATAAATGCACAATAGACCTCTCTCATCCATGAACAATTGCATTTTCTTTATTTATCTGTTCGAGGAGTCGTTTATGATTTGATCGACGTTTTAGGCCCCTTTTCAGTCATTTTGCAACCATGAAATTTTTACAAAGTTTAATTTACCTATATTTCTAGTGCTCTTGAGACAGCGAGAAAAATTACAAAACTACTTTGATCTTTTGGCTTGTAACTAGAAATCGAATCATTCAAATCTGTGAAGTACTCTTGATGTTATGAATTTTCTAAAGTGGGAACTATTTCTGCCTCACCTTGTATGTGCAGTACATATCAACTTATATGAGCAAATTTAATGCGTCAAAGTAGGTTCTTTTTCAAATTACAAGCGATTTTATGAAGTTGCTTCATCTCAAATTCCTTCAACAAGGGCCTAAAATCCTTGATCAAATTGACTACCAATCAAGCCACGTGGTAATAAAAAAAAATACCAAAAGAAGCGGAATGATAGTCCTACATGTAATCTATATCAACAAAATACGTGGGTTCCAATTTGGTAAGCTTTAAGAACCTTTTAAGCCTTTAAGATGAGCAATTTCAGCTAAGTTCCCTCGTTAGATTACTCCTGACAACCCTGCTTAAAAAGCTAAACGCTAAGCGGGAGAGCTAAAGCAGACATAGCTTGCTACCCTTGCGACAAACATGTGCTCTCGTTCGTTTCGTTACAGACCATAACGGCTGACGGAGAGAGATTATGATAGCTGTGTGGCAAAGTTACCAGCAAATTTGATCAGCGATTTCCGGCCTATCTTAAATGATTTGGAGATGCAGTACTATTATAAATTCGCTTGTAGTTTTATGACGATACGGCGGATTTTGACCTGGGGGCACTTGGCACATACGCATACGGGGGGGGGTCAGTCCAGCTTAACTACAACCCCAAAAATGTCAGCTATAAACAAACACAAAAATCCTAAAACAATGCAAATTGTGGCTAGGATTGCCTCTACATAACCCAGAAATATCTCTCTCTGTTTATGCCCAAAAATATCATGGTCATAATTTCAGTTAATTTTTATCCAAAAATATCAATGTTGGCAACATTCAGACCCAGAAATATAGGACTTATGTCCCCGTATGTGGACATGCTGAGTGCCCCCTGGGGGATTTTGTCAACCTAACTTTTCCTTAGAAAGTTGATATGTTAGCTACACAGGTATTGTCAGTTTAAAGAACAAGTCCGGGGGTTAGTATGATTGATAATAAAATACAACATTATACTGTTATCAATGGTCTATCATACTTGTCCCACCATTTTTTATCTTTTCTCCGCAAAATCCCGCCCTATTGATTTCTTGCCTCTTAATCGCTGATTGCCTTTATACCGTGTTTTGATGAAAAAAGGCGACAAAATTGCAACGATGTTTGGCCTATATAGACATTCTACAAAAGGGTCTGGATCGAGCAATATTTTTATACATTTTTATAGGCGAGGTTCGACTGAGTGGCGGTAGGGCTTCTATCAATATTGTGCACATTCGAAAATTCTACCAAATGTAATGACATATCGTTCGATCCAGATTCTTTTTTAGAATAGCTGAAACGTCTATTCACAGAACGCTTACCTAATTTACAGCTGTTATGTCTCGTTCAATACACCTTTTAGCTATTCTAAAATAGAGCCTGGATCGAGCGTTATTTTTATACATTTTTATCCACGACGTTCGATCGAGTGGCGTTAGAGCTTCTATCACAATTGTGCACATTCGAAAATTCTACAAAATGTAGCAAATATCGTTCGATTCCGATTCTTTTCAGAATAGCTAAAAGGTCTATTGTTACCGTGACCATCCCCCGGCGCACCCCCGGGCATTTGCACATGAAATATTCCCAGCCCCCAGGCATTTTTACAAGCAATCCTTGTTGACTCCCGGGCTGCCCGGGGGACAATACCAACCCCGGACTCGTCATTTAAATTTGAATATGACAAAAGGTTTTCAAACATCTGAACATTTTACTGATTTACGTGTCAGCAGCTAGGTGCTTGGTGCAATAACTGAATCAAAATTTTGTAAAAAAAGAAAATTGAATAGTATAAAAAAGATGGACAGGGTGTCCCAAAAAAATTTTGCCCCGTTTGTGTTTCGCTGTGGAGCGGCGGTAGATTATATTATCTCGGTTTTTACATAGTTGTATAGGTCAGGCTTGAACTTAGAGTTTGAGACCTTGTATGAGTAAATCTGAAACGTGGTTGCCGATTTATGATGGAGAAAAGGCAAAATAAGTCGTTGCTTTGAAAACAGCACTTCTTTTGTTCTCCAGCGATGTCAAGATCAAGTAAATTTCCAAAGAAATGGTTCTGGCGTCGTATTAAATCTTTGTTTAATCTTTTTAAGGAATTAGCAGTGTTGTCTTTTCACGAGAGAACACTTTCTAGCTTTGGAAAATGTAGTGAACATTTTAGTAACGATGCCAGAGTTCTTTCCTTGAAAAGTTACTTTATGTTGACATTACTGGAGAACAAAAGAAGTGCTGTTATTGGGGCTACCACTTATTTTGCCTTTTCTCTGCCATAAGTCAGCAGCCACAAGTCAGATCGACTCATGCAAGGGCTCAAAATCTAAGTTGAAGCCTGACCTATACGACTGTGTAAAAACCGAGATGATTGAATCTACAACTCCTCCACAGTAGACACGCAAACGGGGCACAATTATTTTGAGACACCCTGTACGTTACTGTATTTCGAAAAAAACTTGAAAACAAAGATTGCAAGCTAATTGAATAAAATTATGTAAGTAAGATCAATAGGATATAGTTTTGTTCCCATATTTGGTAAAGTCGATGATAACGTTTTATATCAGTTTTTAGATGCAACTGCTTGAGATAGGCCTGAACCTTTTGGCACAAACCAAAAGAACAACGGTAAAGAAGCACTTACCACTCTTGAAACTATCATGTTACGTATTCATTTCGAAAGCTTAGAAATCAAATGCAGGTATATGTGACCACGCATACATGGACAGAAACAGTCCCAAGTTAATCTTTTACTTTTCACGTTTTTCATTCGTTGCTCAGAAAGTACAGGCTTAAGTTGTTAAATCGTTTCTGCCTTCAAAAATAAATTCAAGCTTAAGTTCGTGAATAATTCGTTGAAATAACAGAAAGAAATTTAACAGTTTGTCCTTCCCCATGAATCAGTTGGCATATCTATTCCTATCATGAACCTTTTCAACAAGACTTTGAATTCAAGTTCTCATCAATGGGCTTCACTGTCCAGAAATACCATACTAAAGCGCCATTGTCACCCAGGGTCCTTTGCGGGCACGCTGAAATTTCACACTATCTGAGAATGAACCTTGGCCCAACCAGAAACCACGGGTCAACAATGCAGTGATTAAAATGACAGTAAAATTTCACTTTAGTTTAGCTATAGACTTATGAAGATGAGTCCCTTATCCCTGCGGTAAGCCTTGCTCAACGGGGTCTCATGATGAAATAGTGAAAAAGCTGGCCCTATTTTCTGCAATCATTAATGGAATTATGATGGAATCACAGCTTCGAATCTCAATCCCGTGGGAGTGTTTTCAATTCTTCAATCGAATCGAAAATTCTATCACATTTACACCAAAACAATAGTAATTCACAAATCTCGCAATCTGATTGGTACTCTAGGAATCGTGGAGTTTAGGCCAAAATAGGGCCAGGTTTTTCATAGCAATATTATGAGTCTCTGTTGACCGAAGCGCCATCATCAAGTCAAAGAGCACAGGGAAACAAGAGACTCATTGTCACAAGTCTAGTTTAGTTACTCTGTGGATCTTTTGGCTAAGTTTGATATCAGACGTTATGAAAATAGCAGCATACCTGCAAAGGACCATGGGTAACACAGGCGCTTTAACTAATCTATTCGAGGAATCAGGCATATATCTACAAAAAAGGATCTAAGTGCCTTCTTTCTATAACAAGTTGCTCTAAATCATTTGTCCACAATAGTCAGTTACCTTTACCTCCACATAGAACAGAGACACAGGGCGCGGAATTCCTGGAACTGCAACACTTTTCTTGGTATTCGACGCTGTGATACCATTGATTGGCTGATTTGCCGCGGATTCATAATTATCCAAGAATTTACAAGAATATAAGCCAAGGTCACGTTATCAAGAGCAACACTTGGCTTTAAACATTGAGATGTTTAGTTCCTACCACCACGTAAGTGAAACACCTTTGAAGAAAGGAAAGAAAGGGAGTTAAAGAATCAGTGGTCTCGCCGATCTTTTGCGGTCTCACAATGAATTTCATAGGTTCTGCAGGGGTAGGTTGGGGGTAAAATGGGTATTGTTGATTGCTGGAAAGCAGTAGAGCCGGAACTGATAAATTACCATTCATTATGTCGCGGAGCGTACTTTTGAGCAGTTTAACTTGAGATAAACAGCGAACAATTAACATACCGAACTTCATCATAAATTTTCACCCAACTCATTTTACAACAAACTTACACATTTTACCCCTGTAGACCCTACTGTTTGAAATGATTTTGGCCTAACAATCGTGAGGTCGTTGTTATATTGTCTTTTCAATCTTCAAATGAATTTCGATGAGCCATGGTTTGTTAAATCAAACAGCACAATAATTGAAGGATTGAGAAAGCTGTGTTTCACTGTGTTCGTATTATTTATTGTGTTTCAAAATACATTTTACAGCCAGTATGTTTTGATGGTTTGTGCATGTGCACAGCATCATAGGCAGCAAAAGAAATTTATCGTCTGAAATCAGATGTCGGGTGAGATTTGCGGTAACGCAAAATCATGAATGTAATATTTAGCGTGCATTTTCAGGTGAGATCTGATATGGGCGGCTGCAGCAATCGGGAGGGGGGGGGGGGGGTTGGAAAATCAAAAACAGTCGTTTTCTTTGTTTACATCTAGTAAAAAGTTGTATCTAAGAAATATGTATGTAAGAATTATCGTAACCTGACACGTAATGTAGGACAGAATCTAGTACAGTCTCCGTTAGTTTTTAATCGTTCGTAGTTTGTTATGTGTAAGGTAGATTTACTTGCTTGTCTTTATATATTGGCCATGGGGTAGTCATTGTCTTTCGCTCCCAATGGTGTCGTCCCTAACAGAGGCAAATTTTGTAAACAATAGCAGCTCTGTTTTGTTTACATATGATGTAATCTTAGTTAACCAGCCAATCAGAGAGCTCTATTTCTATGGCGTCATCTGGTGATTATGGCGGAGGGAGGGGTTTGCTGTGGAGAAAACCACACCCTCGTTTTTTCCTCGCGACGAAAATATACTTTCGCCAAAACTCAAAATTCTTTGCTACCATAAAGAACGAGAAATTTTACATACTTGGTTGCTTTCACTAAGCTCTGCGACTGCTGCTCTTCGCGCGATCTTTCGCTGTTGACTCCCCTTTTTGCGCGTCCTGATGATTGGGCCTAAACCATTAAAAAGTTCTTGCAGAACTTGCAACTTCCCTCGACAGAAAAGTATCTCTGAAAACCAATGTATTTTGGAATTACAGGTTAGAAGTTACGAATTCAGCCTGACATGGTTGATCTTGTCGTCTCAGACTGGACTTAGAAAATCCGAAAGCCAAAGTAATTTTGGAGATGTAAATAAGTAAGAACTTACCCAGTTTTCATTCACTGAGACCAAGCAATACTGAACAAACAAATTCCACTTGTCCAATCCTGGACAAGACGAACTCCCAACGATAAAATGAAACTGTCTTCACAACACAAGTTTGACCAACACAACCTTGATCGCACTTTCACAATAAGTTGACGAAGAAGAAATGTACATCAATTCCGAAATCTGAGAGGAAATGGCGCGAAATAATCTTGTCTCCAGTCTCCAAAAATAGAAAGTGTTTCCACAACAAGCTTAGTTCTTGTTTTTAGAGCAGTCACTTTCAGTTAATTGTAAGGAACTTGATGATAAAATGTATTTTGATCCTTGAATCAGGCGTACACTTATTTCTTTATAAGAAACTGCTTATAAGAAACTCAACTATCAGATCGCCAAAAAATTAAGAAACTCCAAAGAAACTGTTTATATCGATAAAAGTCGTTAACATAGTTTTATTTTATTTTCACCTATTTCCTGTATCATGTTACTTACAAGGCACTTGAGTAATGTCTTGCTCAGTAATGTGAGTAATGTTAGCAACTTTTATCGATATAAACAGTTGCTTAAGTTATATTTTCCCAATATTGGAGTCTCTTAATTTTTTGGTGGTCTTAGAGTTGAGTTTCTTATAAGCAATTTCTTATAAAGAAAAAAGTGTACGCCTGATTCAAGGATCAAAATACATTTTATCATCAAGTTCCTTACAATTAACTGAAAGTGACTGCTCTAAAAACAAGAACTAAGCTTGTTGTGGAAACACTTTCTATTTTTGGAGACTGGAGACAAGATTATTTCGCGCCATTTCCTCTCAGATTTCGGAATTGATGTACATTTCTTCTTCGTCAACTTATTGTGAAAGTGCGATCAAGGTTGTGTTGGTCAAACTTGTGTTGTGAAGACAGTTTCATTTTATCGTTGGGAGTTCGTCTTGTCCAGGATTGGACAAGTGGAATTTGTTTGTTCAGTATTGCTTGGTCTCAGTGAATGAAAACTGGGTAAGTTCTTACTTATTTACATCTCCAAAATTACTTTGGTTTTCGGATTTTCTAAGTCCAGTCTGAGACGACAAGATCAACCATGTCAGGCTGAATTCGTAACTTCTAACCTGTAATTCCAAAATACATTGGTTTTCAGAGATACTTTTCTGTCGAGGGAAGTTGCAAGTTCTGCAAGAACTTTTTAATGGTTTAGGCCCAATCATCAGGACGCGCAAAAAGGGGAGTCAACAGCGAAAGATCGCACGAAGAGCAGCAGACGCAGAGCTTAGTGAAAGCAACCAAGTATGTAAAATTTCTCGTTCTATATGGTAGCAAAGAATTTTGAGTTTTGGCGAAAGTATATTTTCGTCGCGAGGAAAAAACGAGGGTGTGGTTTTCTCCACAGCAAACCCCTCCCTCCGCCATAATCACCAGATGACGCCATAGAAATAGAGCTCTCTGATTGGCTGGTTAACTAAGATTACATCATATGTAAGCAAAACAGAGCTGCTATTGTTTACAAAATTTGCCTCTGTTGTCGTCCCTGTAGTGTTGTAAAGTAAATAGGGAAGTATTGTAGAATGTAAGATATGTTGTAAAATTTTTATATGAGTAAAAAAAAGTTGTATTCACTATCATTTCAATTTTTCAAGACTTAACAAAAGGGGGTTGGACTAGAAGAGGGCGGCTGGAAAATTTTTAAAAAACTAACACGCAGGGGGGGATAATTATTCGGTACTTGAAAGTACTGAAGCGACAACAATAAAATCAATTCACTTCAATGAGTGAAAGTGAAGCGTGTATCAGGATGTCCCTTACCTTTGACGGCTGTTTATCCGGGGCAGCAGTTGCCGATGAATCATGAACATCTCTTGATACTACGCAGAGGTATTCTGTATGCTCCTCCGGTCCATAATTATAATTACTACCAATATTCAGCAGCTGCAAGGAAAAGGATGAAAGATGTTGTTGCTGCTGTGAAACACTCCTCTTTGGTTGTAGCTATGGTTACATAAGATGAAAGGAAAGAGAAGGAGTTACGAGAAAAAAAGAGACCAGAAAAGTTAATTCAGTATTGTGGAGGTCATTTAGTAACGAAAGGCCATTTTACCGGGTGAGCCAGAAAAAAGTTCCCACTTTGGAAAATTCATAGCACCAAGACTAGTTCACGGATTTGAATCACGCAAATTCTAGTTAAAAGCCGAAAGATCAAAGTATTTTTGTGATTTTCTTGCTGTCCTACCAGCACTAGAAGTATTGGTAAATTCAACTTAATTCAAATTTCATGGTTGCAAAATGACTGAAAAAGGGCCTAAAAATTGATCAAATCGTAAGAACTCTGTTTACACCGAACAATAGGCAATGGGCGTTTCACCTCCCTCAAGAGTTATAAGACATCGATTTTCAAACAAATACGAAAGATTTTCAGTCCCATGGAAATTATTGTGTGGAGGATATCTGTAACCCATGAGAAGTTGGATTTCCTTCATTATTCTGTGCGAGGAGTCCTTTATGCTTTGATCGATGTTTTAGGCCATTTGTCAGTCATTTTGCAGCCATGAAATTTGAATAAAATTGAATTTACCTATATTTGTAGTGCTTGTGAGACATCGAGAAAAATCACAAAAATACTTCGATCTTCGACTTTTAACTAGAATTTGAATCATTCAAATCGGTGAAGTACTCTTGGTGTTATGAATTTTCAAAAGTGGGAACTTTTTTCTGGCTCACCCGGTAGATATTTGGTAAATCAATTAAAGTTGTCAAAATCAGCATTAGTGAGTGCTTGCTCATCACCAGAAATCAATACGATGATAGCAGAGACATAGGAACCAGGGGCACTGGGGGGTCTGTGCTCCCTGAAGATTTGCCAATATGACAAAAAGGTGGCCTTTGGTTTCAGGAAGCAGCCCTTTAGCTCTATACAAAAGTGTCCTTAAAATGTTGTGCCCCCCCCCCGCCCCAGTTGGAGATGCTTCCTACGCTTCCTACGGGATGCTTCCTACACTTCCTACGGCCCCGATGCGAGCAACAGAAAATCGAATGCAAGCAACAGAAAATATCAGCGTGTTCGACTGGCAAAATTACGAAAAAGGTAGACTTGGAAGACTCTGAATTTGTGTTTAACTCAAACGGTAGGCTCAGTAGTTTTAGAAGGCAATCTGAACCCTTTGCTCCAAAGGCGGAAGGTTTGGCAGACTTCGGAGACATTTTTGTTTTCACTAGCGAATTTTCGCAATGGTGAATTCGAAACATGCTGTTTGCAAGATATAATTTTTTGATAAGGAAATTTACTTCCGTCTCTGCAAAGATTTCTGTTTTTTAGAATTTAGTATGATTGGGACTACAAGTCAAACACACCCAAAATTAACAATTTGAACGAATTCTCTCTCACGAAAACAGCTCAGGTGATATTTCATAAGCAACTCTCTTTTTAGAAGCTTAACTCTCATAGTCTCACATCGAGAAAACAATAAGAAATCTCGGTATTGGGAAAAATTATTTAAGAATTTTTTCTGTTAGTTGCGGAAATCTATTGAATAAATTCACTGGCTTCATATCACTTCGTTGTGAAATATTCGCAAGGGAACAGGCGTTGATTATCGAAATTGCTGAAACTTGTAAAAAATTTTCAAGCAAATTTGACCACTCACAAAATGAGAATGGTTTAAAGCCCTTTCAGTCAGCTCTGTGTCAAATTGTCATTCTTATAAAAGAAATATATTGTCGGTTTTGACTAGACTGACCGCATATTCATAATAATCGCTATTGATAGACTGATGGATACTCAAACTATGACTCACGGACTTTCACACTGAAATTAGGACTATGTCGTTAGTCTAGGTTTTCATTAAAGATGAACGTAAGCCAAGAGTAAAGTCGCTATCTGTCTGTAAAATGTCGACAGACTGAAACAGCCTTCCAAAGTTTAGACTATGAATCAAAAAATATTTTCCAAAAGTATAAGTAACTGGTGGGAACGGCTCTGCAGTGGCCCAAAACAACTGCCGTATTAATTAAAGAAATAAAAGTTAAAAATAACTTGATATCTTTAAGATCAAATGAATTATTAAAAGGCGAATTAAAGGGGATAAAACGTTCAATAAAATGATTGTTCACCTTCCAATGAAACGGCCTGCTGAAATCAACTCAAACGCCACACGGAACTGGAATATTTATCTCAAATTTCAACCTAAATGCGTAAAACATTGCGCTCTACAAACCAAGATCGCAAAATTCGTGTAAAGAAAACCCAATGGCTTACTGAGGAACCACCAAGATTTACTTTACAGGTTGTGGGTTAAAAGCTTCTGGCCATTCAATGATTGGCCATGAAGCATGCAAAAGATCCATTTTGAATATGAATTTACGCATGGTCGATGAAGTTACGTCAGAATTTACAAAGCTTAGTTCAAACAATAAATTCGGAATCTGAACTACAGTTAAGTCCCGCTTTAAGAAACTGTTTTACAAAAAATTCAGACCCTGAATTGTCGCAAGAACAAACAAGCTAATTAAGGGGGGGGTGGGTCACGTAATGTAAACAAACTCCTATGGAAATGACGATTTTGCAGTAGTTTTGGTTGGCCATATCACAGAGATTTTTCACTTCTTTTCTCAAAATGAAGGTGCTATTTTGAAGATGGGCTCTTGAATTTTGTGGAGAAATAAACGAAGCACTCATATGTTGTACGATTGCGCAGATATTGGTGGATTTTCGGGAGTAACTTTGTTGTAGATTTACCCCATCCACCAAAATCTGTGCAGAACACGATGGCTATGCGTGGTTAACAATATAGGTTTTAGAGATAACAGAGTTGACCCAGCCCCTCTACGGACCTATTTATACAGGGAAAATCATCCGACCTTCCAGGCTATGACCTCAGAGGTGAGATCCCACCCTCCTGTACGATCCCTTGTAATTTTCATCTTCATATGGGAAACATTCCTTTCTTATTAGAATGACCTTGATTCAGAAATTAGACTTCCATCTTCAATTGCCGTCTTTAAGAGAAAGTTGCTCTCCAAAATCCATCCCATCCAAAATCAATCTTTGGAATTCATAACCGAAGAGGATTATTTTATCTTACCCAATTAAGTTCAAGCATAATTTTAGGGATACCATAAACCCAATGTGTCTTTCAAACGATGGTATTTAGAATACGGAACATGTTTTGTGCTTTGTCCATCTTTTGACATTCAACGACGAGATCTTCTCGCTGGAGTTCTTGCATCAGTACGAACAATTGGACTTAGGAATCCTTCACACGAGGTTTTAACGCAACTGTTAATGTATGGTAATAAGGACTTTCCTGATGAAAAATCAATAGAAATATCCTTGTGTTAACATTCTATCCATGAAACTGGTCGATTTGATTGAATTCATTCAAATTTTTGCCATCTGTCAAGCAGCCACCAAGTGCCCTTTTTAGTGAATTTTCTTTTCGAGTGGTTCTATGTAGTTTTGTCCTCGTTTCGTCTTTTCCTCCCTCAAGCCACGGAGTAAACATGACATCTTTCTCTTCGTCGTATCGTATTTGTAGCATTGTAGAGTATTTTGTAAGCAGTGTAATAAGTATCGTGTATTGTAAAATGTTAATTGATGATATAAAAAAATCAGATACTTCAAATAAATATTGCTGATTTGTGATGGGAGCAGTAACTGACTCCGAAGAGAAATGATGTGCATTTCTCTTCAACTCACTCGATACTTATACAGTATACAACAAAATTAAGGGCCTAACCTGTTCAAATCTCCAACCGTCTGACATATTTGAGATCGTGTGAGCAAGCTCTTCTTCTTGGCACTGTAATACTCTGTATATATGCTTCATTGGACCCTTAAAATCAATACAATAATAAATAAGAATGGCACAATTCACTCAAGAACGGCAAAAATACAGATTTACAGTGGAACCCCCATTAACGGACACCTCTATACAACGGACACCTCCGAACAACGGACAAATATTTTCGTCCCAAAATACACTATGGCAAAAGGTGACACCTCCATACAGCGGACACCTCTCTACAACGGACGATAAAATTGGTCCTATAGGTGTCCGTTACATGGAGGTTCCACTGTAGTTTGTTTACGATTATGTTAGTCTGCCCTTTAAGGGTACTTGCTTCAAACATTCCATATTACCCAATAGTTTTGGCTGTGGGTGCTATCAGCCTCCATTAAGAGGGAATGAAACGGGGTGGGAGGAGGGAAAATTCTAAATGATCAATTTCGCATTATCAACGAGAATCGACACTCACACTAATAAAGAAAACGAGTCAAAAATAGAATAGCCAATGCACCATCTGACAGACTTTGATTTCTTTGACTTTATTGATCCCGCATCAAAAACAACATAGAGGATTTCGAAGACATGCATGGTAAGCAAACCAAGTCTGATAGATAAGCTTTCAAAGTCAAGACCTGGGTTAAACCTCCATGGCCTCTTAATAAAGTCATAAAACTCTTTGACGTAAGGTCACCAGATACAGCTTTAAAAAATCAGCTGACTTATAATTTTAGCTAGAAAAGCATGAAGTGGAGGTTTCGAAAGCTGGCTCATCTATTATCCGCCTGTTTTTGATGTCTACCAATGTGAATAAATTCTTTTAAAAATATTCATTTGCATGCACAATTAAAAGAAGCTTTCTTGCTTAAGTAGATTTCTCAACAAATGGATAAGTGTCAACAACATTCAATGAAAATCATAGAAACCATGTCTTAATCAAATCAACAATATTTCAACCAAATCTAATTTGAATTTCTAAAAGCCAAAGCAAACCTTTGGATTCTTTTTATCATTTGCATTTATCCTTTCTTTCAATATTATGACAAGTGATGGTATATTGTAAAATTCTGCTTCTTCTAGAACACCTGCAAAAAATGCATCAGTCAAATTAAGTTGATTTGCAAACCAGTTTTTTGTCTTTCTTTTGCTAAATCTTCAAGGAGCCTCTTCAATCAGGTTGCTTTGAAACAAAATAGACTTTGTCTGAGGCAAGGCAGGATCATTGAAATAGTACCACTAGAAAATGTAGTGCCAAGAATTTTGAAATGTCTCTAGTGAAGGCAAAATGAATTGCAATATGCCACCCTCTATATATGAACTGTTTCTGGGAGGAGTTATCTGATTTATATGGGAGGAGTTATTGCTTGATTATAATTTTGGCAAAAGGGCTCCTGTGAGAGCTTCCAGAGATTTGCTCAATTTCATTGTATGTTATCCTCTCCAGCATTTGTGGTGCCTGGAATTTTTCTACCACTTCTAATATATTTGATGCAGAATAGACATTTTAGCTGTTCTACAAAAGAGCCTGGATCAAGTGTTATCTTTATACACATTCATAGGCAAAGTTTGATTGATTAGTTTTAGAATTTCTATCATTATTCAAAAATTCTACAAAATATAGGAAAGTATCATTCAATTCTGTGATTCTTTTTAGAATAGCAAAAAGGTCTATTCAAGCCCCCTTGAGACCCACATTTGCATACTGCCTAAATTCCAAGACTTTTAACTTGAAATAGTGACAAATAATGAACAAGAAAAACACATTTGAAGGTGTTCCATTCAAATAAAAATGCTTGTGCCAATCTCAAAAACATACCCTGTGTGCAGAACTCTATGAATTCTTGGTCCAGGCTACAAAAACACCAATCATCATAAAAATTTGTAGTGCCTAGGGCAATCAAAATGCAAAGTAGATATGATTTGTGAGTAAGATCTTAGAATTCTTTGAGAGAAGTTGGCCAATGCACTTTGCTTACCTTCAGTTGATAAGTCGTTATCAATAATCACTTTTCCATGTCTAAGATAATTTAGAATTGGTCCAAAGTATCTAGGATCTCTGTCAATCATGTAAGCTCCATTTTCATCCTGAAATACCAAATTGTGATATTTAGAATTGCTTGAAATGCCAAGAGTTCTTAAGAAGTCTTAAAGATTTTCAAGAATCATCTACATTCTGATAAAAATCCTTGAGTCAAATGAAACACAGAAAATTTTTCAAACAAGAATGAAATGCCAGGCAAAGAGAACCCCAGCCAGAAACAACTTTTAGATAAAACAAAAGTCAACTTTGGTGCCACGATTGGCAGTGTCTCTTTAAGAAAGGCAGTGTCTCTTTAAGTGGTTTGTATTTAGAAAGGCAAACTATGTGATGTTGATGTGTGCATGGCCTGTACTAAACAAACTGCAGGACAAGATGATTTCATCTTCATTGCACATTACACCTGTCATTGTTTCTTTACACATATTTTGATAAGAAACTAAGAATTTGGGCCAGTACTGAAAGTTTCTTTAAATCATCACATTTTGAGTACTTGGAATTTCTTCCTAGTTTCCTAAAGGTTTCATGACAATCATGATTTTCAATACCTGTGCCCTCATGAATATTTCAAAACAATGATTTTTGAAGCCTTTCCAATGTTTAGACATTACTCAAGTACCCTCTGGGTAATATGATACAGGAAACAGGTGAACATAAAGTAAACATCTGTCAGTGATTTCCTTTGTCAAAATAAATAGTTTCTTAAGTCATACTGTATTTCCCAGTACTGGAATTTCTTGATTTTTGGCAATCTCAGAGTTGAGTTTCTTACAAGCAGTTTCTCATAAAAAATATGTGTACTAGGTAGGTAGCTATATATATTTAACGTGGCTAGCCTGCGAAAGTTTGAGAGACTTATTTCCAGCAGGGGTCATGGATGTTTTACCATCAGTCCGCCACAGCTACCTGCCACAGCTACCAGATTTCCCTCACATGGCTCTGGTTGACACAGGCTAGAGTTACGGACAGCGACCAAACTGTCCAGTGCGGGATTTGAACTTATGGCCGTTCTGACCTTTGGTTTACGAGTCAGACGCCTTAACCACTTGGCCACGCCCTCTCTCTACTGTATCCCATCATTTGCATGCACATGCCAAAAAAATCAAATTAGATATGGTAATTCATCTAGGGCTGTGCGAGCATGGCTTTTCACTCTGATAATTTCCTTGACAACTAGCACTGCAGGGCAAATGATCGCTAGAAGCTAGTACACCATTTTTTCATAAGAAACTGGTTAACAAACTAGAACTAGGATGGCGAAAAATTTAATTAACTGTAATACTATGTTTGAGAATTGCTAAGAAACTTTGAGGGCAAATTCAAGAACATAACAGTAAATTTGCTGTTGCGTCTCTGTTTTTCAGCAGTATTTATGGCAACTCTATGTTTTGAGCCAAAATATCTCTCTTTCTTTTAAACATTTTGCTGTATGCCATGAAACAAATACATGGCAGTGACAGAGATTTAATAAATCCAAAAAATAAGAAACACAGATTAAGAAACTTTTTGTGCAATGGGCTTATCCAAGTTTCTAAAAGAAAAACATGTAGGGCGGATATTTTTTAGAACTCCATATTTGCCAAGTTACTGTAATTTGGATTTCTGATCAGGTCTCCCTTAAAAGATACACTTTGATTATGCCCTGTCATGGCCTGATCCATGGGTGGTGCTGGGGGGTAATCAAGATAATCACTTAGTGTATACCTATTTTTTTCAGAGTTTTTGGAGTTTTCTTATTTCTCCAAAAATAAATGCAAAAAAACAAAACACTATGTTCCAAATGCTTTGAACCCTGAAGCATATATTAGTGAGGCCCTCTAAAGGTGCTCTGTGAAACATATCAACCGACTGTTTTCCTTTGCTGGCTTCATGCTTTACCAGACAGCTGTTTTATTAATTGTTAACCCTTGTGTTGTGATATCTTTGTTGAGCATGATATAGCTATTGAATTTGAGGATTACGTTGGCCGCAAGGTAATCATGGCCCTTCCAGATTACCTTCCCATTGCTTTTGGAGAGCTTGTGACGTAAATCCTACTGAATTACTGATAATGAAACAAAGAGCACTTCATAGTAACATAGTCATTCTGCAATCTGATTACCTGGAGCACTGTTGCACTTGACAGTCCGACAAAAGTATTTTGTCACGGATCGAGTATTGGGTGAGGAATTTCTTAGAGGCTGCACAAAGGGTTTCAGAAAGACTCCTCCACTTCATCCAAATCAAATAATTCAAATTACGATGCCCTTGAAAAGGATGTATGGTCATTTCCAACAATAAAGTATGCATGGGGGATGAGTGTTTTCGTGTATGGGTTTTTTCCATGGATATGCGGCAGAAATATGTTGAACAAGACTGCAAGTACAACATAAATCACGTTGAAGTCCCATAAATATACGTTAGAATGTTTTGAGAGAACATTACTTCAACCATAGCGATATGCGGTCATCTGACATCCCTAAAACAAAATCTCACAGGCCAAGGTAGTCAAATACTTATTATTATCAATGTTGCCCTTTGGGGGCTAGGACAGGAGATGAGTGCAGAGGTTGTTGGCCTGACACAAAACTATTTCTTTGTAATGTTACATATGAAAGGACAGCTATGTATAAGCAAGCCTGCATGCAGCCTCCTACTGCAACATGATCCATTAACTTTAGTACTGGCATTAGTTGCAACAAAGACTTTGGGCAATGGGCACCGCAATGTTGTTGCTTTCACAAAGTCAATAAAAGATAATTCCCATTATAGTTCCCATCAAAGGTTTACCTTTGAACCTGTTCTATAACATGTTGGTGAAGGGAAGGTATTTTTTAAATTTTGTCTTTTGCAACATACTCAATGTTATAAAGACATTAACCCTCTGTTATTGTAAAGATAAACAATTTTACAAGACCTGGTGTGATTTGGAAGTGGATGTGGTCTTGCTTTATAGAACATGGGCATTTCCTGGTGTGGTGATCAAAGGGCATGGCTTGGCATGGCTCTGAAAGATCTTTCCAGGGGCTCTGCCCCAAGACCCCCAGTTTACAGCAGCCCTTTTGATTATCTATTTCTCCCCTCCAAGCCACCCTTGACCTGTTCTATTTCTAATCTGTTGTAATTGCAGCAATCTAACATGTTTTCAATCAACTCCATGGTGCCTAAAAGACAGTTGATTTTTTATCAGCTGTAGTGACAACAATACTGTTCTGGTGACACCCTGTAAAGGCTTCTGTGATGAAAATGAAACATCAAATTTGAACTTCCTCGTCAAGTAACAGTAATTTTCCACATTTATCGCCGCATAGTTTGGGTATTGCTGTGTAATAAAATTTACTGAACTAAATGCCTACTTGGGTGGCCTAATAATGGCTAAGCCAGGAAATTCTAGACCTAAAAATAACTGCACAAGCAACGCCATAAATACAGCACGTATTTTTGCACATCTTGAAGTTTTTTGGCTTTCAGGAAATAATGGAGGGTAAATAGCATCAAAGTTTTTCCTTCAAGAGATCACATTTGAAGGTGGAAGCAGATGTGAGGATATATGTCATACCTCTCAGAAAGATTAACTTTGGTGCTCTTTCAGCTGTCCATATTCCTCAAACTAGTAACTCGGCGATTCTATCAGTTAGGCCATAATAGCATAGGAACACACGTAAGTTGGATATTTGGTATCAAAAGCAAAATTTACTTCACGCGGGCCAATTCTATGTGAAATATGGGATTTCTGTTAAAGCATGACATATAAGGCCATTAGCAGTCAACGACAGCTGAATAAAAGCTAAAAGCATAATGTCAATCGCCCGCTCTAAAAACAACTTACTCTATCGGTCGGTAAATCAGCTTCTTCGTTGCAAAGACGACACAGGAAATTATTTGGTTCTTTCGTCAATGTAGTTTTGGTTGTGAGAAAGGTTTGTCCACCAACATTAAGCTTCACCCAGCTTGCTTGAGTTGATTTCGCCTTGGATAAGTCAGCTGAGTTTTCGGAGACGTTCGCAGAAGCCATATTGGATAATTCAAATAATGAAACATTCTAAAGGTGTGTACATCAATGCGACGATGCGTAGGAAAACTTCGCAGAGGTTTCGATATGATCTTGAAAAGTTGCCCCGGCGCTGCGCAGGATAATTTTCGCCATAGCGTTCCTGCAAGATGGAGATTTATTTGCTCATTTATCCATTCATTTATCATTTATCTATCTCTAGTCTGGTATCCAGGGAACTGAAATACATACCTGTGTGGGGGGGGCATTGGGGAGCACTTTTGAGAAATGGTACCAAGGGTAAACACTAAACAGTACCCTGTTTGGGAGAAAAATTGCTGCAAACGATGCCTAGCCTGTGTTCCAGACCACTTGAAAAAGTAAGTTACTTTTCTTTCAAGTTGTCTGGAACACAGGCTAACGATGCCCTGTTCAGCGGGGGCCTTACTTACGAATCAGAAGACTGCACTTTGCAACTTTTCTCCAGGAGTTATAAAGGGAAAATTTGCCGCTCTTGCAATGAAAGTTATGGCTCGAAATATTACGCATTTACCTTTACTTTCTGAAAGTAAAGGTAAATGCGTAATATTTCGAGCCATTAACGGAAAATTTGCAATTTACCTGAGCTCAAGGGAAAATGTACTTTCATCCAGTAACGGGAACGGTGTATACTATACTGATTTGATTTAGTATACACTGTTCCCGTTACAATTTCGGGGTAGTAACGCAAATGTGCAACTTTTCCGGAGGTCAAACGGAAAGTTTGCAACTTTTTCGAGGTCAAGGGAAATCATTTTGAGTGTCATATCCTATCTTAGAAATAGTTTGTATTTGTGGTCAGTTCTCATAGCGACTTAATCAAAAACTGAAGTGTCACCATTGCACAGATTATTTCAAACTGCAAGTTTCGATAGAAGAGTTTCGAAAGGGAAAAACTCTAAAACATCCGTTTCCTGTGAGCAAAACTACGCTGGGTGCCTTGGATCGCCTGGAAGATCAACGTCGAGCCCAGGGTAACAAGTGAACTGAAGATAATGATTGCCCTGGAATCGAAGTTGCTGGAAGATGGATCAGACCAATGATAGGGACCAACGGACCAACTGGAATAGCCGATTATGCTAAAGATGGCGGCAAGGAATTTTTTACCAAGATGCATTGCGTTCTGATAACGAATCCTTAATGACTCTATAGGAATTCGATAAAGAACGCAAGGCATCTTGGTAAAAACTTCCTCGGCGCCATCTTTAGCGCAGTCGTCTATTGTCACTAGTCACTAGGCGCCGTCTTTAGCGCAGTCGTTATTGGAAGTTAATGAACCAGAAATGGTCAACTGAATTTGTCCTATTCTGGAACACAGGCTATCAACAGTCTGCTGGGCTTGGTCCTTGATCTTCGTCACGTTCCTCATTATTGAATTTATCACCAAGCTGCGCTTCAAAACGATGCTTCAATTCGCCAGTTTCTTGTTCAAGGGTATATTTTTAATCTATGAGGGCTAAAAATCGCAAAGCAAGGGGAACCATAGATCAGAAGGGTAAACGGAAGATTACAGAACTTTTAGAGATCGCCAAAGTCACCAAAACGGATGGTCGATACGATCACCTGCGAGGTCGAACACCTAATTGGTTTTTATACACAAAAAAGGAAATCAAGAATCAAACGAAATCCAGGACCAATCAGTTCTTGTGTCTTTTAGTTGTAGCACCCTAGCCTGGCTAACAGCCTGCTATCTAGAGTAATGTGGGACTAATTGGTAGGGAATATACCTTTTAGCTATTCTCCAAAAGAGCCTGGATCGAGCTTTCATAAATTTTTATACGCGAGGTTCGATTGTGGCGTTAGAGTTTCTATCACTATTATCCGCATTGGAGAATTCTACAATATGAAGCAAAATATCGTTCGATTCAGATTCTTTTCAGGAAAGCTAAAAGCTCCATTTCAGGTAATGCCATTTTAAAGGGATTTTCGATTTCAGCTGGAAGCACTTTTTCCTCTATCCCAGCCCTTTATCGTTAAGGTTGGTGTAATTTCAAGAAAAAAGCAGCCATTTGGCACCTTTGATAACATTATCTCTGCAGATGTTCTAAATTTGTCAAAAAAACAATGATGAATCCTGTAAAACAAAGGCTACAAGCTTTGGTTAAGATAAATAACCCATTCACACTGGCAAGCTAAACCATCATATCATGGCCTTTTTTTTCGAATAAGCTAAATCAGGTTTATCTAAGCGAGGCTAGCTTTCAACCAATCAAATGCAATCAGTTTGTTGCGCTGACCAATAAGAAGGCTCCATTCGATAATCTGGTTTAGTGTGAACTGGTTTAGCTTGCCAATGGGGTAAAAGCGACTTGGAATCGACAAGAATAGATTTCACACCTTCTGCAAAACCAACCATAATGTTTTGCTTTCTCTGTTTATTTTGATTTGATCAAGTGTACTTTGAGGTGTGAAATCGATTCTTTTGGAAGAGAAATCGCTTGCCTTTTAATTGAGAAGAAATATCTGTGAGTCACCCACTAGGTTCCTTTAAGACTTTCCCCAAGTCTATTTCGTCAATGAAAAAAATTGGGAAAGGGAAAATTTACTGTTTCAGGCAGACTTATTACAGATGATGAAATAGACTTGGGGCAATTCTAAGTTCCTTCAACTATTTCTTCACACGAAACTTCTCGGATTTCAAAACCACCAGGAGGCAACTAAAATCAATCGCTTCTGTGACTGTCGGTGAATATTAGATTTTGTTATTAATTAAAACTTGCATATTGCAGCAGATGGATTTTTGCAACTAAACGTCAAAACCACAGTAGAGTTTCACCATGGTGTCACAACGGGTTAGAAAACCAAGATCTCAGCAATCAAGTACAAGATGTTTTCAAAGAAAAGCAGTTGCTCGAGCAGTTGTAAACTTATAACCTGATTCTTCATTTCATTCGCTGTCAAGGCTAATGAATTGAGGTTTCCTATTCACACTGTCAAATTACGCTCAAAGAAAGCCCTGAAGGGGGCCGGTACTTCATTCTATTTTCTAAGTCATAACTCATCAGAGACAGGGGAACCGGGGGAACTTGGGGCACGTGCCCCCCAATGACTCTGCAATCATGATAAAATAGTGTTGTTTTTTTGTTTCAGGAAGTGCCTCTTTAGCCCAGGCTTTAAGCGTAAGGTGTCCTTAAATCCGAGTCACATTTTGGCAGTAAAGCCTTCGTAAATCGAAACCAGTTCCAATATTCTTGAGGATGGTGCGGTAACATGTAAAATGTTACAACAGTACCACAGGGGCAGTACCAGGGACTAAAATGTCTTGTACCCAGCATCTTTAAGGCCAGTACCAGAGACCATCGGAGCAGCAAGTTAAATAGAAAATTACAGAAAAATACGGGGAAAAGTCGGAATGAAAAGATTGTTAATTTCCGTGTTCCAAGTCCCCGCAAACTGTCCTCCATACCACAGTAATTCCTACAAGTACCCAGTACCTACGGTATCAGTCAGTACCAGGTAACGTAGGGGCAAGTACCAAGTACCATCAATTCCCCCCGGGCACAATCCTAATTCTTATTCCCAGCATTTCATTCCCAGAGTGGCATTTAAGTATATACCAACCTTGTGTGCTAAAAACCTTTCGGGGCATTGCCTAATGGGCTAAAATTTATAAACCAGTTCCCTATGTCAGATGACGCAAACTGTCCTATGTTTGTTAAAAATTTCTAAACCTTCCTCTGATATAGCACTTACAAGCAAAGATCTTTGTTACAAGCAAAGCCTTCCTCCGATTTGTTGTTGCTGCAAAACCGTAGCAAAGGATCCTTGCAATAAGTCCAAACAAAGCACTTTAGCAAACGTCAAGCTCTTCTTTGACCAAGCAAATTTGCAGATATCATTCACAGCGGCTTAACATCTGTTCTTGGCTCATAATTTTTTCATGTAACTAGGAAAGGTTTATAATAACAATTTAAGACTTGGAAATAATTTCATTTCATGAGGCCAACTGTGAGAAAATTGACTGATATGAAGTTAAACAACCTCGAAACAACGCTCCCAGCAATTGAAACAGCTAAAACGTCAAAAAATATTCTAAAAGAACTCAAAATATGTTATGAAACTCCGTACTGTTTGTTCCATAGGTTGCCTTTTGCAGAGCAATAGACCAGTTTAACAATTAAATTCAATTCGAGATAAGAGATATGATCCTTGTACCTACAGCAAGAAATCTACATCATATCATCATATTCCAACTACACATATAAAACAATTTCATGCGTTGCTGAGAGCAATGCACGCTCTTAAGATCTAGATCCCCATGATATCGAGGCAAGTGATGTTAATGGAAGTATTTCAAAAGAATTGACGTCGTGGTGAAAGTGGTAAAGATGGTTGCGAGGAGCTTTTTACCAAGCTACATTGCGTTCGAATCAGGAATCTTTAACGAATCTTTAGGGGATCGATTATAGAATGCAATGAGTCTTGGTAAAAAGTTCCTCGCCGCCATCCTTAGGGTAATCATGTACTAAGAGTCATGCTTTCGCTACTCACCAAGGATAATAATGGAATGTTGATCCAAAATTTTTGTTGAACGAAATAATGCTCAATTGACAGTTAGTTTCAAATCCGAAAAATTTGAGATACCTAAATGGCCTATGACATAATGTTTTTCTTGCAAATGAGGCAGTGAGAGAAGCATAATCAACCATGACTCATATTTCTTAAATCTTAAGCAAGTTCAAAACAGCAAGTGCTATGATACAAGATGCTGGGAAGAAATTTAATAGTAGGCTTCTTTAGAATCACATCAAAACTGCATGGCAGGTGAGGCACAGGTATTGACGTCGTCACTGAGATGATAAGGATAACACAGAAGAAACCACCAAATTCATGATCATCAATAACATATGGAAGGTGGAGCACTGATTAATAGAGTATACGAACACAAATTCTCATCAACTTCAACACAAGGATTAAAATGTGTTTAAGGGCAAAATAGAAGTGGGCTGGAATATAATCAACAACTATGCTATATGGCAGGGTGGGGCATAGAGTTTTGACGTAATTATTGATTACATCACAAGCACTTCATGTAAAACGTGGGGAAACGTGCTCAGTGATAAAAGGAGAAATGAAATAATGAATAATGTACATTAATACTGAATGCAAGGTGGAGAACTGATTGGTAGATTTTGTTTGATCAAAATTTCATGAATTTAAACAAAAATTCTCATCAACTTTGACCCAAGGATTAAAAAAGTTCTTAAGGACAAAATAGAAGTGGGCTGGCATGTAATCAACAATGATTCTGTATGGTGGGATGGGGCACAGAGTTCTGACGTTTTGTTTTGATATAATTCTCACGACCTTGTTTTCGCAGTCACGAGCAGTTGAAAATGTTTTGGGGGAAGGAGAAGAACAAGCTGAATGCCATAAAAGATTGTCACTGGTAATATCCAGTGTTTATGGTGTGAAAATAAGCTCGGTTTGTTTGGAGTGAAAATGGGCCTAAGCTGCAAATTCGAGAAACTTTTCACCGCAGCTTCGAAAATGAAATGGCTCGTTATTCTCCGAATCTCGGAGATAAGTAGCAAATTATGGTTGTAATGGGTAAAGAATGTGGTTACCCGTCGAATTTTGACATGCCACGTCCGTTTACCCCGCACAAAACGGAGTTGCAACCAATCAAATACACCTTTTCAACTAACGGCCTCGTTTTGGAAATTTTTGAAAATTTCTTGATACGAAATTTCTGACCTCGGATTTGGATTCAGCACCCCAAGATTAGTCTGACTGCAAATTTTCACACTCCTACAGTCCGCGATTTCGATTATATGGTGATAATAAATTTGAGAATTTATAAAGGATTTGACCGTGAAAATCGTTCGGGGTGAAACTTCACACCCTCAGTCATTTTTCACGGTCAAATCCCTTATAGATTTTCAAATTTGTTATCCTTATAAAATCAAATTCGCTAACATTAAGATCATGAAAATTCGCAATTAGACTAAAATTAGGGTGCTGAATTTGAATATGGGATCAGAAATTCATATGACGTAAGCTAAAGAAATTTTGAAAAGTTCCAAAACGAGGTCGCTTAGTTGAAAAGGTGTATTGCCAAACGGCTCTTGTATCCAAGAGTAGAGGTAGAGCAGCGAACTCACTCTGGGGACGAGATTTCGTATGACGTAAGAACACACTGGGAACGAGGTTGGGCAATACCTACATCAAAGCTGGACTTATGACGATGAGTCTTTTGTTTCCCTGTGCTCTTTGACTTGATGATGGCGCTTCGGTCAGGGATACAAGGGACTCATCGTCATCAGCCTACATCAAAGCTACTTGAAAGGTTGAGCAGAGAATAGAAACTATTCTTTTTGATCAAAATTTCATGTATATAAACAAGAATTCTCATCAACATTAATTCAACTTTTCAGCCGTCAAAAACATAAGACAATTTTACAATATTAGCAAATATCACATGATTCTTTGAAGAGACACTTGCTTTGATTATATGGGGAAACCTCTTGAAGCCCGAGCGGCTGTGTAGTATATTTGCCTGACGGGGATGTGCCATTTTCACGGTATTGTTATCACCTACTTTTCCCGAATTGAGTATCAAGAGAAGGCAGATTTTCTGGAGCTGGTGGTCAAAACATGTGAAAAGGAGAAATTTTGTTAGATAGGGTTGTTATTTGGTTCAATTTTTTGTGTTTTGGAGTCTACTTTTGACTAATTTTTTCTATAATCGGGTATCATTTGAGGGCAAAATTCTAGCCCGGCAGAAATTCATTTTTCGTGGGCATACCCCCTTACAAATTGGTCAAGCACCCCCCGGGCCTCAAAGTAAAAGCTTTTATTCACTAGTTTATAAGGGGGTCATAAAACCTTAAATAATGGGTAGTACCGATTGAGTCGGAAAATGTTTCGAAATTTGAAAGTCTGTAGCCCTCAAACAAAATTATCAGCTTCCTACAGATTGGTATATAGACTTGCGTATATAATATATCAACTTAAATCATGGGTGATAGGGGACTGCTGTGTTGGCCTTCACCAACATATCATAAAGCATTGTCCCCTGGGTGCCAGAGCCTTGAAATTACGAAAAGGTAGGGAGGAGGGGGGAAGGGAAGAGGAAGGAAGAATAAGATAAGAGCAATGCTTCTTCTCTCCCCCTTTTTATTTTTATTTTATTCTCGTTCCCTCACATTAGGAGGCTCTGGTACCCAGGGTAAAAGTATTGCTTTAATATATTCACTTAAACTTATAGTATTGTGCGTTTCGTCTTTTTTATGTTTGTTGCCTTTGTAGCAAGTTCCACTCCATCCGTTTTTGCCACCATCTTGATTGAGTTATTCTGATCAAGGACTTAGAGCTGTTTGGAAGGAGTTTGGGATGAAGCAGTTTTACAAAATCACTTGTAATTTGATAATGATATGAGACATTTAAGCCTGACTATATAGGTATAATCAGTCTCTAGGAAATGGTAGGAATGTGCAAATGGTTTGCCAGCTGCAAGCTTCAAAAGTCGATACATTTATCCTTTACTCGCCTGGTATATAAGTTTGTGGTAGTTGTTGTTTCAGTTGTTGTGGTTGTCTTAGTTGTTGTCGTTGTTTAGGACACGTCGTATTGGGAACAAGATGGCCTAGCCTTAAGACGTAGCAGAGTCTGTAATGATTGCCCGGACAAAAAAACTTATGCGGTTATTAAACCATTTACGCGGTCACAACCTCGTCCCCACGCCCTTTTGTCAAGCCAAGAAGTCTTCAAGCAATACGCTAAACTTTAGCTGTCCATTTTAGCCGCCTAGGCAAACACAAAGAGGCATACCGTCTGTTGTTTATTTCTAAGTTAACACCGGACCAATTTGGCTTCGAAAATACGGCTTTTGCGGATCAATGGAGAAGCAACCTCGTTACCAAGTTGATCGAGAAGCCGCATTTTCGAACGATATATAATAATGTTTATCATCACTTGATTAATCGAATCACTGAATTAAAAAGCATCAATGCCACAAGATTTTCAAAGCGTAAGATCTGAAATAAGAGACAAATCTGCAGCAATAATCAATTTTTTATTTGTTTAGAGTCAACATAGATACCAAATTTCAGCAACAAGATCAACGGAGCCCAAATAAGCAGAAGTTGCATTTCAAAATTTTGAAAATAAGTGTTTGATGGTTTTTCGATTCTTCTTACATAATTGGAAATGTTTTGAATCTAGAAAAGCTAGACATTCCAGCCATCAAATTCTGACCAACATCTTCTTTGGGATTTACGAAGTCCACCAAAGAGAAGCCTTGAGAAATGCGTGGGCTTGAATAGCACGTACAAGACCGGCTATTTTTATCTGAGGTTGACCAAAGTTAATTCTGTTTAAAATTTCAGTGACAAGATGTTCGTTGAGCTCTGATGTCTAACTTGATTTCATCAAATAAAAAACGTTAATTTCCAAGTAACGGTCTCATTGCTAACCCTTTCAAGGAGAATATTTTGGCGCGAACAATCCTCGATCCAGGCTTCTTTTTGATAGTTGAAAGAAAACAAAATCTTGATAATACCTCAAGCGATCTGGGAGTTGAGTTTCTTATGAGCGGTTTCTTGTGAAAAGGTTTGTGTAAAACGGAACAGTTTTTCTCAACATTTCACATAAATTGCATCCCTTTGCTATTGCATCTCACTGAACCATATGTCATATTTCATTTAAAACATTTTTTCAAACAAAATTTTATTCACAAAAGTTTCTCGTTGATCTGCCCTATGATTCATCTGAAAAAAGTGACAAAAAATTAAGTATACCCAACGCCCCCTCTCCGTTTACTACTTTTATCGCTAGCTTAGTAACTCTAACTAAATTTCGACAAAACTAAGATACTTTAGGGCCTATTTCTTGTCATTAGAATTATTTTCACTACGTTTCTTTATGATTGAGTCGAAGTTAATTCCGCGAAATACCCGAGACGTGAAATCCGCGAATTTTGCACCAGTTTGCATAACATTTGCAGCCCCAGTTGAGATTGGATGCAGAATATAGTCAAGGGTACTGCCAACGCGCGCCGTTTCATTTGTTATAACCGGCAGTTCTTTACCATTTAACGGAACATCACCTAAAATTGTCGGTGCACCATCATCAAATTCAAGCTCAATGAATTCAGGATGAATCGAAAAATCGCAATGTTGTTCAAGAATTCGAAATGCCCATTGTACTAAATCGAAATATTCTTCATCGAAAGTTGTTTCGTCGACGTAATCTGATGAGAAATCTTGTATGAGGATTTTCGGTGGGTTTCGTAACCACAATGGGACATTATCATAATCATAACTTCTATCAATAGGGGCTTCTTTTCGCTTGCAGTCCTTTCGTCTTGGACTTTTGTGATGTTTCCCTGAACTTGATCTATTGTATGAGTATGTTGATGAATATTCATATCCTCTCGCGGGCGATCTGTCTTCCTTTCCCTCGTTATAAGGGCGTGAATCCTGCGAGCGACTCCTTGTTACCTCAGCATGCCTCGCAGACCCATGCACTCTTTTTCCTTCTTGTTTTGCTGTTTTCTCCATTTGACGTCTTAGTTTATCGTCAAAACTCTTCATTGTTTTGTCGTTTTTTTTGGAAGCATCATGTGTCGTTGTTCGAGATCCTTTTTCATCACTTTTAGAAAAATCTTGTGAGTACCTTTCGTCATTTGGGTCCACCATTTTGGCTTCGGTATCCTTGGCTTTCGATTTCTTTCGGAATGAAAACGTGTGAGATCTGCCTATCTTGGTTAATGATGGAAACTTCGAGCTTTTCGATTGCGTTGGATGACTAAGGCTTCTTTCTTTGTGCTCTGAAGTTTGCTTACTGGAATTACTTTTCCCGGCATGCTTTGCGTTATCTCTCCGCCCAGAGGCATCTGGTTCGCTTGCCCTGTGTTTACCATGATAAGGACCGCCCACACCCGTCTCCATGGTTGTTTAGTGTTCGTTTGAAGAATTTCACCCGATGAATTATGAAAACTTCAACTTGCACGAAAGTTGAGCAAATATTTACACGAAGCGTGCTTTTGTGTTTTCCGCTGTTTGCAATAATCGGTGAAATGCTTGAAGACGACAAACTTTTCAAATTATCAAAACAAGTTATCCTATGCTGGTAAACTCAGAACCGTAAATACCATAAATTTGTTTGTGAATGTTCATTAACTGTGTCAGGTCTCTAAATTTTCTAATCTTATTCTAATCTTTAAGTTAAAGACATTCCGTTGTTGTCTTCGCTTTGGCAATGATCTAGACGAACTTTCCGATCATCAGAAGAAGAGGCATTCTTCTGGTAAGCTAACAATCGTGGCAACTTGAAACTTTCAGTGAATTGTGTTACGTCGCTAACTTTGCAAGTATTATGATCTTCCTGCGATAGACCACATAATTTAGCTATCTTCTATTTTGGCAAATATTTTCGAAGAACTTTTCAAACTACTACAAGGAGATTTCTTCTGCTGGTGAGCTCATAAATTGAAAATGCAAAAGTATGTGAGTTCTCTAAATTTTCAAGTATGGCAACCTTTATGCAATAGCAAGAAGATTCTCTGCTGTCAGCAATGTTTGACAGTTCTCTTGATGAACCTTCTAAATTATTAAGATATGTTTTCTTTTGCTGCTGGATTGAGAAGTCTTAAACTTGCAAATGCATGCAGATCTTTCACGTCTGTAAATTTGAAAGGACTGCTATCCCTGTGCAGGATCCAAAGGAATTCTTTTTGGGTGTTTGCATGGCAATATTCTTGAGAAACCTACCAAACCATTGAAGCAAGCAAGACCTTATGATCTATGCAAGGCAGTACTCTTGAGAAACTTTCCAGATCACCGAAGGAAGATGTCTCCTCCAAGTCAACTGCGAATCTTAGAAACCAAAGACTTGCAGAGGGATATAGATTGTGTCACGTCTCTAACTTTGCAAATGTCTTGATCTTTAAGCATGAGCGATGATTCTTTATCATAATATATTACTGAAAATTATTTTGAAGACTTTCTTAAATTATAATCTTCTGCTTGGAGACTCAATATTGGCAACGACAAACGTACAAAACTGCTCGAATCTGTTAGGAACCTAAAAGTGCAAACACCTTTGAGAATTCTCTGAGATCTATGTTTTGCAATGCTTTTTATCAACTATTCAAATTTCTAAAGAAGATATCTCATGCTGGCAGACTGAAAACCTTGGCAACCATGTACGCAAGATGTATTCAAATCTGTCAGGGAACTACAACTGCAAAGATCTGTCACTTGGTGAAACAGCTTGAGGGAGTGCTCTGATGTAGCTTTTGCTAAGCAATGCTTATGATGAAGTTTCAAATTACCAAAGAAGACATCTGCTACCGAGAGAATCAGAATCTTGGTAAGCATGAACGTGCAAAATGTTCGAATCCGACAGGAATCTAAAACTGCAAGTGTCCTTGTCTTTGTGCAACAATGTGTACGCTAGATAAATCAAGGAAAGCATTTGTGAAGACTGTTTCTTCAAGGACAGCTGCAAAATCGTTGCAAATTGACCAACCGAGCAATGCTCATGCCTTGATGTATATCCCGTCTCTTGTATTTTTTGTCTTGCTTATATTCTGCCTTGTGTAAATTCTGTCTTGTGTATATCCTGTATCTTGATGATGTAATCAGCAGCCGTGTAGAGCGTAATCAACGTTTTTCGCCAATCTTTGGATCAAGGAAAGCATTTGTGAAGACTGTTTCTTCAAGGACAGCTGCAGAATCGTTGCAAATTGACCAACCGAGCAATGTTCATGCCTTGATGTATATCCCGTCTCTTGTATTTTTTGTCTTGCTTATATTGACGCGATCAAAAATGCATCAAATGTTTAAAAATTTGTTAACTTACAACGCAAACAAGTTTTACACAAGCAAGCAAGCAAGCAAGTAAGTGAAAGAACAGGTTCTGACAAGCCAAGATTTCACCAACAAACGCGTGTAAGCCAACTTAACACCGTTGAACACAATTTCTTGCAAATTGGTTTAGCCCTCACTTGATATATAATTCAGTGGAATCGAATGCCCAGTGCAGAGCGTACGTCTTCGCTGATCTCTCTCTCTCTTTCTATCTGTATTCAGCAAAGAATCTCTGCGTGTCTTCACCAGTTGTATTGTCTTTTGACGAATAGGTCAAGCAAAAACGTTCTTGAAAACACCTATTTCAAGGACAATAGCTAGATTCTCACCGTCCGTACGTTGGCGAGTGTTGGAAGAAAAAACCTTAAAAACTCCTGCCACCTGCCGTCCTTTGCAAAGCCAGAATATTAATAAATGCAATCAAATTCGCTCGTACTACGCAGGTGCTATGTAAACATGCAAACGAGAATATCCCTCAATGAGATTCGAAACTAGACTGATACTAGACTTATAACAAGAGATCTTGCTTCGCTTGCAACAACAATAACCACAACTCGCAACGCATAGCCTCCAAATCTGGTCTAAAAAGGTGGTTGTAAAATTCTGTAACATAGAATGAAAAACTTAAAAGAAACTTTAGTTACTTTTGCTACAGTTTCACTGCTGCGCTTTTCAGATATCTTTGTTATTCTTTTAAATTACAGCCTATTGCTTACTGGGTGTCCCAGGGCAAAACCAGAGCTTCCAGCATTAATGCAAAGTATACTGCAAATTACAAGTATGGCATTATCTGCAACTTCACAGGATTACAGACAAGCACAGAATTTGATCAAGGGACTGTGATATAAGGAAGCCTTGCTGATTCATGAATTATCTAGTTTCGAGGGAGCCTTCAGTGTTCATTTCCAATTGAAAGTATGACTCTAGTAATGGCCGAGCCTCTTTAGAAAAAGCAAGACTGAAATTTTTCTCAAAAGTGTCTGTTCAGTGTTCAGTTAACTTATGTGTTGCGTGCTAGTCAGCGATCTTTGGTAATTGCTGGAAGTGTTATGTTTTATAATTTGACATTATAATTCACTATTGCTAACACAGCAGCTCTGGTTTTGACCTAGGGGCAATTTCTAAGTTTGCTGATCTTCAACTTTACAACCAATTCCCCAAAAAAATATATCAAAATTTATTATAATTATTGTAGATTTCAATAAAAATAATCGTTTGACATTCATTAAAATCATATTAAAGCTCAAGTGATGACCACTTTTCTCCGCAGAGGATTAAGGGAGGGGAGGGGAACATTTGCCGCGCCAGCAGAATACCTATAACTATCAAGCCTATGAGTAGGAGAGTGCGTTCTGGCTGCAAAATCTGAAGATTACAGCATTGTGCAACAACACCTTCAACAAAAAAGATATTAGCTGATATCGATTCTAAATTTAGATACAAATGGTTGTTTTTAAATCATTAAAAGCCACGAGGCAGCTTTATCTCGATGATCTCCTGTATTACTGAGGGACCTGAGAGGGATAAACAACATAATGACAGCTACAACCGAATCAAAGAGATGCAAGTGAGAGTTCAGAAATCATAATCATTAATTACCCAGCAAAGTCGTTTAATCATCGACTGATTTATCATCTTATGTAGTATTCAAACATTAATCTGAATATTAGTATGATTAAGAACAGATGCTTCTGCAATGATTGATCAAGCGTGCTCCTATCTCGCTGCAAGAAGCATATGCCTTGCATTGCTTGCAAATCTTTAAAAAATGTCAGGGTAAAATTCTGTGACCTATTTCTTTGAACTGGAATGGCTAGACTAATGCCCTTTCGTCCCTTGTTTCCCTGCATTCTTTGATTTGCTGTCACTTGGTCAACAGCGACTCATAATGTCACACTGAAAACGTGGGCCCATAATGTCACACTGAAAATCTTTACAGTGCAGTGCCTCGCATTGTTGTTCTAAAGATCTCATTTGGTGTATGTTCCATAGGCTTTAAGTTGTAGCCTCTGCAGAAAAGAGCAAGGGGCGCTTATCAATAAAGAGAAACATTTAGAATTCAGGTCAGTAACATCTCCATTGATATTCACATGAAGCTAACATCACCTCAGTGGGAAAGACTTGCACAAATTCACCTGTGTCTGAGCTACATTTACCTGTTGTATTCATATATTTGCCTACCTTTTAATCACGGTGGGCGTGAATTGATGGTAGAACTAATAATATGTGGCAATGTAGCAAGCAAAAGATTTAAAATGTCAGTTATTAAATCTATTCTTAGCTCTGCAATAAGCGAGCGGTGTTTCGACAGAGATTTCAACGAATTACAAAGTGGGTTTATTCATGTGCTACAAGTTTGCGAAATGGAAATCGGCAGCTGCGTGGAAAACTCCTTAATGACGTTGATAAAATATTACAATGACGTTGAATTCTGGGTCTACCAAGGGGTTTTAGACACTGCAGTTATGTTTCAGCATGTATGCCAATGCGGAGGAAAATCTTTTGCTTCTGCGGAGGAGGTATCTCTTTCGCTAGCTCCTTCGTAGGAGTAAATCATGTTTCCCCTCCACAAGAACAAAGTTGCGGCATCAAGTTGACTGATTACATGCCGCAGTTCCGCTTCTTGATAAACCAGTGGCGTCATCATCCAATTCAATGAACGAAGCGGAAACTAGGAAATTTGTCCTAAACTGAAACTTATAGATCCACCATGCAATGATTGTACTAATACAAAATTTTGTCTTTTATAGATTTTTGTATCAATTAAACTATTGCAGTGTGGATCCATGCATTCTGCTTAGGCCTTCAGTAGACTTACAATATGGTCCCTGTTATCACAACAATAACAACAACAACATTGGCAACAACAACAACATATTTATTTTTGCTCAAACTGGGACTGATAGACTTTCATATAAAAATTTGAGACGGAAATGAACACATTTATGTATGCACTCTGGAAAGAGACTTAGGTGTAGACTCAGAAGCGAGGCAAGTAACCCCTCGACAGTTGGAAATTCTCATTTGTGCGGTGAAGTTCATAGAAGCGAACTGGCCTTAAAAATGAGGAACTACTGGTTCATAGCGATTGTTGGTTCTTTGGTTGAAGAAACATTTAAAATCTGGATACTTGCGACTTTTGTTCATGGCCAAGATCAATTTAAACTTGAACTCTGAGCTGTTTTAACATTGAAGGTTCGAGCCGGCAACTTATGCCCATCCACCATTGCCTGGTGTTCGTACATGGTTTCCATATCTAGTCATGAAGTCTAGCGAGGAAAACTTCGTCCCAAATTTCAACGTGAAAGTCCATGAGTGGTAGTTTGAGCGTCCATCAGTCTATCAACAGCGATAAGTACGAACATGCAATCAGTCTAGGCCTTCAGGCCAAATTTGATTTTCTGACAGTCAGAAATTTCAACGTGCTCGCAAAGGACCCTGGGTGAGAATAGCTCTTTCAATCTCAAAGAAAAAGCTCGCTTTGGACAGGTGCTTGTCAAGAGATGCCCCGTTGTTGACAATAATGAAATCCTCTAAAAGTTTCTTGAGGAAAAATATTTAATAAAGTCGCGTGTTTTGTGGAAGTTGTTATCCAATTACAGAAAAGCTGAATTGCAGAACAAATCTATTTTGATGTAGAAATGTAATTAATTTTCAGGCGGATTTTCGATTAACTTTGAGAATAAATGATGAAATTGAAAATTAGCATTAGGGTCAGCAAATGAAGATTGAACACATCTGAAAAATCATTCCTAAGTTTAGAAATAAATTCGCAATAACAAGTCTACTCCGCTGGGAATCAACTTCTTTTAATCAAAATTTCCAGCAAGAGATTTGTTTATCTTCTGACCAGCAGTAAAGATCTTTTACTTCTATCTGATGAAAACATGGACTGAGGGTCATTCTTTCTATTAGAAATCGAATCTCGAGTATTCGAATGCTGAAGACGGCGTTCACACGATACCGGCACCATTTGAAAAAGCTGAAAAATTGACGGATAGGTCTCTTGTTCACACGAAGACAGCACATGTTTTGGCCCACACATGTCGAGAACGGTATATTTTGAAAATTAAAATCTAGTCGGCACATTTTGAAAACGTCAACGTGCGAAAACGATGAAAAACGGCACATTTTTAGACGCTCTCAAAGCGAGACTGATCGATTCCTGAGGTGTTGTTGTTCCGGGTTCCGACTGATCGTTCCCGCCAAAGCTTTTTGATGCGAGGTCTCCCCTCGTTGCGAGGCATATGAGTCATGGGGCATCCTTGCGGCTACTTTTTAGGGACTTCTTTCTCAAAGATCTGTAGTTTCAACCGTGAATTTAAAACCAAAAGTTTTCGTGGACGGATATCTATCATTTGTCGAAGCTCCGTGGCAGCCATTTACCAGAACAAACCGCTCTCCCCAGTCTCCTTTTTTAATTGTCGAAATGGTATATTACAGATTTCAAAATACAGCTGATGCAATAAATATGGAGTAACAACTGATGAGTAAGAATTCCTGGAAGCAGATGATAATCTTAGGTCATGTCATCCAAGCTGTTTGGTTTATCTCAGATTCAATGAAATGATCCGCACAGTATCATAAGATTGCTCTGAAACCAAAGCAATAATACACTTAACGTTTGTAAGCTTATGAAATATAAATAAGTTGTCTTACTCATCAATGTCTTAAATATCTATTGGAAAGGCGTCTGGTTAGAATTTGGCTACAAAAGAGGATAGATTTCCCAGATAAAGTAGAGCTTATGAGACAGCTTGATTTGGTGATACGTTTTCTGAGGAGCAAGGTAGGAACCTTGTGGAACAGCCTGTACAGAACAAAAAACAAAGCATCAAATCGTTACAAGTGGGAAGTGTTTGACTGGATATAGACTTGTGAAGCAGGTGGTTTCAATGGTCTGTGTCAACAACCATGCTTGGCACATGCGATCTCTTGATTGGGCATTGTTGTCGCCATTTCATGGACCATGATAAAGATCGGTTATCAAGGAGAACGGCATCATCCCTGGGGAACAGCCATTAAGAGCAACAACTCACCCAGAAGTTTTTTGCATAGCTTTGTTGAAGGATTTTCTGTGGGAATTTAGCCATAGGAGAGGACACAGTCTGCCAAGGATAAAGGATAGCTTATATCTAAAAAGGGATTTGCAAAGAGAAAAACAAGAGCTTTGTGAAACAACCATTGTCGAAATAAGTCACCAAGAAGATGTCCGTATAACTTCGTTGAAAGGCATCTTGTGGAAATTTAGCAACAGAAGAGGATAGGTTTCCTAGACGAAGGATAGTTTATAAATCCAAATAAATTTACAAAGAGGAAAGCAAGAACCCTGCGGAAAGACCAGTTTTTACACAAAATTATCAAACAGTTGCCCGCATTCCTTGGAGACAGCTGTCCAGTGAAAGATCGCAGAGTTCGTTTGATTACTTAAGGCTGGCCAGCGGCTTGATTTTCAGGTTACTTTCAAAGGAGTAAGGCAGGAGCCCTGTGGAACGACCGGTGTTAAACAATGAATCATTTCCAGCAGCAGATGCAAAACTTCCCACGAGTTCACACATCAATTGACTCAAAATTCAATTATTTATCGACTTCCATTTCTTTTAAATTCATTCTTAATTATCGCCTTTTTGGTTTTCATAAAAAATTCATGTCAAAATTAAGGTGGCCTAGCCCAAAGCTAGATATTCATTCTTTGAAGAACTGCATATAATTGATCGTGCACATTTAATTTATCAAAGTCTTTCTATTAGTTTCAAAACGCTTTCTTTAACCTGCAGACAGCGCTATGACTGGATGTAATATTTGATGGTAATGTGGACTTGCCCAAGTCTCTGCAACGTCCAAGAAACCCAAAACACCAAAATTCCAAATAATTGTCCCTGTGAAGGAGAGCGGGAGAAAGCGGAGGCGTTCCATTCCCTCCTACGCAGTTGTAGTTTTTCAGGTGGCATTTTTTGGGTACAAACGCGCGAGAGACATGGGCAAGTCCTATAGTAATGTCGCATGCTTTAACGAGTGAGCAAAAAAAAAACAATTCTTGTTTGAAAGGCCACTGCTATCTGAATATCAATATGAAAACTGTCTGGTTCTATTGCCAATAAGTTCAATTAGATTCAGTAAATTACCTGGTCTTTGTTTGCCATTCCTTCCCGTGGATATGGGAGATTTTCCGCAGAAAGTTATGGCACGCGAAAATGATCACAAGTAGAAAAACCCGGTGTTTCTCAGATCAACCTATTTTTTCTCAGATAAACCAGGTCCTCTTCGAAAATCTGCAAAAACGAGTAAAAATGACGAGCAAAATTTCCTTTGTTTTCCTTCCTAGCAATAATGACACTTAAATGCATTCATGTATTTTGTCGTCTTTGGAGACCGGAATCCTCCTGAGTAATTCATTCACACCAGAGGGAAGACTTGTTCATTTCCCCTAGACGATAGCACGTGCTAAAGCGTGCTCAAGTCATTGCCGTAAGGTAAACATATTAGGGAAATTTGCTTGTGATTTCAGCATGTTTTTTAAGGTTTCTTGAAGGTTCAGAAAATCCCTTGCAAAATCTGAAATGAGTGACCGAATTTAGCCAGGAAAATTCTAAAAACTACCTGAACAAGTTCGCCATTCAATCATATATTGCAAATCATTACTGCTTATATATTACTGCTTATATATTACTGCTTATATATAAGTGGCCTTTAAAATGGGGATTGTTGATTGACTCACGCGGTAGAATAAACATTGTCAGAGGCTAAGACTGCGTTCACACGGCAAATTTAGAAAACGGTGAAAATGTGACGTATAGGCCTCCCGTTCACTCGAAAACGGCACATTTTTTGCCAACAGATTTGAAAACGGTAGATATTGAGAATGGAACTCTAACCGGCACAGTTTTGAAACAGCATCGTGTGAACACGCGAAAATGATGTAAACAGAACAATTGTCGACGCTTTTCGGGTGAGACTGGACGATTCTTTGGGTCATAGTCGTTTGAAAGACTATGTTAGGGTGTAGGTACATTCGTAAGGCATCAAAGTCATGAAACAACTTTTTTACCATCAAATTTCCTGAAAGTAATCAAGAAGGGGATCATGAAAGTAATTGTTTAAACATCTATTATTATCCCTTAGCCTTGTTGTGTGCAAATGAATATCAGTTAGTTCTTATGGTGTACCTTCTATACCGATATGTTGATTGCTAAAAGAGGCAGTTTCATACAAAAGGACAGTATTCCTTTAAAAATGATCTTCAAACATTGATAAAAATTCAAATCAAGATTTCTAACACAACATAATAAATTTGGGCCTAAATTGTCTCCTCTAATATATCAAAATGTCTGTTTTACTTACTGAAGCTGAATGGATACTGGAAGTGCTTTCTTGACGCTGTCCATAGAAGGACTGATGCTTATTACTCACTAGCCTTATGGGCACAAGAAAGCCTTATTTGGGCAGCAGTAATAATTAACGCTTCCTGTCTATGAATTCAGATTCACTGAATATTCACACTTTTTTCATAAAGCACTGATTCAATTTAGACTGCGTTCACTAGATACCAGCACATTTCAAAAACGGTGAAAAATGGTGACGGATAGGCTTCCCGCTCACACGAAAACGGCACATTTTTTGCCGGTAGATTTTGAAAACGGTAGATTTAGAAAAGAGAACTCTAAGCGGTAGACATTGAAAACGGAACCATAACCGGCACATTTTGAATGCCACACCGTGTGAACACTCGAAAATGATAAAATCGGAACATTTTTGAGCGCTCTCAAAGTTAGGCTAAATGGTTCTTAAGGTGAAGGTACATTTCTTTGGCATCAAATCCTTGGAGAGATTCCAGCGAGTTAGTAATTGTTGAATTTTCTATCGTTTTCGAATTGTTCCCGGCATCGTGTGAAGGCTAGCTCAGATTTTGCTACCGTCACATTTTTCATCGTTTTCAAAATGTGCCGGCATCGTATGAACGCACTGTTATTGTCCATGAATGTTTATCTGATGAAAAATCCACAAGTCAATTTTTCACAAATCGTGAAGCATGTACAAGTGAATTTTTGATGTTTTCTCTGACCAAAGATATTTAAAAGCCCTTTAGAAGAACATGTTCTTGAATATCCCTCGTTTGAATGGTACATCAACATGAATTAGTGATTGCTGAGACGTGTGCCTCTGATTCTAGAATGCAATCATGTGATACTAATGCTAAATCATGTGATACCGATGCTAGATCATGTGATACCGATGCTAGATCATGTAATACCGATGCTAAATCATATGATATCGATGCTAGATTATGTGATATTGACGCTAAATCATGTGATATCGATCATATATCATGTGATCATTATGTTAAATCACGTGGTAAAATAGATAACACCAACAAGAATTGCTTTATTTCAGAGGATAACATGTGTGCCACGATATGAACAGGTTTAAGATAAGCATTGTTTGGAATGATCAATTGGCATCAAGTAACTATTTTTGGCCTAAAAGCCCACTTGCCGTTTGCATCATTTCTTTAGCTACTTTGCAATGACATTGGTCTCGAGGAAAGTTAATGTCACTGAAATAAACTCATATATGAGTCTCGTTTGCATCACGTAACTATGACGGCTACCATTTTTGAACGTTCTGCCGTCCTAACTTTATTGCTGCGAACTTCTAAGGTTCTAAGTCGATTTCCATTATTAAGCAATTAGTAGATTTACACAGATTATTGAGCTGCACATATCATTGAGCGTTATGAGTGCCCTAATATGATTTGGCCTTTAGAAGAGATCAAGTGATACTTATTGCAAATGCCACTTCTGTTTCTTCGATATCTGTACTTTTCATTACTGCAATTGCTTCTCGTTACATGAGATCATGTGCTTTTGAGATGAAATCATGTGATAGTTAGATGAAATCATTTGATACCTTTTCCCAATGCCAGTCATTCAAATCGCCTGTTTCTTCGATTTCTCTATTCTTTTTACCTGCAGTTTGCTTTGCATTCACGTGGTTCTTGAGTTGAAATCATGTGACATTTAGAAGAAATCATGTGATACCTTTTCCCAATGCCAGTCATTCAAATCGTCTGTTTCTTCGGTGTCTCTATTCTTCTTAACAGCATTCAATTTCTCATTGAGGTCATTCACACATAGTGGACTTGATCTACAAGACAAAACAATAAACGATGGCATCTCCACATTACATCGAAACGGACAGAGCAGAAACTGCGCACGCATGCGTGAAAACTCGTGACAATGAGCGCCCTTAGCTCCCTGCAACAGATCCCAAAATTAGGCGATACTTGATACTTTCTTCCTAGGGCCTTGAACTCTTGATTTCTCATTTCAAATAGCTTATCGGTGCAAACACTTCCTTATCTCAGATAAGTCGCTGACGTCATTTTACGCAGTTTCTGCTCTGTCATTGAAACGTGGAATTTAGGATTTTTGTCAAAATCCGTGACAAGAAACTGAAAAAGTGCTCTTTTTTCGCTTCTGATGGCAATGTGCTCCTTAACTTTTTGTTGACAATTTGCAAAACTACTGAGTAAGTGAAAAACGTCCAAATCTTTGAAAAATCATTAGACAACCTCAGAAGCTCTCATTGTGTAGGCGTACGCTTGGACAGAATATTCGATCTATGAAATCTGACAGAAAGGGGGCCCTCTCAGGGATACTAAGGAATAAGGGATGCAAGAAAAATTAAAGCAGGGATCAACAAAAAAAATTGATGAAGATAGTCTTCAAAAGAAAGAATTCATAAAAATCAAATTTTTGGGATTATATTGGTGGATTCTTTAATCCGTCAAGCAGGAACAATGGAACAAGCGAGCGGAAAATGACTGGAGAGAAATGGGAAATGGGAACTTTGACTCCTCATGGGAGGGCCTTTAATTGTAATGAATGTCTTCATCGGAGTGTTTCTTGAAAAAACAGCTTCTACTGAAGAGCAACCCATCTTCAAAGGGATTGAATATGGAAGATAAGAGTTTGAATACAGAAATCCTTACTTCTTATCAGAATTCAATGATCCGAATTTCTTTCTGCCAGGACCAGGAGAGGCGAGAGGGGACTGATTTCGGCTGCTTGGCCCAGAATGCGACGGACTTCCACCAGGAGATGCACTTGGTGTTACTGAGCGTGATAACTTCAGCACAGGCAAGCCTTTCAGCTTGAGGGCATTCAAACCTGCTCGGTGTGGGACAGGGGATGCAGGATTTGACCGCTCATCCAGTTTTGTGAGATCACTTTCAGAACACGATCTATCCAATGTTGGTTTTGGTTGAAGATACCAACTACTTTGACCAAAACTCGCATTCAGTTGAGCATCGCAAGGTTTGGAGACTGTAATGGATGGCTGGAAGTCACTGCTACTTCGACCTAATTTTCGATGTTCTTTTTGATTTGAAAATATATCTGTTAATGATGGACGGTTTACAAAGCCCCTGGCAGCATTCAGCAATCTAAAAAGGCAAAGACAATAAAAATGTTACGAGTGGCTCACAAAAAATAGGATTTTTGATGGGCTGTGGAATAAACAGTATGTAGCTGATATTCAAGAACTGAAATGTAACTCTGTCAGTCAAAAGCTAACTTGGATGTAAAATCTTGTTTTGTAAAATCAAGGGTGTTAGGACACGGATGCTTTTGATTGATTATTTATTTACCTCGTTTTAATCCTTGTGTCTTGTTTTCTTGTCTTGTTTTCTGCTTTGTTTCGTCTTCAACTGTACTACAACTGACGTGTGCAACTGAACGTGAGTTTAAGCCCATGCTATCTCAATAAAAGCCCCTTGCATTCCTTTGTCTTAGTGTGCCTTCGCAGAAGAACGTTTTTAGGCTTTGCAGTCTGAACCCTTTCTTTTGCGAAGGCGCACTGGGCAAAGAAATACAAAGGAGTTAACTTCAAACAACTTGAGAGCAGTTGGTCCTAACCACGCTCAGTTGTACACATCAGTTGAAGACGAAACAGAAAATCTAAATTAGCCTTTGACTGACAGATTAACACAATAGTTTTGAATATTCTTTTCCTTTCTACATACTTTCTTTTCCACAGCCCGCCAAGATATTTAAACTTCTTTTTCCCTCACCTAGTACCATCGTCAGCAAGGGCAGATTTTGTAATACAATAGCATCAGTTGCTTTGGTTCACACCTCAATTCAAAGCGATTAGCATCTGCAGACAAAGGAAATTCTCTCAAGCAGAAATTCAAAATAAACGAAGACGCAAAGTTGCCCTGAAACCAGTACGGCGAACTCTCGTTTGGTGCGGGCGAAGGGAGGTTTTTAAGAGATGTAATGTGCTCATAATGAAAGAAGAAGGGTAAATCTAAAGTTCTGTCTTGGGCATTTTGTTTACTTGATTCAGGAGCTGAGCAGTGACTGCGTATATCTGAGCAATAAATGTGCTAAAATTGTAATGCCCGCTGCTCGGTTTTTGAGTCAAATAAACAAAATGCCCAAGACAGAACTTTAGATTTATCCTTCTTCTTTCATTATGAGCAAATTACATCTCTTAAAAACCTCCCTTCGCCCGCACCAAACGAGAGTTCGCCGTACTGGTTTCAGGGCAACTTTGCGTCTTCGTTTGTTTTCAATTTCTGCTTGAGAGAATTTCTTTTGTCTGCATTCACTAATCGCTTTGAATGGAGGTGTGAACCAAAGCAACTGATGCTATTGTATTACAAAATCTGCCCTTGCTACCATCGTCAGTTTCAAAAATAGAATTGAAATCTCAATAGAAATCAAACCTTTTCAAATTCCATTTTCTTCTCAAACCTCAAAACCTTTCTTTGGCTCAACTGATATCCTCTCATTTCTAGTGATTTCAGTAAAATTCATTTTGAGTTCTTGCTCGTAAGAAAAAAATGCCTTACCTGTTGTTTGACTTTCTTGCGCTCGAAGCTTTCTCTGATTTCGCTCTTTCGACAAGATCTCTATATTGCTGCGATTTCAAAAATCGTGGATAACTATCTGTGTTCATCAAATTGAAAATCTGATTCTGAAATCAAAAAATGACGATGTTATTCATAGATCAAACAAACACATCTTCAAATTATATTTTATAACTCATAACCATTAAATCCGATCGAATCATCATCGAATCATTGTTGAATTATCATTGAATCATCATCGAGTCGTCGAATCATCTACAATGCGTTACGTTTCGGGGATGGGTAGAGGATATATTTCGTATTCAAGAAAATATTTCAAAAACATTTCAGCACATCGTAATGTCTAAAATGTGAGGAAGCATGGAATGAATATCTACGAAATGCGGTCGAGGAAGGGATTCACTATTCTGGTTCAGGATTAGAAATTTGATGACGTCAAATCCTCTGATGAGTTAAAATATAAAGTAAATAGATAAAGATTTCTGTATCAATTAAACCAAAATGTCAGGATTTAAATCATTGAATTGTTGTATTTGAATCCAGAAAGTTTAGTTTAACTGATACAGTAATTTACGTTTATTTAATGAAACTATAGCCGTACGTCATTCACAAGATTGTTACACTGAATGACAAAGAACGCTGTGACTGCGAAAAATTTCAAGATTTCTGGCAAGGACAACAGCGGAGTTATAAGAAGGAAGCTAAAATTCCTTCGAGCCATCCAAATAAAAGAAATAGGTCATAGAACCGTTTGGTCTTATAAACCATGTTTTGTACTGACAACAACTACAGTACCTTCCTACTTTCTTTTCCTTCATTTTTTTGTTGTTGTACCAGCACTTCCTAAGGGACCATTATGGAAGTAGCGCCAGCTGACCCTTTAATGCTATCCCTGCCACTGTAATTGGGGGTGTTTTCCTTTTAAGTTATTGGCCTTAAAGTTTACATCGCATTACATTGTATCTATTCTTATATGTATTATGATAACTTGTAATCTTTCATTGTGGCAAATCGATGCATACATACAGCATTTTACATGCACCTTTATACACCGAAGAAAGGATTTGGAACAGATTAGGAACTCCAAAAAGTTTCAAATACATCTTGGTGCTAATCTGCTAGATTTTGCAAACAAGAGGCAGTGGTGGCGCCAGGGGAGGGCTAGGGGGCGGTCGGAGGCATCTAGCCCACCGTCGGAGGAAATTTTGGGTTCTCGTCGGAAGAAACTTGGCAAAATAACGTACGAAAACACCATTCTTCAGTCATTTTAGCCCCCCTGTCGGAAGCTCCAGCCCCTCTGTCGGAAAATTTCTGGCGCCACCCCTGACAAGAGGAAATGCGTCACTGTACACAAGGCAATTTTCGTCAGATTACTAATCATACATTATGGAAGGTTTGTTCCAAAAGAGATTATTCAATACGCTAAATTTCGTTTTATTTAGCCAACAAAAACATTTGTATAAAGACAGTTTATTACTTTTCAGCTAAACTTAAGGAAGTACATTGTTGGGTTTTGCCTCGCACATGGTTTAATTCTTAAGTAAATCCAATACAAACAGTCACATTTCGTTCATCTACAAATAAACACTATAACTGAATATTTGTTTCGTCTAATAAATTGTGAAATGGCTTTAAACGGGCCGCCTATGTTTGTTATTTTGAATAATGTTACCAGTTGCAAACGGAGACATCAATTTTAAAATAGGATTTGAAAGATAGTTCCTTTTGTAGACATTCACCTGTTAGTTAAATCGTTCCGTTTAGTTTTGCCAGAAGTGGTGTCTTTCTGATGTCCAAGATCATCAACGAAGCGAAATTTCAAAGGTATACACCCACTCTTTTTAAAGGGTTTGTGCAAGGCTAAAAGCCTGCAGTTACACAGAGCAGAAAAATCTAAAAATAGCCCATTGAAATCGATGGCCCACACGTGTTGGGAATACTTGATAGCTAAAGAAACAATGCTGTGTTTCCGCATGTTCTTTGTTCTATCTATAGAGAAGCCTATTTACCATTGTACATTCCTTTTAAAGGGGCCGGGTCACGTAAAGTAAACAAACTTCTTTTTAAAACGACGATTTCGAGGTTATTTTGATAGATAATATCACACAAATTTCCCACTACTTTTTGTAACATTAAAGTATAATTTTGAAGATGGACTTCTGAATTCCGTTTAGAAATAGACGAAACATTTATATGTTAAAAGGTTTTGGTGGATTTTTAGAAGTATCTTTATTGTGGATTCAAACCATCTACCAGCATTTGTGCAGAAAACAATGGACACGTGCAGGAAATAACATATATTATAGAGATAACAGGTTTGTTTACGGTTATGTGATCCAGCCGCTTGATGAGAAACAGCTTATAAGCAAAGATAGGCTGAATCTTTCGAGAGTTAAAAAACTGTGCTACCCTAGAGCTAAAACGCTGTGATTTGCAGCTTTGACTTCCCAGGTTTGCGCCAATATCGCTGGTAAGCGAATCAAACATCTTTTTAGTAATAAGCCACTGCACGATCCTGCATTTAGGGAAGGCTCACTTCTAGACATTCTAAATTTGAGGAGCAACGATCAGTTGGCTCATTATCAAGTAAAAGTAAGTTAAAAGCATACAAACAATAGATAAGGTGGCTGGCTACAGATAGAAATTTCACACTGATACACACTTGGTATACATTAGTGATAGACCTCTTAGTTTTTTTTAAAGAAAAGATCTGAAAGTGTGTAAACGGCAGACTTGGCGGACTCGGAATTCACGTTGAATGACTCCCAAATTCCGAAACGGCAGGTTTGGCAGGTTTGAAAGGCCCGCTGAAGATTCTGCACCGTAAGGCAGAAAGTTTGCCAGACTTTGTAGAAATTCTCGTTTTCGTTTGCGAAACTCTGAAAATGAGGCGAATTTGCTCGAGCTGCTATGGTTATTGAGTCAGTTCAATCTTTGTTTCCAAGCAACGGAGTCGTCTTGGTGATTTTCAACTGCATACCTCGTTTTCACCAGGATGAATCTGAAACCTACAGTTTTGAAGTATTTTGTGTTCGATTTGTTTCAGAATTTGGCAGGCTTGGAATTGCCAGCAAACACACCCTTTGAGTAGCCCTTGGAGTAGCTAAAAGTCTATTCTTCAAGGGAAATTTTGACATATTGGTTCAGAAAGGTTCGTTTGTTATATATAAATAATTTTAAAAAAATTAAATCTCACTTGAGCTAAATCGAAAGCATATCTTGATGGAGTTTTAATTCCTTCACTAATCTTTGTCATTGCTTTGTTGTCCACATTCACTTCAAATCGTGCACCACGTGCCATGAAATCTCTGAAATTCGACAAAAAGAGCATTTCCAATTGATCAAAATAAGCAACAACATAACATAACAATGAATTGAAAAGTTAACAAGCAATAGAAACGAAAGATGAGGCAAGCGACGACAATCATTGTGTTAAACTTCATAGTTATAGACATTCTATGCTATTTTGACAAATCCAGTTGTTAAGACATTTCCATTTGTTAAAGGCACACTGTCGTGGCTCTGATTGGGTGAATAAGACAATAACAAAGAACAGAATTTGGCAACCTTCAGTAATTTCGCTGTACACAGAAATTCATGAAGACGCTAACGATCTGACAGCCTTTATTCTCGAAACAAAGTATGACCCAAGGGCATAAAAGCTTGGTAATTGTTCAGAGACCATGTCTTTTGTCGGTTATTTCAACACCATGATTAGCCAATCAAAGCCACGACAGTGTGCCTTTAAGACATTTCAGTTGAGATATAAAATAATCAGTTAATTAGACGTAAACATGTTTTATTCGAACGTTTCGAACCAACTAGGTTCATCTTCAGCGAATCTAAATAACAATAAGTGACAATTTATACTAAAAGACAAACAAACTAAAAAGTAATAGATAATGTGAAATGAAGGGTATCGTATTCTTAAAGGACAAGTCCAAGGGGGGTTGGCATATTAATGCTAAAAGAAACTTACCAACTGCTGCCGCGAATTGTATGAAGTTCTTTCCAAATTTTGAAGTTCGTAGCATATGTACATTAGTTAAACATTCCGCGAATTTAGGCAAAAGATTCAGCTCTGGGCAATGGAGGAAAAAGTTTTTGCCAAGCATTTTCAAATTTTTCTTGTCAAATATCGTTTTCCTGTTTGGCCACGACGCAAACATAGCGTCACATCAAGCATGAATTAAGCAGAGTTTGCAGGGTTTATGATTAAGCATGTTCTGTTGCACAAACCAAAGAATCTTAGCTAACAATATTTTGCTACATGGCCAAAAGTAGGAGCATTTCACTTGGCAAGCAAATTTCAAAAGCTTGGCAAACAATCGTTGGTAGAATTAAGTTACGGTAGACCACAACCAACTTTTGATGAATTGAAACACGAGGTATAGGGCTTAAGTCCTACCCTGAAGAGCCTGGTCTCAAGACTTCAAAATGAATTTAAACATGCGACTTACCTATAAATTCTGATGACGGTACTTTGAACTTTTGATTTAGGAGCATATCTCAAATCCTCACAATCAAGCCAGAACCTAATGAGAACAAAATGAGAATGCTTCCCATTAGAGATTACGGCATCTCCCAAAAGAGGGTTGCCAATTACTAAAGCCAGTGATGTTGATGGCAGTTAAGTGCAGTCAGCTACTTAAATGTACTTGCCACAACCATTCATGTGGATTGGAGCCCTAAAGGCCTTTCAACAGAAATGTTGGGGATCTGAAGGTTGTCAATCTTTCAAAAAAATATCCAGTGATATCACCCTAGGCGCCATACACACGTAAAACCGAAAAGAATTTTCAACTGGGTGGTTAGGTACGGCACCAAATGTAATCTATTAACAAAGTTATGTTACTGCTAAATGTCTTAGCCTCTTTGGCTCTCACCTAATTGACTTAAATGTTGCAGATCAGTTGTTAAGGCAACCATAGATAAACAAGATGAACAGTTCTTTAATGACACTTATGGTTTTAGGGCTAAGGGTATTTTTCTGTCTATGAACGTTCGAGATAAAGACAGAATGCGAGGCATACTCAAGGGATTTATCTTTTCAGAGCAAAACAGTTACAATATATAGTTCATTACTCCACCCATGTCTCCAGTCTCCGTTTCACATTACGAATAAGAATTCAGAGATTTGTAAAGTTGATGGTAAGTATGGTTAATTGGGGAGGGGGGGGGGCTATTATAGGACCACAGCAAAGACCTGGCATCATATTAAGCAGTAAAACACACTAAATTACTTGTTAAAGAGTTATGCATAAACATTTCTCTGTATACATCAAAGGCAGATCTTCTGAGGATTCTTTGCTGTTGATAGACACGCGGGTACCAAGGATTCACTGTCGCAAAAAGGCCATTAGTCGAGCAGCAAATGGTACCCAGCAGTCTCGATAAGCAGCCAGCCCGCTCGTTGTGTGCATGCAAATATGGGCCGTTAATAGGTAAATGGGCAAGTATAAGAAGAAGAAGAAATCTAAATTTTTACAAATAGAATTCTATCTTTCTTGTATAAAAGTTGATGCTTATATCTTTTAATAGTAATCTTTTCGTGTGTACAACACGTGAGGTAGCTATCCAAATCTCAGGGTATCTTTATTGGCTCATTTTATTCACATATCTAGCTTAATCAATCAATCAACCAATCAACCAACTAGCCAATCAATCAATCAATCACTAAACTAACTAATGAATCAATCAATCAATCGACCAACCAATCAATCAATCGATCACTCAGCCAATCAATCAATCATTCAATCAACTGACAAATGAAGTGATGGATATTGCATACAACCTTCACAATTGATGCTTCACTACTCGATATATTTATGAATTGTTTGTAAAATCAAAGCTCACCGGAGATTTTCTTCGCTGAATTCTTTCTTGAGAAATGTTTCAAATTCTTCAATTCCTTTTCTGTCTGATAATAAGTCTCTCAAGGAGATCGCCCATTTCTCCAGCCGTAGCAAATTCAATGACAAAGTCCTAAACGGAAAATGTACATAAAAGAGTAAAGAGCTGGCATAAATGATTGAGAATAAAGCAGCAACGGGAGAAAAATAACTATGATAAAGGCTCATACCAGATGATAAAGAAAAATAGTTTGGCCACATGGGGCAAGAAGTTCTATTAATAATGCTCTTGAGTTGCCACAAAGTTGTTGTTTTTGTGCCTATATTTATCTTTGCATGCTTCCATTTGGATCACAGTTATCATATCATATTTAAAAGGAGATGGATTCGATTTCCTTTGTTTACATTCTAATCTTTGATTTCAACAATTTTTCTGTTTACAAGAACATTCGTTATTGTCTCAGCCCAGGCTGAAATTTCTAGTTTAGAAATATAATGAAAATATATGAAATAATTAATAAACAGGTAATTGAATGAAAGATATAAAGAAAGGAAAAGGCTTTAATAAACTGATGAATATTTATGAATATGTAAACTAAACTACCATCAATGTTGACAGAAAAAGTAGAATAAAAACACAGTTGCTAAAAAGCTTCAATATTTCGATAAAATCTTCGCCTGGAATAAGTTTACAAGAGTGCCACAGAATATCTATACCGTGCAAGACAAACAGGTAAAAGCTAAAAGAAAATAAGAGTTTAAAATTGAAATTTACACGGTCAGACAAAAGAATACTAGGCTCAGTGAGAATAAAAAGTAAACTGAAAAGAAATGTCAATTTCTGCTGCACCACAAGGGAATAGAATTTTGCATGATTGGATCACTGAAAACATGCTAGATTAACGTCTCTGGAGGGGCTAGAAGATGAATTGGTTGCTATGATGACTGATAAGTGGTGGAACGAATGAATAAAAATTTATATGAATGAATTAATAAATGAATTAAGGAATGGAACAATGAGTACATAAATGAAAGGATAAGTGAATTATTGAATGAATAGATAAATACATAACGAATGACAAGATGAATGTAAAAATGTAGTGATGCATAAATGATACCCTGGGTACCAGAGCCAAAAAATAATAAAAAGAAAAAAATAAGGAAGGAAAGATGTCTCCTTTCTTCCTTCTCTCTTTTCCTCTTACCAATTTCCTTTCATCGAAATTTTGAGGCTCTTGTACCCAGGGTACATAAATGATAGATAATAGGATGAATATTTGAAGGAAAGAATGATTAAATATATAATTGCTTACCTTGGCACGAAATCTTTCAGCCAACAACTTGCTGATGAAGTTTCCCCTTTTGGATTCAGAAGAACATCTACTCCATCATATTGCTCACAATGCGATATCAAACTAAAAGCGGAAAGAAAGTTCCTTGAAACACAGTAAATTCCTCCAGATATTTGTCGCAATTTTTCAAGGATATCGCCATCATTTTGAAATAATTCGCCATCACTGTTGATATCAAAGACCTTGTGTATTAATCAACGAAAACAATGGTGCAAGCTCTTACCTTTACAAATCATTTCATTTAATAATCAGATCTATTTTCACTGTTCATCAGGATAATCTGTTAAAATGGGCTTACACCATAGAGCATGCTGGATTTGGAAAAATATCAATGCAAAAACTGGCAGGAAATAATTACAGTGATGAAAGCGAAACACATCGAAAGACTTAAAGGGACATTCCTCGGAAAAAACCGGATATCGGTGAACTAGGTAGTCCATGTTTAAAACGAACATCTACCGGGTGAGCCAGAAAAAAGTTCCCACCTTTGAAAATTCATAACACCAAGACTACTTCACGGATTTGATACATTCAAATTGTAGTTGAAAGCCGAAAGATCAAAGTATTTTTGTGATTTTTTCGCTGTCCTACCAGCACTAGAAGTATTGGTAAATCTAACTTTATAAAAATTTCATGGTTGCAAAATGACGGAAAAAGGGCCTAAAACATTGATCAAATCGTAACGATTCTATTCACATCGAACAATAGGCAATGAGCGTTTCACCTCTCTCAAGAGTTGCAAGACATCGATTTTCAAACAAATACGGTGGATTTTCAATCCCATGGCAATTAATATCCGGAGGTTATCTCTCACCCATGAGAAGTTGCAATTCCTTCATTTTTCTCTGCGAGGAGTCATTTATACTTTGATCGATGTTTTGTACCATTTTTCAGTCATTTTGCAACCATGAAATGTTTGTAAAGTTGAATTTACCTATATTTGTATGTAGTGCTTGTGAGACGAGGAGAAAAATCACAAAAATACTTCAACCTTTTGGCTTTTAACGAAAATTAGAATCGTTCAAATCTGTGAAATACTCTTGCAGTTATGAATTTTCAAAAGTGGTAATTTTTTTCTGGTTCACCCGGTATATTATTATCAACATTTCCCAATATTTCTCCAACTTAGACAAAGCTCAAGCCGGCCACAAACGACAGCCCGAAAACTGGGCCATATCCATGCATTTGAATCCGCGGCAGAAAACGAGTAATGCCGATCATTTATCTTTCCCGTAGTCGACCGTGGACACATGAATGAACGAATGCAACATGACATTCAAACTCAATTCAACCAGCGACGCGCAACGAACTCATCAAGACTCGCCAACGACTACCGACGAACAATAACAACAATATTCAACCTTTTTTCCTCAGCAATGACGCGTAAATTTGATATTGTATCAAAATTGAAATTGGTCCAAAATGTTTTCCTCCATATCTCGCGTTTGAGAAATGCGATCGACGAAAGGAAAACGATCCTCGAGGGCCGACATAATCTGCTCCACGATCGGGATAACAATGTGAATCTTTGCAAGCATTTAATTTTCGCGGAATGCCTCTTTAAAAAAGTGAGCTGATAAGATCACTATTTTTGCTGTTTCTACCGCAAACTACTGTAACGGTATCGACTTCGACTTTGCTGCAAAGCAAGACAAAATGTGCTTATCATCCTAGGAATATGTAACTCAGATTTAATGCATCAAAGCAATCCCTCATTGCATAAGAATTTCCTTACCTTATAATTACTGACAATGACATTAAGCATAATGCTTTGCGATACGACAAAGGATTCAAAAAATAACTCACTCAACTTTAGCAATAGTTGGATATTTTGTTACTTGGTAAGGCGTAACGTATTTCATTAAATCAAGCATAAGATTGAGCAGATAGCTTGAAAAACGCTATGTTTATTGAAAGAAGGTCATTGTTGCAAAGAAATCTCAAATTGAATTAAGCCGAAACGGTGGAATTATAAAAAATTGATGGATCGGTTTGTTAAATCTTGTAATATGGGAAATGTAACAGCGGAGGAAACGTTTGTCATTCTTATGCGACATGCTAATTCTGTTGAGTCGGCAAACAGAACAAACTGCATCGGATCTTAAATGCAAGACTTCCCTTGTAAACAATTTAGGCCTATTATTGTCGACCTATAAATATAACGCATTAGTCACTGTTTTATTATTTAGAAACTGGCAGCAAAGTAGTTTCAAGGAAAGAAAACAAATGATGATTTTGCTTCAGTTTGGTTGTGATCTTGGCAGGAAACATGGCAGGAAAACAACTAGTTTTTGCAAAGTAAAAGATTGTTGCTAAGCAACTGAGATAATCATCCCGCAAGGTCGCACTCATGGGAACCATCGCCTCCGCATGGAAACCATTTCTTAATAATATGCAAATGCCTGTACTTTGTGCATGAAGTTGGCGAAGATATAACTTGCGAAAGAACAAGCAACAACGCTTGCAAGGTAAGTATAAGAATGTGTTTGATTGGTAATTGACCTGTTGGCTGCTAGCTAGATATCTTTGTACACTTTAAGATAAAAGGATCGATCGAGTGGCGATAGAGCTTCCTTCATGTGCACATTCGAATATATATAATATCATCTCTTTATTTGGCCTCGGTGGCATAGTGATAAGGCGTCGGGCTCACGATCCAATGGTCGTGGGTTCGAAACCAGCATTGGCCACATTTGGGGACCTATTTGATCATTCAAAAGATATGATGTGAAATACCCCCGAAACATCAAGCTCTTGGAAGATCGACATGCATTGCGTAGATGACATGTTACTGTTTATTAATCCATTCACTATTCTCTTAACGTAACCAGATCGTGTGCATAATGCACAGGAAGAGGCAGTTCGTGTGATAACTATGCACTGAAGATGATTTGCAGCCAACTAGAGCCTTTGATAGAGTTTTTGAGTTCAACAGTAACTTTTTACAGATTTCTGACCCACTGTGGTCATTCAAATTACTCTCCCCCCCCCCTTCCTGACCGAAGAATGCCCTAGCCCTGCAACTCCTGAACGATCATTTGCAAATTATAAATTAAACAAAAATTTGATAAATCAGATCAAGGGTAAAATTGCCAATAAACAGCAGGCAGCAGATTATACCCGTCTTTGTTAATTAATCCAGCAATAAGATCTTCAGGTCTCATTTTACTCCTTCACGACCCTGCTGAAAGATCATCTACATATCAGTAAATGAAATAAGAAGTTTGTAAATGAGATCAAGGGGTAAAACTATCCATAGCCAGCAAGCAGCAAAATATACCCGCATTTGCTGATTGATTTGGCAATAAAAAGTAAATCGCAGATTCCATTTTACTCCTTCGCGGCCCTACTGACAGATCGTCTACATATGAAAGAGCATATTAATTGATACAAGAGATCAAGGGTAAAACAACCGATAAGCAGCAGGCAACGAAAATATACCTGCATTTTTTATTAACTTGATAATAAGAAAGTAAATCACATATCCCATTTTACTCCTTCACGACCCTGCTGAAAATCGTCTACATATGAAAGAACATATTCATTGTTGATACAAGAGATCAAGGGTAAAACAACTGATAGGCAGCAGGCAGCGAAAATATACTTGCATTTTTTATTAACTTTTTAATAAGAAAGTACATCGCAGATCCCATTTTACTCCTTCACGACCCTGCTGAAAATCGTCTACATATGAAAGAACATATTCATTGTTGATACATGAGATCAAGGGTAAAACAACTGATAGGCAGCAGGTAACGAAAATATACTTGCATTTTTTATTAACTTGGTAATAAGAAAGTACATCGCAGATCCCATTTTACTCCTTCACGACCCTGCTGAAAATCGTCTACATATGAAAGAACATATTCATTGTTGATACATGAGATCAAGGGTAAAACAACTGAGAGGCAGCAGGCAACAAAATATACCTGCATTTTTTATCAACTTGGTAATAAGAAAGTACATCGCAGATCCCATTTTACTCCTTCACGACCCTGCTGAAAGATCGTCCACAAATCAACAAATGAAATAAGAAGTTAACAAATGAGTTCAAAGATACAACTATCATTAACAGCATGGAACGAAATAATACCTGCTTTCATTAATCAATTTAGCAATAAGAAGGTAGATCGTAAGATCAATACAATACCATGAATACAAATTAAAGCAACTTACAAGTAAACAATTTGCAGCAGTGATGCTAGTTCACAAGAAAACAATTTCAATTTGCTGAAATTACTATGGACGAGAAAGAAATGTACAATGACTTCTTTGTCTAAGGTGTGAAAGTTCAGCTTTGGAAAGCAAAGGTATGATGTCTTTCAGCATCCTTGTTATAGTTCAGAAAGAGCTGTATAATAGCACAGTGTGAATGCTCTGTGTAGACAACCACAGTTGGAATATCTCGTTGAAATAATTCAATATTACAGCACGACTTATATTCTAATATACTTTGCTAATTGCTACACAATACTGCAGGGGCGATAGCATGACCAATACATGAAGACATCCAAAGTTCAACAACACATAGCTACACTACGAACGATTACAAAACATCGTAATATATTCTGTCTATTATTGGATGTCAGGTCAGGGTTGCCGTCACGAAGGCAACTCTTTTCTTTGTACTAATGCTATAACACGAGAAAATAATTTGAATTCACTGATATTACTATGGATGGGAAAGAACTGCATAATGGCGTCTTGTTCTAAGGTGTGAACGCCCTATGTGTAGGCAAGCAAAGGAAGGATATTTTTTGACTGAAACCAAAGGTAAGATGAGTGCAATAATACAGGTAGAGAATTTGTGATAGAAAAAGAGTATGTGCAACTTTCGTCATATCTGTTGCGTGTACTTGTGGCCAGATACGTGGATACATAATTGATACGTACCGTAGTCAAGAGATACATATCATTCAAATCAAATAAATGATATAGCCTTACAGTAGTAAACATGCTAAAGCTACGCAAATTTTTTCCACTTTTCTCTCTCGTTGCCACTATACCGAGGTGAGATTTTAAAGCACAGTGCTAATTTTCAGATTTCTGCCACAAAAGCCTCTTCAGTATTTCGAAATCTATTGATGAACACATGAAGTGCTTTGACATATATGGCAATAATTCCAAATACTTTTCACAATTTGCTGACAAACGCAATCACGAATTATGTGGCTGGACAGCTAGATTGTATTACTGGGTAAGTACGAAAATGCTTAGATGCTTGAAAGCTGAGCTCTCGAACCATTTTTCAGATTCCTATAAAATGATAATACCTGTGCAGTTAAAAACAAGGACAGATTTTTAAGGACAATAGCATCAGCTGTCTTGTTGACACCTAAATTCAAAGCGATTTGCGCCTGCAGACAAAGGAAATTCTTTCAAAAAGAATTCAAAACAAACAAAGTCGCAAAGTTTCTCTGAAACCCAGGTAGCTAGCTCGCTTGTTGTGCATTCCGGAAATGGTTTGTAAGCGCAAACATGAGCATATATCGAAAGAAGGAGGATGTAACATCTACCACAGGCATTTGGTTTGTCTGGTTTAGAAGCTGAGCAGTAAGTGCTTTTTAATTATACGCAAAAAATATGAGAAATGAATTGCCTCCCAATCGGCTTCTAAACT